>OZ018375.1:52152561-52752561 GCA_963969555.1 Polydrusus pterygomalis | reverse complement strand
TTTTAGAGAACATTTACTATAGTAATGTATATTTTTTTACACCATCTGAAAGTAGAGATTTCAACGAACAAAAAGCCCACCGACTTTTTTAAAAAAGCAGATATTTTGATGTGAGAATTTTCGATTGAAAATTAGGTTGCTTTTTCGATATTAAGGCAAAATAAGGTTAAAAATAAATATTTTAAATCAAAAAAATTACAGTGTGTTTGAAAGGAAACTTCACCAAATTTCGTGTATAATTTTTTTTTTGTAAAAGATAAAAATAAAAAACCAAAAACTTGGTTATTTGAATTTTTCACATAAATTTTGAGGTTATGTGAAAAAAGTGCAAATATTTTCCATAGAACTTGTAGTTTTGCCGGAAATCGAGATAAATCGTTTTCTACCCTTAAAAACTCCGCTCGCCCGTAATTTATTTTTTATTTAATTTTTGTTATATTCTTTTCCTTTTCCAATGGGTTTCATCCTACTATTATTTTTTTTTCACTTTTTACCATTTTCAAAGGCTTCAGCCCTAGTCTATTACCTCTGCTTCAGCAGAACGTTCATTTTCAAAACTAAAACTGATAAAAACATATCTGCGCAGTACAATGTCCCAATCGCGTTTAAGCGAACTGGCTACATTAAGCATTGAACATGAATTGGCAACTAAACTCGATTTGAACAAAGTTGTGAACGAATTTGCTCACTCTAAAACCCGCCGCGGTTTGTTTAGTTTGTAAGATAGTTGCATAGTAAAAATAGCAGACTTATGCATAAATAAATGTATGTTTAATACATTCCAACTTTCAAACTAAATATAATTCCCCTCTCATACATATTTTAAGACTTTGTTTTCTTACCTCAGTGAGTACACAACTGAACTTTTAGGTATGTTTTAATTATAACATTGATTTTTTAAATTGCAGTACATTATTTTTACAACAAAAATTGTTCTCTACAATGTTCTATATCTTTCTATATTAAACAACGCTTACAAATGACAATATTTTTTACTATGGTATGACAGGTGCAAAATAGCAGGGAGCTTTCAAAATTTTGCGGGGGGGCGCACATGTCCTTAGTTACGCCACTGCGCACGGTACTAGTTTTCTATTAATTATGCGACTCCTGCATCTAGTAGAAGAAAATTAAATTACTTGGATGCAAAACAAATTGTTAAGAATATATATGAGTCTTTAATAAACTGAGGATTCATCAATCAAGATGCGTTAAAGGAAACCTGTTTACTTACAGAAACGTCATGTCGTCTATAAAAGACGAAAGGAAGAACGCAATGGTTTTCAACATCATTGTTTGGAATAATCTCATACATAAGAAGGCGTAGAAGGGCCACATGCAATAAAAAAAAATTAATTTTTTAAAATTTCGACTTATAAGATACACCGAACATGTTAACATGTGCATCAGGAGGGCATTTGCCAACCTTAAACTAATTTATGGCCAAAAAGGTATCCTAAATGAAAATCTTAAAAAAAAGCTTTGCGACTCCATTGTTTTGTCACATTTTAACTTTGCCGATCCTGTCTATGGGCCTTGTCTACTGGCTGCTGACGCATACCGAATTCAACTCATTCAAAACTGTTGTGTTCGTTTGATTGGAGGCATAAGAGGCAGAGAGAGAGGTGTGTCTGCTAAACTTAGAGAAATTAAATGGCTTAGAATGGATGAAAGGCGAATGTTGCACTCCATTGTTCTATATAATAAAATTCTTCTTGACCACCGCCCTCAATATTTACATCAAAAAATTAAATTTCGTAACGAGGTGCACAATCTGGATATTCGACATAAATTTACCATTACCACCCCAGCACATTTCACAGCCCATTACGAGCGGTCTTTCAGTTTTAATTTTGCTAAATGCTACAATAAGATTCCTGATAATATAAAATTTTTAACAGGTTTAAGGTTTAAACTGGCCATCAAGAAAATTATAACCAACTTTTTTTGATTTTATTAACTTACCCGAAGGTATCTGCGCGTGTCAGGCTGAATATTGGGATAGATAATCGATATGTTTGATTTGGAGCTAAATGACATACAGTACCTATATACAGGGTCCTGCAATAGTGCGTCAGGCTTCCATAGCTCCTATACGAATGGGGTTACGAATTTTATTAATATGCCGACTTAAACCGCATAGTACGGGGTACTTCCGGAAAATATTTTCTCATATACAGGGTGGCCCGAAAAAGTGTGGTCACATAAAGTTGTGATTTTTTAAATGGAATACCCTGTATATTATTAAATTTTCACATTCTACATAAAATTATAATAATTCTTTTATAAATGCATGACTGGTCTATACTTAAGAGTTTCCGAGATATCGATATTTGAAAAATGACGTTTTTGAACTTTGACAGCTTCTAGCTTTCTAACTGTACGTCTTAGAGTAAAACGGCTTACATGTTCCTATCTTCGATTTTTGTTATCTTCCCAGAAATGTTAACTTCCGGTCAAACCGGAAGTACTATATTTCCTGCTTTCGCGTTACATCCGGTTTGACTGGAAGTTGACACTATTGGAAAGATAATAAAAATCGAAGATAGGAACATGTAAGCCATTTTGCTCTAAGACGTACAGTTAGAAAGCTAAAAGCAGTCAAAGTTCAAAAATGTCATTTTTCAAATATCGATATCTCGGAAACTATTAAATATAGACCAGTAATGCATTTATAAAAAAAATATTATAATTTTACGTAGAATGTGAAAATTTAATAATATACAGGGTGTTCCATTTAAAAAATCACAACTTTATGTGACCACACTTTTTTGGGCCACCCTGTATATGAGAAAATATTTTCCGGAAGTACCCCGTACTATGCGGTTTAAGTCGGCATATTAACAAAATTCCTAACCCCATTCGTATAGGAGTTATGGAAGCCTGACGCACTATTGCAGGACCCTGTATTGTAGTCTATTAATGTGTGCAAACAGTAGTTGTAGAAAATAATTAATAATTCATTAATATTGTATGTATGTACTATATATAGTGGTTAAGTGAGGAAGCTTGCTTCAACTTCGCCCTTTGTAATTTTTTCTGTATTACAATAAAGTCATTTATTATTATTATTATTATTATTATAACACGAAATTTCTAAAATTCCGACTTATAACTTGAAATTTTACTTCAAAATTTCGAGTTATAACACGAAATTTTAAAATTTCGTGTTATAAGTCGAAATTTTGAAGTAATATTTCGAGTTATAAGTCGGAATTTTAAAATTTCGTGTTATAACTCGAAATTTTAAAGTAATATTTCGAGTTATAACACGAAACTTTAAAATTTCGAATTATAACTCGAAAATTTAAAATTTCGACTTATAACACGAAATTTTACTTTAAATTAATGCTCTTTCTCTCCCCATTAGGTAGGTTATATATCAGTAAGTTAAGGTCTGCTGATCATGCAGTATATCTGTTTAAAAACTAAATGTGTCTTAAAAATATACTCGTGCAGCCGGAGTGTTTACTTTTCGTAAATTTTAATAGATTACCGTTTTTGTCTTCTTATACTCGGATACGCTCGGCGATGCTTCGTTGTCAGTCGATCGCGCGTATTTTATTATTATATTCCTAAATGTCCTCTTTGGTCCGATGTTCCTATTTGTTATAACTTGTTTTATATTTTTTTGAAGTCCATGAGTGTTGTCTATTCATGGCGATATTTCGCATAATCTGACAACATTGTGTCGAATGACTAGAAGGGGTGGAGCCGGCCGAGTGCAGGAGATGTAAACGGTAACAATATTTTAATGTTTTGTGATCTGGAAAGTTGATCAACGTTTGGACAGTGGAGAATTGTTTTTTGTAATCAGTACCTACCTAACACTGTGTAGTAAAATGGAGCCGGACCTGGAACAATTTTTAAAAGAAAGAGAGGCAGTTACAGAGGATATCCTGACAACAATGAAACTAGAAAAAGTAAGCAAGTACCAAATTTTATTACAATACTTTATTTTAGAAGGATAGCAGCCATATGCGTTGAAACGTTAGGAATTTAGACCCGAATCATGTCTACACCAGTTTGTTTTTATATTGTTTTACAAAGAATATGCGGTAGCTATGCAATAGAAGTTCTATGCTTATGGGCCAATCACAGGTGCTTGGAACCAGCCGATATCGTGAAACCATCAGAATTTTAATTCAATATCGGGTCGGCGGATAGTTTGCCCGGCGTACCAACGGTGCCGCACTCATGCCGCAGGCATGTATTTTAACGATTATTTTCTAAATTATAGAATATTACCACAGATTACTTATTACTAAAAACTATTCTTCTCTTCAACCGTTACCGTCGTTTGGCATGGTTCTGTGCAAGGGCTTACGGTGAGCCGTGAGGTAGGGAGACCCTATGCTAATACTAATTAGGGTGGGTATTATAAAAAAGTCAAAAGTTAACTTTAATTGATACTTATTCCACCCAATAAAGTTAACATGGAGAATTGTCAACTTAACTTCAACCTGTTACGTCATTTCATGAGTTAACCTTCGTTCATCTGTCAATTAAGTTTTATAATACCCACCCTTAATCAAATAATTGCCATCTTGTCAAAAAACTGTTTTCGATAATAATGTAGGCACTAGGGATGTTTGGAAAATACCGATATTTATCGTCGATATATTTTCAGGTCAAATATCAATATATCGATATTAAATTTGAAGTGTCGAAGTCGATATTTTTTCCATTGTCCGGTAATCTAAGTGTCAATATTTTTTCTACAATTTTTAAAGAAAAAAATTTTGTTCTGGCCTCTCTAATAATAGATAACCAAATTCTTTGCAAATTTGTCGTTTCCAACTTTTGAATTTTTGTTTGGGTATAAGATGATATTCTACAAAAACCATATTTCTATGCCCCGCAGATATAAAAGTGGTAAAAGGGCCTAATCCGATTAATCCGAACCGGACTAACATACACATTTTTGAATAAGTAGGTACTAAAATATGAGTTTTATTGATTTTTATTATATTTCGCAAATTTAATTTTTTGTCATTTCAGCTTCAGAAAAAATATAGATATATCGATATTTTTTCGATATATCGAATTACTCTAACGATATATTTTTAAACTATCGATATAATATAATATAGGTAGTATACGATCGATAGTTCACGTTTTAATTGATCTCAGTGTGTTGCTAACTTTATGAATTTTTTTTATTTACTGTTATCTTTGGCTGTGGCTGTGTAAATCCACGGAGCCCTGGGCTGCAGCTCAAAAAGCCCATATATAGATCAGCCCTTGGTTCTGTGGACCTCACTGAGCTCGGCCCGCATTGTTTTTTAAAAACATCCACTTTAGTGATGCCGATATTATCGTAACTTTTATGTATTCGTTACTAATCGGTACTTAGGTATTAAGTAATCATTTCAACTATTCGTTACTTTGATTATATTGATTACTTAGGTTACATACATAAAATGTAGTAAGTCGTATCTAATTAAATATTAAGTAATCGTTTTTTTTATGCGTGCGGCCGTAAGCTTTATTTTTTTAGGAAATATGTGTTGCGATGTGAAGCAAATTGTAGGAGAAAACGAACTTTTGTAATGTAAAAATTATTTATTAAATAAAAAAATAATAAAATATTTTTTTTAATCAAAAACAAAGTAGAAACAATTTTGTTCATCTGTTACTTCGGTACTTCCTTTCATAACTTTTAATACGGTTCGAAATGCGAAACTCTAATATAGTAATGAGTATTTCTACTCGCATAATAAAGTAATCAATAGTAATCATTTAAGTAAAAGTAACGATTTAGTTTTCAAATCGGTATTCCTTACTTCGGGTATTCTAGAGTAACGAATACTTTCGTATCGTATCGTTACTTTGTCGACACTTCTAATCCACTTTATAAAGCTTTTAATAATAGTAAAAATCTAGCCATTTTAACATAAACATGTTTTTCCCAAAAAATTATTTAAAAAAATCCTATCTTGGCAACATCGCATTTTTTAGCAAACATTTTTTGGAATTAAATAGGGAACTAATAGGTGCTTTATTATCATAAAAAAATATGGCCTTCCCATTAAAAAAAAAACATTTTTGGTACACTCTGCATTTTTGACGCACCCTGTATATTTAAAATTATTTTTAAAAGATGCACATCATTAACTCTTTTTTTTTAATTTGTAGATAGATAAGGCGGTCATAGGAATTATGACGGAAGGAGAATTAAAAAAATTTATCCCTAAAATGGGGGACCGAATTGCAGTACTAAGATATTGTAAAGCTGGTATAGAAAGTGGTTCGAACAAACGTCTCAGCTTAATTGAGAGAATTAGGATAAATCAAACTAAATCTAATCCAAATGCCACTCAGATATCAGGTTCTTATACCTCCTCTCCACTGGCGAAGAAACCAAATTTAAAACCAACTAGAATAATAAGTATTGGATGGATCATGGACGGTAAACCTGTAAGAGAGCGTAATGGGGGCGGTACACGTAATTGGTCCATTGCGAAAAACGCGAAGAAGCAAGAGATACTTGAACAAGCTCTAATTTTCTTTTTTCCAAACGGAGTCAGTAGTAATGGCAAAATTTTATCCAGGTGCACTTATGATCTCCTAGATTATAAGGAACACACTTTTGATAATACTTTGACAGTCGGGGAGATGTACCAAATAACGGGACTAAACGTACTTCGATTTTATCTTTCAACTAACAGTATAGAATATTACATGTCATCTCCAGAAGAAAGTACAAATAGTAAGAAGAAAGTAAAAAGGACTTTAAGAAAAAGAATTGAAAAAATAGATAAGAATTTAGTAGAAGAACAAGATTTAATCGAAAATAAAGTTTTAGCTGAAAGCGAAGTATATAAAGAGTTAACTGCGAATACAGAACGACCTTATCAAACTGATGTATTTAGTGACTTGCAAGAATTTCTAATTACAGACACTGAAGAATTTTCTAAAATCGAAACGAACGTCGAAAGTCGAAGTAGCATACCATCTACTCTAGTACCTGCTGATGTGGCTTTTATATTTGTTGATGATGTTGATGGATTTAATAACCAGGAAGGCGTATCAACAACACAGCAATTATTGTCGACATTAAATGAACCGTCGCAGCAGCAGCAAGAAACTTTTTCTGTAAAGAAAACCTTAACTGTCCATAGAGGGCAAATCTTTAAAGAAATGACGGCTGAATTTATTAATATAGAAAATTTAAAAACCTACTTCGATGTAGAAATTATTGGATCTAATGGAGTGAAAGAAGAAGCTTATGACGGAGGTGGAGTTCTTAAGGATGCCCTCACTGAATATTGGGCAGAGTTTTATGAATCCATTTGTGAAGGAACTTCTTGTAAAATTCCCGAAATCAATCATTTGGTGACGCAAGAAAAATGGAAAGCTATCGCCAAGGTGCTCCTCGTAGGATATAAACTTGTCAAATATTTTCCTATAAAAATTCCAAGGCCATTTATTGAGTATGCAACTTTTGGAAAAGAAAAGTCTGACCTTATAACAGCGTATTTAAAATTTCTACCCCCTGTTGATGCTGACGTTCTGAGAAACGCGTTACTTTCTTTTGAAAATACAGATTCAGATGAACTAATAGATGTGTTATCAAACATTGAATGTAAACAAATTGTGAACAGCGGTAATATAAATACAGTTGTTTACGACCTTGCACATACCGCATTATTGCAAAAACCTATGTTTATTTTGGACTGTTGGGCAGAAATTTTAAAAAATTCATTTACAAACATCGACATTGATGATATCTATCAACGTTGTGAAGTAACAAACAAAAGTGTACTCCAACTTTTTGTCACCTACGATGCTGAATTAAATTCAGACAAAGAGAAAATGATGTTGTACTTAAAGAGATTTACTCGGGAAATAGATTACGACACTCTTTGCAGATTTTTAAGGTTTTGTACTGGGGCAGATATTATTACTTGTAATAATATACAAGTTGAATTTAGTTACTTGACAGGTGCAGAAAGAAGGCCGACTTCCCACACATGTAACAACATTTTGGTATTACCACTTTCATATGCAAGTGATACATACAGAGCTTTTAAGTTTGAGTTTATGAATATATTAAAATCCAATATGTGGTGCATGGATATAGTATAAACAAAGACAGTTTTTGTTCGTTGTGAAAATTTAAATGTTTTTTTTTATTTACGATTTGTTTAAATTTGGTTATTTGTTAATGTTTACTAATTTATTTAAAAGTTTGTTTAGTAAAAAAGATATAGTAAACGAAGACACTTGAAGAACAGTCAGTCTATTGCATACATGCAGTGTGTTACCGCATCGACGCATAAATATGTGAAAAACAATTTTGAGTTGAAATTTAATCTACGGGCCAAATTGATATACAAAGGATATGAATGCGGTAGCTACGCAATAGAAGTGCTATGCTTATAGACCATTCATAGGTGCTTGGTTCATCCCTGCTTAAATATAAACTAATTTATGTATTGTTATAATCTTAGTTTTGAATAGTTAACAAAGTATAACTGGAAGATTTAGAAAAAAAAAATATTCTGTCCTACTATCTATACAGGGTGTCCCAGATAAGAATGTACTCTACAGGGATCTCGTAAACCATAGGAGATTCAGCGAGATGCTTAAATTGGAGAAAAGTTTCGCATAACTGAATCCTGTAAGGTCATGTTTTTAAATTTTAAAAATTCCGAATCCTTCCGAAGATATTTGGATAAAACCGAATTTTCGCGATTTCGTTTAAATTGTTTTATGATTTTATTTGAAGAGATATGTCGAAATAAATTTTACATTCTTATTGCCACTTTTTCTCTTCTACAAGACGGTTTAATTACATTTTTGATCCGACGTTTCGTTTAGTTGCAACCATCATCAACTTTGTTATTTTAAATAGTCGGAAAAATTTATTTTATACTTAATAAATTCTGTGTTTAATTCTGAATCTAACGGCGTAATATACCCATTATTTATTAGACGTTTCGATATGGAAAAACACATCATCAATGAAAATAAGCAAGCACATTATCAAAAATATTTTTGCATTTATTGTTGTAATTAAACACTAGTACCAAATTTAAAACTAACAGGTCTCTGTAACTGAATGACAGATCTAAAGAAATTATTTAAACAATTGCCCACGACAATCAATTTAATAGCCGCCCATATGCAGAATTTAAATGGTACGTTATGTTAGAATATTATAATGCATTTTCAAAAAATAAAAAATAAATATACTTAATAATTAAAATTAATTATTACTTGTTGTATTTTTCAGATAAGGTTTATTAGATATTATGTGTTTTATAAGTTTCTTTTAACTATGTCCAATCTTTTAAGATTTAGGCATTTGAACACAAATTTATTAATATTGTAAATAATCTAAAATAAAAAGATGTTTTAAAATCCAACTAGTGTTTAAAAAATACAACAATATAAACAAAAATAGTTTCAATAATGTGGTTATTTTCATTGATAATGTGTTTTTCTATATCGAAACGTCTAATAAAGAATAAGTATGATACGCCGTTAGATTCAGAATAAAACCTACAATTTATTAAGCATAAAATACAATTTTCCAACTATTTAAAATAACAAAGTTGACGATGGTTGCAACTAAACTAAAAGTAGGATCAAAATTTTAATTAAACCATCTTGTAGGGAAAAAAAGTAATAATGAGAATGTATAATTTATTTTGACATGTCTCTTTAAATAGAATCATAAAACAATTAAAACGAAATCGCAAAAATTCGGTTTTATCCAAATATCTTCGGAAGGATTCGTAATTTTTGAAATTTGAAAACATGACGTTACAGAATTCAGTAATGCGCAACTTTTTCCTAAATTAACCATACCTGTATCTCCTATGGTTTACGAGATCCCTGTAGAGTGCATTCTTATCTGGGACACCCTGTATAGTAGAAATACGATAAAATGTTATTAAATAAAGTTATTTAACAAGAAAAACTCAGCAAAAATATAAATTTTTAAAGTCGTATGTCCATTTTGATATTTTCTATTATTTCTTGTTTAAAAAAAATGAAATACGAATTATATTATCTTCTCAAGTAGGAAACTCTTAAACTTTTCATCTATTCATGCGTCATTCCGGAGACACAATCGTGTCAATTAGAAATATTTTTGGGAGTGCCGATATTATCGTAACTTTTATGTATTCGTTACTAATCGGTACTTAGGTATTAAGTAATCATTTCAACTATTCGTTACTTTGATTATATTGATTACTTAGGTTACATACATAAAATGTAGTAAGTCGTATCTAATTAAATATTAAGTAATCGTTTTTTTTATGCGTGCGGCCGTAAGCTTTATTTTTTTAGGAAATATGTGTTGCGATGTGAAGCAAATTGTAGGAGAAAACGAACTTTTGTAATGTAAAAATTATTTATTAAATAAAAAAATAATAAAATATTTTTTTTAATCAAAAACAAAGTAGAAACAATTTTGTTCATCTGTTACTTCGGTACTTCCTTTCATAACTTTTAATACGGTTCGAAATGCGAAACTCTAATATAGTAATGAGTATTTCTACTCGCATAATAAAGTAATCAATAGTAATCATTTAAGTAAAAGTAACGATTTAGTTTTCAAATCGGTATTCCTTACTTCGGGTATTCTAGAGTAACGAATACTTTCGTATCGTATCGTTACTTTGTCGACACTTCTAATCCACTTTATAAAGCTTTTAATAATAGTAAAAATCTAGCCATTTTAACATAAACATGTTTTTCCCAAAAAATTATTTAAAAAAATCCTATCTTGGCAACATCGCATTTTTTAGCAAACATTTTTTGGAATTAAATAGGGAACTAATAGGTGCTTTATTATCATAAAAAAATATGGCCTTCCCATTAAAAAAAAACATTTTTGGTACACTCTGCATTTTTGACGCACCCTGTATATTTAAAATTATTTTTAAAAGATGCACATCATTAACTCTTTTTTTTTAATTTGTAGATAGATAAGGCGGTCATAGGAATTATGACGGAAGGAGAATTAAAAAAATTTATCCCTAAAATGGGGGACCGAATTGCAGTACTAAGATATTGTAAAGCTGGTATAGAAAGTGGTTCGAACAAACGTCTCAGCTTAATTGAGAGAATTAGGATAAATCAAACTAAATCTAATCCAAATGCCACTCAGATATCAGGTTCTTATACCTCCTCTCCACTGGCGAAGAAACCAAATTTAAAACCAACTAGAATAATAAGTATTGGATGGATCATGGACGGTAAACCTGTAAGAGAGCGTAATGGGGGCGGTACACGTAATTGGTCCATTGCGAAAAACGCGAAGAAGCAAGAGATACTTGAACAAGCTCTAATTTTCTTTTTTCCAAACGGAGTCAGTAGTAATGGCAAAATTTTATCCAGGTGCACTTATGATCTCCTAGATTATAAGGAACACACTTTTGATAATACTTTGACAGTCGGGGAGATGTACCAAATAACGGGACTAAACGTACTTCGATTTTATCTTTCAACTAACAGTATAGAATATTACATGTCATCTCCAGAAGAAAGTACAAATAGTAAGAAGAAAGTGAAAAGGACTTTAAGAAAAAGAATTGAAAAAATAGATAAGAATTTAGTAGAAGAACAAGATTTAATCGAAAATAAAGTTTTAGCTGAAAGCGAAGTATATAAAGAGTTAACTGCGAATACAGAACGACCTTATCAAACTGATGTATTTAGTGACTTGCAAGAATTTCTAATTACAGACACTGAAGAATTTTCTAAAATCGAAACGAACGTCGAAAGTCGAAGTAGCATACCATCTACTCTAGTACCTGCTGATGTGGCTTTTATATTTGTTGATGATGTTGATGGATTTAATAACCAGGAAGGCGTATCAACAACACAGCAATTATTGTCGACATTAAATGAACCGTCGCAGCAGCAGCAAGAAACTTTTTCTGTAAAGAAAACCTTAACTGTCCATAGAGGGCAAATCTTTAAAGAAATGACGGCTGAATTTATTAATATAGAAAATTTAAAAACCTACTTCGATGTAGAAATTATTGGATCTAATGGAGTGAAAGAAGAAGCTTATGACGGAGGTGGAGTTCTTAAGGATGCCCTCACTGAATATTGGGCAGAGTTTTATGAATCCATTTGTGAAGGAACTTCTTGTAAAATTCCCGAAATCAATCATTTGGTGACGCAAGAAAAATGGAAAGCTATCGCCAAGGTGCTCCTCGTAGGATATAAACTTGTCAAATATTTTCCTATAAAAATTCCAAGGCCATTTATTGAGTATGCAACTTTTGGAAAAGAAAAGTCTGACCTTATAACAGCGTATTTAAAATTTCTACCCCCTGTTGATGCTGACGTTCTGAGAAACGCGTTACTTTCTTTTGAAAATACAGATTCAGATGAACTAATAGATGTGTTATCAAACATTGAATGTAAACAAATTGTGAACAGCGGTAATATAAATACAGTTGTTTACGACCTTGCACATACCGCATTATTGCAAAAACCTATGTTTATTTTGGACTGTTGGGCAGAAATTTTAAAAAATTCATTTACAAACATCGACATTGATGATATCTATCAACGTTGTGAAGTAACAAACAAAAGTGTACTCCAACTTTTTGTCACCTACGATGCTGAATTAAATTCAGACAAAGAGAAAATGATGTTGTACTTAAAGAGATTTACTCGGGAAATAGATTACGACACTCTTTGCAGATTTTTAAGGTTTTGTACTGGGGCAGATATTATTACTTGTAATAATATACAAGTTGAATTTAGTTACTTGACAGGTGCAGAAAGAAGGCCGACTTCCCACACATGTAACAACATTTTGGTATTACCACTTTCATATGCAAGTGATACATACAGAGCTTTTAAGTTTGAGTTTATGAATATATTAAAATCCAATATGTGGTGCATGGATATAGTATAAACAAAGACAGTTTTTGTTCGTTGTGAAAATTTAAATGTTTTTTTTTATTTACGATTTGTTTAAATTTGGTTATTTGTTAATGTTTACTAATTTATTTAAAAGTTTGTTTAGTAAAAAAGATATAGTAAACGAAGACACTTGAAGAACAGTCAGTCTATTGCATACATGCAGTGTGTTACCGCATCGACGCATAAATATGTGAAAAACAATTTTGAGTTGAAATTTAATCTACGGGCCAAATTGATATACAAAGGATATGAATGCGGTAGCTACGCAATAGAAGTGCTATGCTTATAGACCATTCATAGGTGCTTGGTTCATCCCTGCTTAAATATAAACTAATTTATGTATTGTTATAATCTTAGTTTTGAATAGTTAACAAAGTATAACTGGAAGATTTAGAAAAAAAAAATATTCTGTCCTACTATCTATACAGGGTGTCCCAGATAAGAATGTACTCTACAGGGATCTCGTAAACCATAGGAGATTCAGCGAGATGCTTAAATTGGAGAAAAGTTTCGCATAACTGAATCCTGTAAGGTCATGTTTTTAAATTTTAAAAATTCCGAATCCTTCCGAAGATATTTGGATAAAACCGAATTTTCGCGATTTCGTTTAAATTGTTTTATGATTTTATTTGAAGAGATATGTCGAAATAAATTTTACATTCTTATTGCCACTTTTTCTCTTCTACAAGACGGTTTAATTACATTTTTGATCCGACGTTTCGTTTAGTTGCAACCATCATCAACTTTGTTATTTTAAATAGTCGGAAAAATTTATTTTATACTTAATAAATTCTGTGTTTAATTCTGAATCTAACGGCGTAATATACCCATTATTTATTAGACGTTTCGATATGGAAAAACACATCATCAATGAAAATAAGCAAGCACATTATCAAAAATATTTTTGCATTTATTGTTGTAATTAAACACTAGTACCAAATTTAAAACTAACAGGTCTCTGTAACTGAATGACAGATCTAAAGAAATTATTTAAACAATTGCCCACGACAATCAATTTAATAGCCGCCCATATGCAGAATTTAAATGGTACGTTATGTTAGAATATTATAATGCATTTTCAAAAAATAAAAAATAAATATACTTAATAATTAAAATTAATTATTACTTGTTGTATTTTTCAGATAAGGTTTATTAGATATTATGTGTTTTATAAGTTTCTTTTAACTATGTCCAATCTTTTAAGATTTAGGCATTTGAACACAAATTTATTAATATTGTAAATAATCTAAAATAAAAAGATGTTTTAAAATCCAACTAGTGTTTAAAAAATACAACAATATAAACAAAAATAGTTTCAATAATGTGGTTATTTTCATTGATAATGTGTTTTTCTATATCGAAACGTCTAATAAAGAATAAGTATGATACGCCGTTAGATTCAGAATAAAACCTACAATTTATTAAGCATAAAATACAATTTTCCAACTATTTAAAATAACAAAGTTGACGATGGTTGCAACTAAACTAAAAGTAGGATCAAAATTTTAATTAAACCATCTTGTAGGGAAAAAAAGTAATAATGAGAATGTATAATTTATTTTGACATGTCTCTTTAAATAGAATCATAAAACAATTAAAACGAAATCGCAAAAATTCGGTTTTATCCAAATATCTTCGGAAGGATTCGTAATTTTTGAAATTTGAAAACATGACGTTACAGAATTCAGTAATGCGCAACTTTTTCCTAAATTAACCATACCTGTATCTCCTATGGTTTACGAGATCCCTGTAGAGTGCATTCTTATCTGGGACACCCTGTATAGTAGAAATACGATAAAATGTTATTAAATAAAGTTATTTAACAAGAAAAACTCAGCAAAAATATAAATTTTTAAAGTCGTATGTCCATTTTGATATTTTCTATTATTTCTTGTTTAAAAAAAATGAAATACGAATTATATTATCTTCTCAAGTAGGAAACTCTTAAACTTTTCATCTATTCATGCGTCATTCCGGAGACACAATCGTGTCAATTAGAAATATTTTTGGGAGTTTTAATAGTCTATGAGGCCATGAACGTTTTCTGTGTGCCATTTTTTTTTTCAAATTTTGAAAAAACTGTATACGTCAAATAATAGTAGTATAACTAAATTTTGTTCCTAGTTGGTTTCACTAGAACCATATAAATGTCGGCCTGACTGTTGCATGTCGGGATGAAACCTGTATGCTATATGAATGTTTTTATACCAAATTTGGCCCTTGTCAAATTTAGTAAAATATCAGTCTGTTAAGTCCCAAATTTGGTGTAAACATTTGTAGCAGTCGCACATAGCCCTATATTTTTGATTTTGAACATAAATATCTATGTTGAGTTGGGTATGAATTATTATTTCTTTTGATGTTAAAGTTTGATGTAATGCTAGTGCAAAAATAAATCAATGTTTTTTATATGTTTATTTATTTTACTTTCAAGTTAATAGATCATAGATTTTTTCTCTTAAATTTATATATAGCTTAACACCATCATAAGGATCATTAATGTTAGAATCATAACCATTTTCTAAGATAATTTCGTTACACAATTCTTGAACATCTTTATCACAATTAAAGCCGTTATATTTACATTCTTCATCTAAACAATTTAAAATGTTTTGAGGAACTAAGATCAACTTGTCTTCAGTATTGTACAAATTAGATACTTGAAACATTATAATGGGTCTACCAACTGGTGATCTGCAATTCCTTGTACTCCGTATTCTATGAGTATTCCATTCTAGAGCTACCTGATCCAAATCATTCTGCAAAAAAAAAACCTTAAAGTGGAAATTATAACCGTTGTGTTAATTATTACTTTATAATAATGAATTTCCATCAAGTATCGGCTACTACAATACAAACAAAAAAAAAATCTATTTAAAATATTGAAAATGTTACCTTTTGAGCCAAATATAATATACCTAGGTAGGTATATTTTAATAATGTTATGTTTATATTATTATAGCAATACGGTCATGTAGACAAGTCGTTTTATATTTGAATTTTTTGTCCATCAAGAGCCGCCTTCAGCGTCGTGCTGTTACCGCAGTCAACTTTTGATTGACATAAAATTATAAGGTATTTAAGGGAAATGAGACGCTTAAAGTCTTTCTCCACTAATATATTAATATAGAATTAGGATGTTAACATTCTTAAGAAAACTCTACATGTTTCGAACGTAGAGACGTTCATCATCAGGAGGTATATATAACAAAACTTAAGATTGATAAAGAAAACTGGTGTTTACAGACCTCAAAGGAGCTTTAAAATGGCATACCAATAAATTTAAGTATGAAGAAAAGTTGACCAATAAATATATTAAATATTCATTTTATAAGCAAGAAATTGAAGTGAAAAATTAATATTGTGAGGAGGTGAAACTTGATTAGAAATAAGAATTACATTGAAAAATGGTAGAGGAACGAAGAGAAATTTATTATTTTTAATTATTTGAAGTACCTATATAGTTAACTTGTGTGCTAGCACATTTTTCAATTTATAGACTTCTTAATTTTCTAAAACTTTTTTACCAATTATGACTAATTACATTATTATTACCTTTAGCTATGTTTATTCATAGTTGAGGCTACCGCCTCTCATCAATATTACTATGACTACAATTAAATTTTTGAAGTGAAAACTTCTTTAGCGGCGTTGGACACTTTTTTTGTAATGGATAAAAAATGTTAAACTCGCGTCAGGACACGTGACCTGATCGAAAATTCGTAAGACGGATGGAGAGTAGACAGCCGGCGCCGCGTAGGTAAGAAAGTATCCCCATCTCTTTCTACGGCGCGGCGAAACTGTATGCATGTGCCTGCTATTTCGTTTAGGCGGCGCAGGGCGCTTGCGCGAATGTTCGTGTTTGTTTGATGAATTAAAGCAATTCGTGCAAAATTATTCCCTAACCATTCCAAAATATCAAAAATGCACAACGTTAATATTCAAGTTTTCACTTCTGCCGGCACTCCCGGAGTGCAACCCGTCGTTTTTTTTAACTCAACCCATACTTTATTTATTTCATTAATTTATACTTCCAAAATGTCTCCCTTTCTTCACTACTCAAATATATCAAGTTAACTATATAGGTATTTCAAATAATAAAAAATAATAAATTTCTCTTCTTTCCTCTACCATTTTTCAATGTAATTCTTATTTCTAATCAAGTTTCACCTCCTCACAATATTAATTTTTCACTTCAATTTCTTGCTTATAAAATGAATATTTAATATATTTATTGGTCAACTTTTCTTCATACTTAAATTTAATGGTATGCCATTTTAAAGCTCCTTTGAGGTCTGTGAACACCAGTTTCCTTTATCAATTTTAAGTTTTGTTATATATAACTCCTGATGATGAACGTCTCTACGTTCGAAACATGTAGAGTTTTCTTAAGAATGTTAACATCCTAATTCTATATTAATATATTAGTGGAGAAAGACTTTAAGCGTCTCATTACCCTTATAACTTGCCACTCCACTTTAAGTATGGACTACTTCTTCAATATAAGGTATTTGTCAATGTCGGAGGGATATTCCACCAGCTAATTTTTTGATAATAACTCGCAACAATACAATAATATAATATAAAGCTGTCAAAGTATTTATGTCATAATGATGGAATAAATCAACAAACAAGTCCCGGTTTAAGGATGATGGACAATTTTTTCGAATAATGATTCAAGTCTTGGTATCATAGGGATTAAAAACTACCCAAAGTGTTGTTTTCAGTTAAATGTTAATAGGATTCTGTGAATCGTAATACATGACAAAAAATAACAAAATTTAATTGGCTCTTGGAACTCTCACTAAATTTTCATATACAGGGTGTGTCAGTAAGGTGTCTGTCTTAGATAGCACCTAAACTATCAAAGATAGGGAAAAAAGTGTAATACAAAAGTTAAAGGGTTTTTTAGGATACATAATCTAAAAATATTTTCTAATCTACAGGGTGGTCCTAAAAAGTGGTACTGAATAGTAAAAAAGAAAATTAAATGGGACACCCAGTATATTTTTCTAGAATATGATTCAATGGAATAAGGACTTTGCAACCCTATTAAAATTTTTGAAATAAAAAAAAAATTTTAGTAATAATTTTAAGGGTATCGTTAAAAAATCATAGCGACCTGTGGATTAACCCTAGGCAAATATAATTTACGTTGTAAGTACTTTAAGGTACGATATATTGATCTATAATAATGTTTTTTAAATCTCTTATACAGAGCGTTCATTACAAGTTGGACAACTCGATAGTTTTAAAAATGCTTTATTTCAATTTTTTTAAATGGTACACCTCTAATTTTTTTAGGCAAAAGAATGTATCTTTCGAAAACCTTACTTTTTTGTTAAACATGTCATATATCTAAATATCATAGTTTTTGAAATATTTTAGGATTAGTCTTAAATCAGGGTAAAAAAGGAAAGTTCTAATTAAACTATTTAGTCAAGACTGCTTTGGAACAAAAAATAAATAATTTTCTTTGTCACAGCTGTCATTGCAAAATTATTTCAGCAATATTTTGTGCTCTATTACTGTTTAAAGTTTAGTTTCCCGAACTAACTTTATCGAAATAGAAAAATATAAGTTAGTTCAGGAAACTAAAATTTAAACAGTACTAAAGGACAAAATAATTTTGCAATGACAACTGCGACAAAGAAAATTATTTATTTTTTGTTCCAAAGCAATCTTGACTAAATGGTTTAATTAGAACTTTCCTTTTTTACCCTGATTTAAGACAAATCCTAAAATATTTCCAAAACTATGATATTTAGATATATAACATGTTTAACAAAAAAGTAAGGTTTTCGAAAGATACACTCTTTTGCCTAAAAAAATTAGGGGTGTACCATTTAAAAAAATTGAAATAAAGCATTTTTAAAACTATCGAGTTGTCCAACTTGTAATGAACGCTCTGTATAAGAGATTTAAAAAACATTATTATAGATCAATATATCGTACCTTAAAGTACTTACAACGTAAATTATATTTGCCTAGGGTTAATCCACAGGTCGCTATGATTTTTTAACGATACCCTTAAAATTATTACTAAAATTTTTTTTTTATTTCAAAAATTTTAATAGGGTTGCAAAGTCCTTATTCCACTGAATCATATTCTAGAAAAATATACTGGGTGTCCCATTTAATTTTCTTTTTTACTATTCAGTACCACTTTTTAGGACCACCCTGTAGATTAGAAAATATTTTTAGATTATGTATCCTAAAAAACCCTTTAACTTTTGTATTACACTTTTTTCCCTATCTTTGATAGTTTAGGTGGTATCTAAGACAGACACCTTACTGACACACCCTGTATAATACGAAAGTTTGTTGCTTTAAAGCAACAAACTTGAATAAACCAACAATTTTGCAGACTTAAATTTTTTTTTGAGTGGTATTCGATATGCCTATTTTAAGAGTGTCCATCAGTCAAAATGGTTTGGGTACTTAATATTTATTGTATAAAGGTTTCGTGAAACCCAACATTAGAAATTTAAAATGCCTAAAATTCCAAAACTATATTGAACCACCTCGTGACCTACTTCACCAGATACAAAAATAATCGGTTGAACCAAAAAGCGTTATGTGCGAACAATCTCATAATTTCGAATACAGGTTGAATTGATAACAGTCTTATTTTTTTAAATTGGTTGAACGTGTTTCGATTCTATAATTAATAAGACACCATGTGTTTTAGTGGTCATAGAGGTGGTCATTTAGTATAACAGAATGAATAAGTATATTATTATGTTTTTACCTGAACTAGTTCTAAGAAGCAAAACTGTATCAAGGACTTATCTACGAACGTTCCATTAAATAGACCTTCATCTTTTATGTTTTCAAAAAGGTTCATCCAATATTGGGCATTTTGTTTCCGCAAAATGGACCACCAGGACTCTATTCTTTGGTTGGCAGTACTTCTGCCGTAGAGGAATGGAGGCATATGATTTCCCTCTAATGGAAATAATTCTCTTAATCCTATTTGCATTTTTTCGACCACCCCATTTTCAGTTCCCATATCACTTCGTACTGTTCGGGGACAACCACCCAAGGATTTAACAGCATTTAAATAATATCCACCAATTACTTTAGGGTCATTTGATGTACAACCTGCGTTAAGCCATATGATAAATCTAGAAAATCCATCAATAGCCCCATTTATACAAATACCGTAAGGTTTTAGTTTATCATAAGAGTCCATATGCCATACACTATTAGGACCATCATTCACATATTGTCTGCGCCGAAGACGCTTTCGTTTCCTTAAATTAACTCCTTGCGGGTCCATCAAAAGTAATAATTCTCTTATAACATTTTGAGTTACGATGAATCCATGTTGAATACATTTTAAATGCATCCAACGGTAACCATGTAATTGCCCAGATTTGCTTAACTGTTCTTCAACAAAAGCTGCAACTTCTTCAAGATTTGAGAAATGTTTTCTTCTAAATAGCTGCTGTTTACGTAAAATGCGCTTTAATGTTCTATGGGTAACTCTTATGCTATGAATATTCTGTAACATAATTATAATTTCTTTTTGCTGAAGTCCTAAGAAAAAGTACTTTCGAACTAATTCCGCAAGTACATCCATTGCTTTCTGAAGAAATGACCTTTTCACTTTTCACACATACAGGAAAACTTCACTGAGTGATTATCACTGTTAACCAATACACACTGCACACTAAAAGCGGTTTTCGCAAAACTGAGATAGAAATACACGTGTGAGTCTCTTATACTTAAAATTTCGAGTTATAACACGAAATTTTAAAATTCCGACTTATAACTCGAAATATTACTTTAAAATTTCGAGTTATAACACGAAATTTTAAAATTCCGACTTATAACTCGAAATATTACTTCAAAATTTCGACTTATAACACGAAATTTTAAAATTTCGTGTTATAACTCGAAATTTTGAAGTAAAATTTCAAGTTATAAGTCGGAATTTTAGAAATTTCGTGTTATAAGTCGAAATTTTAAAAAATTATTTTTTTTTATTGCATGTGGCCCTTCTACGCCTTCGTACATACAAGACATCATAAGAATAAATATATATTCCCTCTATGTAGAACAGGTTATCCCTACTTTGGATAAACTTAAAATAAAGCTAAAACAAGATGAAACAAACATAATAGTAGAGTTTACCAACCCGATAATACCTTCTAAAAAAGATTCCCGTTTGCACTTTGTTGCTAAAATGTACGACCCCTTTTATATCATTCCTTATACCTTAAGGAAGCAAAATTGACTTGTCGTCCAAAAATCGTACCATGCAGGGGGCGGTTTTCCAAAAAGTACCAATTTTTTTTTTGCCTTTTTTACATCTATAATACCTGATCATCAACCTGCTTAAATCTTATTTCAAAATCTTAATTAGAAATATATTTTTTTAAATTTTAAAAACATCGCGCGCCGTGCTTGTATATGGAGCGCTTTAATGAATAACCGCTCGCCCTGAAAACCCATAATTGTGATAATTTGTAACTCGCCATAACTCCAGAATCCTTTGACTTATCAAAAAAATACTTGCCATAAACGTTGTAGATAAAACATCAGGGATTACAATGCTTTTTTAAAATTATCAGTCCGATGAACAGTTTCGTCAAAAAATTGAAAAATGTCAAACCATATCACCGTAAGCGTGGTCAACCGTGCGGATGCGATGAAGGATCAGATTGCCGTCGTAAAGCCATGAAAAACGACCGTATGTTATATCGCGCGCATAAGTTCGGTTTTCCTTCGCTTTTGGTGTGATTGGAATGCAATTATTACATTATAAGTTAGTTCCTTATAAAATTAAGGGATTATATTTTGTAAACGGTTAGTAATGTTGTTTTGAATAATTTAATTTGAAATTAATTTATGTTTCTCTAAATTTTTTCAATATTAATATTAATTAATAAGTTGTTACTAAAAGGAACTTTTTTTTTATTAGAAAAATTGGTATTTGTCCAAGTTTTTGTACATATAGGGTGTTTACAAAAAATGAAAAATGGTACTATTTAATTTTTTTTATAAAGAAAAACAGAAAACAGGCTTTATACGTTCGGGATTTGTCTATAAGTAGGTACCTGATCTACCTAGAGTACCTATACTATAGTGTTTTTCAGGTGTTAAGGTCATGGTTGCTCAGTAGAGATAGAGAATAACCTTAAAATTTCATTGTGGTTTTGATTGTGTGTATCAGCGTGTTGCAGGATACCTGAAAATAACACTACTATTAATCGGGGAGAATCCGGGTGTTATTTAACGAAAATAAAGAAAAAAGGGTGATACTTACAGAATATTTTTTTGTTGAACCTATTTACAGGAACAAGTATAGAAATCGGAAAACAGACAAATGCTCTTTATATACCTAATAATAAAAGGCTTGGGTAAAATCTTCCCCTAAAGAATCTATTTATTAATAAACATATTTATTCCAAAAGAAAGATTCTTAGAGTTTTTAGTCAGAGTCAGCCATGCATTTGCAGGAGCCAATGCAATTTATTTGTTTTTTTTTTACAGGAACACAGTGACCCAGTGCAATCTAAAATAGAGTAGCAATTTAAAATTTAACTATAGTAAAAAATAACAAACTTTGTGTAGGTACCTTTTTTACAGTTGCAAGTATTTAGAACTGAAGTATCCTCCGGTAGTATTGCGTCGGTTGTTAATACAGGCACTGGTTTACCGTTTGCAATATTCCAGCCACAACTTGATAAGTCCGCTAAAGGTGACCTTGGCATAGTACTGTCCAGCCATATTTTGGTCTGATAGTGGACAGGGCGACAGTGTTGTCTTAGACTATCTTTGGTTGGAGGCAATTTACTCACAGGTTTGGAGGATGCTAAAATTCCTCTAAGAGCATTTATACATTTGATATCTTCATTTTTGTAGTACCTATATAAACGAATTACAAATTTAACTACGTCATTAAAGACTTCTTCTAAGTAGGTACTGTTCTTTGCCAACTCTAGCTAGTAGATTATAATGTAATAAGAAGACTTTCCCGCATGTTCTTTTGCCTAGTCCCACAAACTGACTAGTTGTATCACAACCTGTGAGTGCGTGAAAGGCTGGTAGACATTTGATCATGGAACTCTCCATTTTTAATTCATGAATTACAATGGATCGTTGGCTTTCTTTAGCTCCAATTTTCATCCAAATTTCTGAAGTCAGAATATCTTTAAAGTGAGCCAATAGTACCAAAACATCTGTATCTTTACAGTCTACTATACCGCCAATTCTGGAATGAAATATTGGATTGTCTCGCGCTATACTTTTAATTTTATTTTCCATGTTATTGCTCATTACCTGGCATAGTTTTTGATTTTGTAAACGTTTTTGGCAAAATATGCACCTTTGTACATCAAATTGAGTTCGTAAAAATGGTTTTTTTCAGGGGTATATCTACTGGGAGTGGGTTAGTAAATATTTTTGCATACTTTGATTTATATGATTTAATATTATTCGTGCTGGTATACGTTTTGTAGCAAGTTTTATGCCAATTTAAATGTTCTCGCTCTTTTTAATTATTCAAATTTAAAAATATATGCAACAACTTTGCATCATTTCCTTGACAAATATCAATAAGTACCTTTGTACATTCAATAAATCTTTGTTTAGATTTTGGTCGGGATATAACTATTCCCTGATTCTTGGATAATGTCAGATAATTGGGAATTAAATATGTTGCCTTGTGTTTTGATTGTAGTTTGTTTTTAAGTGGTCTTAATTTAATTTTGGGCTGTAGTTCACTCACTGAACTGGTACTGCTTTCAAAATCCATTGCTTAATCGTTTCAATAAAAAGTGTCGTATATAAACATTAAAAGGCACTATACTGTTATTAAAAAAAATCTTACCTGAAAACTTAAACTTTCTCCTTAACCTTTCCGTGGCCATGCTACAAAAAGTTACATTTTCGGCCGTGTGGGGTAACTATGATACCCCATTGAAATACTGCATGATCTTTTGTCAATGATGCATGATGGTGTGCAAAGATGTACAATAAAACACTAATAATTCATTTTTAATAAAACATTTTTAATTTTTACAATAAATTAATATTTACTCTTCCTCATTATTTTTACAATCGGGACATAATATTTTTTTTACTTTCTTCTCTGTGTATGTTGCAAATGGGTTTATTGCATGCACTACATGATATTTTAGTCTTTCTATCCCTAAGAGTAACAAAAAAATGAATTTTTTTTACGTTTTCGCCGTTTTCGGCCGGTCGACGATTTCGATACGCTGCAAGCAGTTTTTTGTGTAAAATTGAAGTTAAATTGAGTATTTTTATAAAAAAATTGCTTTATAATATATTTTTCTAGGATTACCTGGAGGGAAAAAAATTACAAAAAAATTGTTTGGAAGATAATTTAAAAAAACCGCATCTGGGGTACCTAAAATACCCCGCTCGGCCACGGAAAGGTTAATAGCAACTATATTACAACAGTCATTTAATGCAGGGCATCTGTAAAACACTTTCAACTTTTAGCAATGCCCATTAAGTCCAATGTATAGATAAGAACTATAACTTCACAGCATAACACACCCTAATAAAATATAACAACTATTGTTGGTTAAAATAAAAGTAAGTCAAAAAATATTGCTATAAGATAGAAAATGGAAATCCACAATCCAATATTTGCTGGTCTAGCTTCAAAATTAACGGCGCGGCGGCTACTCGGCACGGAATTCTAGACTAAACACTATTGAAAACGCGATATTAAACGAATATCGAACTTATGCGCGCGATATAACATACGGTCGTTTTTCATGGCTTTACGACGGCAATCTGATCCTTCATCGCATCCGCACGGTTGACCACGCTTACGGTGATATGGTTTGACATTTTTCAATTTTTTGACGAAACTGTTCATCGGACTGATAATTTTAAAAAAGCATTGTAATCCCTGATGTTTTATCTACAACGTTTATGGCAAGTATTTTTTTGATAAGTCAAAGGATTCTGGAGTTATGGCGAGTTACAAATTATCACAATTATGGGTTTTCAGGGCGAGCGGTTATTCATTAAAGCGCTCCATATACAAGCACGGCGCGCGATGTTTTTAAAATTAAAAAAAATATATTTCTAATTAAGATTTTGAAATAAGATTCAAGCAGGTTGATGATCAGGTATTATAGATGTAAAAAAGGCAAAAAAAAAAAAAATTGGTACTTTTTGGAAAACCGCCCCCGACCACCCCCTGCATGGTACGATTTTTGGACGACAAGTCAATTTTGCTTCCTTAAGGTATAAGGAATGATATAAAAGGGGTCGTACATTTTAGCAACAAAGTGCAAACGGGATAACACGATAGGGACATCTTTTAACTCCACTATAAATTTTAACCATGCCACCCTTCATAGGGTCGTTTCCACAATGGGCTTTACATATCGCAAAATAGACAAAAAACAGGTGGTAATGAAATGACAAGAACTGCGGAGATTTAACAAACTGCGACAAATTGAGAAATATAGATCAGAAAACAGGTCTATATTTTACGTAGATAAAACAGGGTTTGATTCTCACGATACAGTGTCCAAAGGATGGGTCGATTCTAGTTCAAATTGTCATACGAAAAGACTTAAATAATATAGGAAAAAGAATTACAACAAGTCACGCTGGATCGGAAGATGGATATGACTTTGTATTTATATATGTATGACTAAAACTAGTTTTTTATTGACTATTTTTAAAGTGCATATTAAATTTATAGACGTACCTACAAAATTTCAAATATTTATTCCTTGTATAAAACTGGCAAATGCCGAGGAGTTGAAACCACGTGTAGGTTAATTTCTCCGAAAGTAATTAAAAATGTTTAAAACGAGTTTCACTTGCGTTTAGTTCCAAATAGTGAGTGGACAATTTTTTGAGCATTTATTAACGAAAAAGTAATAAAAATGGATGGAAGTTTTTTTATTTTTCCATTAAATTAATTTTTATTTTTATAGTATCAACAAGGAGAAGGAATAAAATTTTGAGATTTGGTACTTTGTATAACTTAAGAGGACTCCGTACACCTATAAAACGGGATTTCACGCCAAGGGCTTATTAATCGATTAAGAAAAAAATGCTGCAAACAAAGGTTTTTAGAAATTAAAGAAAGAATATTGAAAAGTCCTTTTCCTTGTCATATATGTATATATATATATACATTTTTAAGTCATTTACTTTTTAACTTACCAACTTCATATTGACTTTCCAATATTCTGTAATCAATTCTAGACAAGTTTTATCAAAACATTTTTCGAAAATACTAATAGTTTTTTTATAAAGTGAAATCTTAGATTTCAGTCTAATTCTAAGACTAATTTTTAATCCATCTCAGTTGCCCACTGATACTCTCTCCCACTAACGTCAGTGGCTACTCCTAGTAGCGCGACGCCTCGCTAACCGGCAGAATACCTAGAAAATGATACAATCCACCGAATCGGTTGTACAGTTTTACGGAGCTACGAGTATTGTGACAATTTATGTGGACGATTGGATTATTATTAGAGGTAAAAGAATTATAATAATATTTGCATTTTTATGTTGGTCATCAGCTTTTTGTTTGGATAGTGCGTGCGATTTTGATTTTCTGTAGGGATTATTTTTTTATATAAATGGCAACTCGTGCATTGTTTATTTTTTTGTGTCGTTTTTTGCTAAACTGAACTAGACATGGGAAGCTGAAAAAACACGAAAAAAAAAAGGAAAGTTTAAAGGTATTTCCACTAGAAGAAAAAATAGTAGGAGAGCTCAATAATTAAGGTGTTTAAAAGTACTTTCTTTTCCAAACAAGCTTAAATTTAGTAAAATCGGATAAGTCGTTTAGAAGTTACAGCGATTTAAATTATGACACTTTCAAAAGCTTCCCCCACTTTATCAAGGTTGGTACGCCAATGAGCCGATGAAGAATTGTTTAAGTTTTTTTAATGATGTAACCAGAGGTATACCTTAATATGGGAATTTTCGGAGAAATTTAGAATTTTAAAAATTAAGTTTCAAGTGTGCCCCCTTGAGGCGAAATGCGGAACTTAAAAATATTTTCCACAAATTTCTCATGGCCACTTTAATAATAAATTTTTGCTTATCAAGTTTCTATGCTTAGTAGTTTCCGAGATATGGCCGGTGGCCACCCGTAATGAAACACCCTGTATAATCTAAATACAAATAAATATATTTATTATTATTATTATTATTAGTATTATTATTATTATTAATTTCATAAATTGTTGGTCGCGTTATTATCTACGCCACTGGCTTCAGTAAATTGTTCTCATCCCCGATGCCCGAGCCGATGCCCTTGCACGTCGGCCGACCGCTGGCTCCGTGGAGTAAACATCATGAAAACTGTAAATTAATGCGGGTAGCTACGGAATCCTCTTAATATGCACTTCAAAAATAGTCATTATACATTAGGGTTGTCATTTAACATTCGGAAACAATTGTATTATTTTTTTTTATTAAAGGGATACTTAATTAAAATGTGAATACCCATGTCCAAGCATTTTTCCAAAAAAAAACTGTACCTACTGGATTTGCTGAATTTATTTCAAGTTACAAACTCACACTGTACTGGGTGATTCATTAACAGTGGCCATCTCGGAAACTACTAAGCATAGAAAAAAAAAATATAATTAAATTGGCTATAAGAAAATTCTGAAAATTATTTTTAAGTTCCGCATTTCGCCACAAGGGGACACAATTGAAAATTTATTTTTAAAATTCTAAATTTTTCCGAAAATTTTAAGGATAAAATAAAAAAAACTGTTTTATTATAACAAATTGCGCTATCTACCAATTTTATTAAAATTTATTGTGTACCGTTGGATACGACAGTTAAGAGTACCTACTTACCTTTCTTTTCCAAACAAGCTTAAATTTAGTAAAATCAAATAAGTCGTTTGAACGTTAGAGCAATTTATTTGATTACACTTTTAATAGCTTCCACCACTCTTATCAAGGTCGGTACGCCAATGAGCCCTTAAAAAAAATTATGCAAAATTGTTTAGGCTCTCTAACAATGTAATAAAAGATATACCTTAGTATGGGGATTTTCGGAGAAATTTAAAATTTTTAAAATTAATTTTCAATTTTCTCAGCCACTTTAATTATAATTTTTTTTCCACAAGTTTCTATGCGTAGTAGTTTGCGAGAAATGGCCGGTAGCTACCCTTAATGAAACACCCAGTACATGTAAAATTGAGCCCTGCTACTACGACGTTAATGACATTTGCAAGCAGCAACCTGATCTGTAAATGAAATCATCTCAGGCAAATAAAAAGCTTGTTGAATTTAAATTAGTAAAAATGCCGACAGCTTCTGGTCTTTTAGACCTTTACAGAATTTTGGCCTCGTTTATAGGCTTTAAAGGGGTTAACTATCAATATCGCTTCGAAATATGTTATAATTATACTCTGATTAGATTATAAGGTTGTCTAACGGCTGGTATTCGCCTTAACAAGGGGCGTTAAAGTATTTTAGTAAAGAAACATTAGGTATAACTAATTTCTCAAATTATTAAATTATATAATTCCCATACTATGTTCGAATAATTTAGGTATCCTGCAGCTAAACTCGCCTTATACAGAGTAAGTTGGGAGAAAGGAGGAACCGATCAAATTCCAGGAGTGTATTATACATGAAAATTATGTAAAAAAACTAATTTCTGTTTTTAATATGAAGTAATTAAATTTTTTTTATTTGGTTGTAAACAATTTTCCCATAATCAGAATATGCCCTAATCGAGGCTTCAAAATATTGTTTTGATAATATGTCAGGGTATTGTGACAGTGATTGGCCGTTAATTTTTGAGTTTGTATGATTAAAATTTTACAAATTGCAACACTTAAAAAACACAAAAAAAAAAAATTGGATAAAAACATATAAGTTTTTACATTTTTTCACGTACACAATACACTCCTGGAATTTGGTTCGTTCCTTCCGACTCACCTTGTACATACTTTTAATCAAAAATGAGGTAAATATTACGTAAGCATAATGTATATTTACCGGGTGAGTGAACGATAGCGCGGAGTAATTTTATGCCTTGAAAATAAGACTTGTCGATAATATGCTATTGTGTTAGTACGGTTGGGTTCTGCACAATTCGCAAATATTTTGAATAGTTATTCATGGTGCGCTCAAAAAGTAGGCTGTGACAAAGGATGATATTTGAATTCTACGTGTCATTTTATACCTTTTTTAATGTTAGTTTTTAATATGTGAAATAGTTATATTGTTTAAGACCATTCAACTTATTCTGCATTTTAGCATTTGCAAGCTTCCCTTTGTTATGAAAATACTACTTAAATTTTGACCTCAGACTAATAATTGTAATTTGTATCCTGAATAAATTAAGTCAAAACCACATCCGCATCCATAGTCAGAGAACTTCTAATTGAAAATATGTCACTTTGGTTAAATGGAACACACTCCGCTTGACCGCTTGTCAAAATCTCTTCAATTTTTATAATGAATATATATGTCAAGAAATTCAGCTCTCTTATTATAGGAAAGTTTACAAGATAAATATTTGGTCTTAACATCCTTTGTCAAGTTGACTGTAAATGAGATGTCAAATATTTTTTGGATATGTTTTCTGGAATAGTAAATTCAGGATAAAACTTATAAATTGCTTAGAGTCAAAATTTAAGTAGTATCTTCACAACTCACTTGCGAATGCTAAGTTTTTATTACAAGTCAAATTAACTTGGAAACTATAACTTTTTTGTATACAGGGTGATTCACGGTGAATGGAACGTTAGACGTTTCTGACGAACCAGTAAAGGAATCGTTTTGAAAATTTGATCACGTACATGAACGGACATGCTCTACCAAACCAAAATATTTTTAACAACACAGTGTTGCCGCTTCCACACAAAAATAATAGTAATTTCGATTTTTTAAATACAACACCATATATTTTATTTTATTTTCGAATCCCCCATTACTTTCCTTACAATTTTTATTAACTCTATTCTATACTTATCTCTTACCGTTTCTAAGATATAAATTAATTTCCGTTTTTTTGTCCGAAAACGTCACTTTTAAAAATGCTGATAATTTTGAACTCTAAAACAGTGAAATCCTGAAATTTGGTAAATAGTTAACTAATACCATAGGGCTCTTTGCCATAGTCCCAAATCTTAGTTGCAATATACAGGGTGGTTGAAAAATACACTTTAACTAAACGTTATCCGATATCAATGAAATTTAGACGAATACAATTTTTTTGCACTCTCGTAGATTAATGTTTGCACTTGCGGAATTAGCCAGTGTTTCTCCTACATTTATAAAATTATTGTTGATTTATTTTCTTTACATATAAATAGCTGATGTTTACTTTACCGGTGACACTGTATATAGAAAATTTTTTAAAATTTGAGACACTGTCTAAGCAAAAACCAATATGTTTATCTCAAACGTATTTATTTTTACAAACGCCATTCTCGTAAAAAAAACCAATCGATTTTTCTTCTGACAGAAAGCCTGTGCCTAATTAATTTTGTTTCTGCTCCAGTTATCCAACGTTCGGTTACAATATCGGTGTTAAAAGCCTCTATTTCCGACGAATCTAAAGGGCGACCAGCAGATAAATTTGTATTGTAGAGGTTGTGTGGGAAGTCAATGTAGTTATCTTGGACGCTATCAAAGCGGTCTATGAATTTCCTTTGGTTTAAATAAAAGCAATTAAATGTTTTGATCAAACCTAACCATTTTAAAAGAAAAGAGTTTTTCGATTTCTTAAATCGTGATATTTATGTTTTGATGAAATTTTTATAAAGGATATCTGCCTTAACCCCTTGAGACCTGATTTTTCCAATAACGAGAAACAAAATATTTCGGTTTATATATAATTATGTATTGTGCGTCTATAAAGGTTCTAGTTAGTGTATTTAATCATTTTTTGTATTTGTTATTGAAAAAAATTATGTGCATAATTGTGTACAAAACGTTTTAATAGACGTAAAAAAATGTACATTATTTAAATACTTTATTAGGAAAGTATTCAATTAAACGTGTTTACAAAAATTATTTTCTATGATAAATAACAAAACAGTTTCGTTTTTTTATACATAAATGTACCTTACACTTATCATAAAAGAAATGTTTTTTTTTATTACATTTGCCATTTTTTCAAACTCTGCATCATATATTTTTGAAAATATTGTAAAGGGCTTAGTAATTCAGACTGATTATTGCTTTGGTCTAATTCATTCCAAATTATATCAGCATTATGATATTATGAAATTTACGTTTACACCATTGTATGGAATCTCGTTGAGTGATAATATCATTGAATTTTGGCTCATTGACTGTTCCTACAAATAAGGACAGAAGTAAATTATCTTCATCGTCCTAATAGAACTCAGGGATTTCAAAAGTTTTTGGACCAACTTTGTCAGCTTCTACACGAACAATATCTGGAGTAGGAACTTGGAAATCATTTTCCTTTTCCCCTTGTTCATCATTGCCCAACTCCAAGTCTTAACAATCTTCCAGAAAATCCAGCAAAATAGCTGCATCTGCTTCATTTTCTGGATTATATATTATTTCTAAAATGAAACAAATATCTATTTAGACCAACTGTGCAGAATTATGGCCCCCTAATAAAACAACTTTTATGACCAATTGTGCATAATTATGCCGTCTAAAAAACAGCGCCATTTAATTGACGTGGATAAAAGATCTTTACAAAATATATATGTATATGTTTGGTCCTAACGTTTGTTTGTAATATTAGCTCATAATATGTAAATTTATTCATAAAGGTGCATCGATGATACAAGATTTACTATTTCTTATCTCTTATTGTGCCGTTCATCATGGGAACCATTGAAATGTCAAAAAGTAGTAGTTCTCACATTTGTCACAGTATGGCGACACTAGCGTAGCATATTGCAATAAAAGTGTCCATTATTATGTACATTTCGTCTAAACGCCACAGAATTAAGTTTTAGTGCATAATTTTATTATGAACACTGGGTCCCAAGGGGTTAATAATAAAGCTATACAGTGTGAGTCTGTTAAACAACAGTTTTTTTTGGAAAAAAGCTTGGACACGGGTATTAACACTTTAATTACGGGTAGTCCTTTTTTTAGAAGAAATATTAATACACTGGGTCCCAGATTACAGATATATAACCAAATCAATAATTTTTTTAAATGACAACACTAGTTTTTATTAGTATTTTTAAACTATCTATCAAGTTATACATAATTACCAAATTTCAAATTAGTATTCCTTGTATAGTATATCGTCTTGCCTTTTTGACGTCAATTGCTAAAATTTCTAGAAAAAGAATTATTATTTACAACAGGTATTTTAGGAGAAGAACTCAGTGACTGATTTTAAAAAAAATCCTCTAATTTTAATTCACACAGTCTTAAAAATTTACTAAAGTCGATTCACTCAGTAAACCTGCAAGATGGCCGACATGTCATATGGCAAAAGTCATTGAAAATGCAAAAATGTATTTTATTTAGCTGGAATATGACTTTTGTCATATGACATGTCGGCCATCTTGCAGGTTTACTGAGTGAATCGACTCTAATAGCATGATTGTGTCCTAACTAATTCTAACAAATAAAATAATATATAATTAATAAATTTGTTTAATCTAAATCTAATTCTTTTTCACTGTCAGAGTCGTCATTTAGGTTAATGACAATGGGTTTTCTAATAGTTTTTATATAAATATACAAATCTTCTACTTTTAATATATTATGCTTTATAAATTAATTTTTCCAGCTTTTGGCCGGTGTATTATTTATAACAGTTTTAATTAACTTTATGACACTCAAACTTAGGGTAGGTGAAACATTTTTTGCTTTCACCTTTGATTTTACTTGGTGCCACATATGCTCTATGGGGTTAAATATAGAATAGTACGGTGGAAGACATTATGACCCATCTGTTCCGACAAGTTATCATAATATCATTGTTTTTAACTGTTAAGTGTATTTAAGACTTTAAAAATGTGTTATTTTTTGTAACTCAATTCAAAATAAACATCATTTTCTAATAAATATTATTGTATTTCAGTTTTAGTACTTGATCTGTTTGGCGCTCTATATAGCAAACGACTTGCGTTATCCATTAAAATCTCGCTATTATCGGGAATATTTTTTAAAGGGTAATTTTCAAACAGGTTTTTTGCACTTGTTTTTTTATGCTCAAATCCTTATTATTCTTGGCAGATAACAGCAGTCAGTTTGAAACCCATCCATCGTCCGATCCAGCGTCAATTATTATAATTCTTTCGTCTTATGATTTCTACTTTATTCTTTCAAATGATTATGTTGAAAATCATTGCGTTTTTTCCTGTTTCTCGCTACTGTACGGCTTACGATATCTTTTATAGATGACATTTATTTTTTGTATGTTAATAGGTTTCCTGCCAGGCATCTTGCTTGATGAATCCCCTATTTATTATTGATTCATTTATATTCTTAACAATTTGTTGTTTAGCATCCAAAGATCAGTGAATTCGTTTTCTTCTACCAGACGCAGAACGACAGTTTTCTCACAGGCGCCACGAATTACGGTTCGGTAAACCTATACATTTACCCATAAAGCATACCACAACATACTATTATTGTTAAGAACTACAAATAAAGGTATTTTTAAAAAGTACCTGTTGCATAATTAACCCTTAACTCACGTACTAAAAAACTAGTTAAGACTAATATTTCCATGCACCACACAATCAACACTTTAACAAATTTCTCAAACGCACCATACACATGCTTTCTCAAGACTGATTATAATAATATATTCTAATTGCACCAGGCCCGGCCTTGGGGTCAATTAACAAGGGTGCCTAACCTAAATAACAGTTGCAAACGCCATAAACTTATCGCATACGGAGTGGGCCTACCTGCTCTTGATAACAAGGACAATATTTCTATGCAAAATTATGGTAAATAAGTGGTATTATTAATCCTGTAAATATGTCACCCGGTAGACCATTCAGGTATACAACAATGAGGTTTATTAAAAATAAATTACAGTTACCAAAAGCCAAGACGATATACTTTGAGACATACTTTACGAAACTCGCAAACGTTAAGGAGTTGAAAGCACGAATAATACATGAGTGTAGGTTCATTTCCTCGGAAGTAATTAGAAATGTTCAAAACAAGTTTTACTTGCGTTTAGGATATTGCCAAATAGTGAATGGACAACATGTTGAGCATTTATTGATGAGAAAGTATTTAAGATAGATAGAAGTTTTATTTTAATTTTTATTAAATTATTTTTTGTTTGTTTATTATCTAATAAATGGCAAGGAATAAGTATTTGAAATTTGTAGGATAAAGGTGTAGGTAGGTATATAGTATTGTAGACATATTTGAACGCCTTTTTTCACAAAACGTATTTTAATCAAAATCATGAACGAACCCACCCTATTGCATGAGAGAGCATCATCTCATGTAAAATAAATCCAATTTTTGCCCTCTGCCGTCACTGAATTTCTTCGAAACTGCACCTTCAATTTACCTGAAATTAATAATATTGAAAGACATATCCTTAAACTATGTCCTTCATGTAGCAGATTTTCCGATTATCCTTTTGTTTTTAAAATATACTATAATTTGTGTTAGTAAAAATAGGCCAACTTTAAAAATAATTTTCTCCGAAAGAAAAGCCTAAAGTAAAAATCTATTTTAAGACTGATAACGATCGAGTCTTTAGCTATCCAATGATACCCATATAATATAATAGAATTTAACTGGTGATATATGGTGACATCCGAACACCTGCAACTATTTTTGAAATATTTATCTTAGCTATCGTTAATAGTATAGAAGTTAAATGTAAAAAATTACTTTATTATTTTAAAATAAACAAATATATTTGAAATAAATTGGTAAGTTTAGAGGGTTTCGAGTAAATGATCAATAAACAAAAATTAAAATGATTTGGCTGTTTTTTCACAATTCATCATAATCTTCATCTGTACTTTCCATTTGTTCATCTTCTATTCGCTGCAAACTATTTTCACAATTTGTTTCTTGACACTAACCACATAAACTGGTAAATTCCAAACCATCCTTTCGGCAAGTACATTTCATGGCACCACAGCCGGTTTTACAGTTACATTTTACTATGCGTAATATACTTTCAGGTGCTGGTGGCAAATCCATTGTTTTGGGTACATACATATTGTCATATAATATACTCCATTCCCAGTCTGTTAGGTTCCAGCCTTCTTGAATTTGTTTTCATATACAAATTTGCAAATATGCACGGAAACTATGGTACTTGACAGCTGATTACGTTGGGGGAAACTTCTGTGGCTGAACAAAACATTTTGCCTTCGATACTTAATCAATAATAGTTCTATACCTATATATTAATAAGTGTTTTTAGTGTATCATCTGGATTTCCATCAAAAATACATACCATTATCTTCTTTCCAAATTCTTTAACCTGACTGAGATTAAGGTTTTAGCCCGGGAGGTAGCGTTGCATTTTTGATAGTGATTTCAGGTCGCTTGATTTTGTGTGTATTCGATAGTCTAGATATAGCTAGCGATCAAAATAAGCGTCAGCTCTCAGAGTCGTGGTGGACCTAGCCGTAAGAGAATGTCAATAATTATGTCAAAAAAAATATATCTAAAAGTGATTTCGTCGTTTGAAAATGTGCACAGCAAATGTTTATATGGTGACAATAAATAAAAAAAAAGTCAGCTGCAAAGATAATGGGGGATTATGCGTCAGCTGCTTATACAGGGTCCTACACCTCACCCCCCGTCTTCTATAGCTCACTTATTAATTAGGTTAAAATGTTGATATTTTGCAGACCTTACCTGTATCTTGGAGTGCATTTTAGGAAAATATTTTTTTTATACAGGGTGTTCCAAAAAAGTGTGATGTCATAGGGATGTATTTTTTTTAGATCACATGCCATATATTTTCTTACTTATTTGGGGGCCTCCTATAGTTACCTACATACCCCTAAAATTTTATTAAAGTATTATAGGCGAAAAAAAATAAAAACTAAAAAATATCCGTTTTGCACCACTGGTTTTAAAAATTAATAAAAAATAATTATGATGCCTCATTAATAAAATTATACCAAGATACTCCTGTATAATTTTAGTAACGAAGCCTTATTTTTTATTAATTTTTAAAAGCAGTGGTGCAAAACTGATATTTTTAAGTTTTTATTTTTTTTCGCCTATAATACTGAATCGGCTTTAATAAAATTTTAGGGGTATGTAGGTAACTATAGGAGGCCCCCAAATAAGTAAGAAAATATATGGCATGTGATCTACAAAAAACACATCCTTATGACGTCACACTTTTTTAGAACACCCTGTATAAAAAAATATTTTCCTAAAATGCACTCTAAGATACAGGTAAGGTCTGCAAAATATCAACATTTTAACCTAATTAATAAGTGAGCTATAGAAGACGGGGGGTGAGGTGCAGGACCCTGTATAAGCAGTTGACGCATAATCCCTCATTATCTTTGCAGCTGACTTTTTTTTAAATTTATTGTCATCATATAAACATTTGCTGTGTAGTAAAGGGTGGTAATATAATTAACACCCTGTACTACTAATTATATTTAAACAATTAGTTGTAAGTAGGTTAAGAATATGTTATATTATTGTTATAACTAAGCAAACCAAGGGTCCGTTACATTAGCCCCCCCCGGTACCCATAACTGCGTAAAATTTTAGCACCATATAGACCATACCTAGCACTACCTAGCACCCAATTTATAGAGCTAGCACCATAGACGTTACTGAGTTATTAAGCACTTTTACCGGGGGGGGCTAATGTAACGCTAGCCCCCCCCCGGTGACCATAACTGCTTAAAATTTTAGCACCATATAGACCATACCTAGCACCCAAATTATAGAGCTAGCACCATAGTCGTTACGGAGTTATTAAGCACTTTTACCGGGGGGGGGGGGGGGGGGGGGGGCTAATGTAACGCTAGCCCCCCCCCCCCCCGGTGCCCATAACTGCGTAAAATTTTAGCACCATATAGATCATACCTAGCACTACCTAGAACCCAAATTATAGAGCTAGCACCATAGTCGTTACGGAGTTATCAACCTAATTTAAAAATGACATCAACAACGTTGCCGCCTCAGCCCAATTACCAGAGATAAAGCTATTTACAGTTGGCCATAAAAACACTTTTATATTTACAGTACAAGAATTTACGCACTGTAGTAGTAGTATGGCTGTGATCTTACCGCGATGTTGCCGACCTGCACTAAATTATATGAAAATTATTATTTTTATCTATAAAACAGTAAACATTTACAACACCTTTTTTTAACCAGTTGGTTAATATAGTAAATATTTTAAAGTCTCGCAAGATGGAGGCAAAGTCACGTGACAACAATTTTGGTCTATTTAATTTTGATAGGTTGGTTTGAATTCCAGAACCAGACTTGAAAATTTTGTATATATTTTAAAAATTTTATTTTGTAAATAGTATAATATTTTAAGTAATAATAAACATAAGTTTTTATGGTTAGACGATAAAGCCTCAAAACAGAGCTGTCATCCTTATGGCAAAAAAACTATTATTTTCTACCCTACTCAACGTGACAACGTCGCATTTGGTACGTTGGCGATATTCCGGTTGCGCACGCATCTTATGCTATCTGAAGGTATTCCAATTCATTCTCTAATTGCTTAGCGGCAACCTCAGACCATGAGGCGGCAACGTTATCGATGCCATTCTTAAATTAGGTTAATAACTCCGTAACGACTATGGTGCTAGCTCTATAATTTGGGTGCTAGGTAGTGCTAGGTATAGTCTATATGGTGCTAAAATTTTACGCAGTTATGGGCACCGGGGGGCTAGCGTTACATTAGCCCCCCCCCCCCCCCCCACCGGTAAAAATGGTTAATAACTCCGTAACGGCTATGGTGCTAGCTCTATAATTTGGGTGCTAGGTAGTGCTAGGTATAGTCTATATGGTGCTAAAATTTTACGCAGTTATGGGCACCGGGGGGGGGCTAGCGTTACATTAGCCCCCCCGGTAAAAGTGCTTAATAACTCCGTAACGACTATGGTGCTAGCTCTATAATTTTGGTGCTAGGTAGTGCTAGGTATGGTCTATAGGGTGCTAAAATTTTACGCAGTTATGGGCTCCGGGGGGGGGGCTAATGTAACGGACCCGCAAACCAATTCGATTTACTTTTGATGTATCAGCACCAATTGGCTTGTGTAAAATGTACTAATTTTGAGCAGAACAATAGACGTAATTTTAGGTTGAAGTAAAAAGGGTCTTTTATTGGGCTCTGCCCCTGACGTCTCCCTTCCTAATACACCGATTTATCACATGGCGATCCTACAAAAGAACTTGGCATAAAGAAAAAAGGCTTAAGATGGGAAAAAGCCAAAGTAAAGAGGAGATCATAATAGCGCAAGCTGGAAACAGCGGAGGACAGGCGACTGATTATTTTGGGAATTATTGTCGTCCTATGGATTGGTTATATTCGCTGTAAGAAAAGCTTGGAAAGAAAAATTAGACGCAAAGTAGCGAGATGCACAGAAAAAATTTAACAGCAAATGGGATTGTTAAATTAAAATTAATGAAATTTGTATGGGATATTGATTTAAATTTTAGAAATATGGTATTTAATGGATTATGGTTATGTATGGTATATTAACGAAATAATATTTAATGGTATTTGTATGGAATATGGTATGATATGATATAGTGACAAAATTAATGGAATGGAATGTCAAAAGACAAAGAGGACTTTGGAAACATATTGGAAGAACTAAAAGTAATTTATAAAAACTTGGGAAAGGAAAATAAAGAACGGAGAAATAATGTTAAGGTCTTAGAAAGTTATTTAAGTAGAATAGATAGGCTTAAAGAAAAATTTAACACCATTAAGGATGTATTTAATAGTGAATTACATAGTTCCGGTTTAATAGAGAAGGTAAAATTATATATTGCCGATATAAATAGGTATTTCGGGAGTATAGTCGAAACTCTGAACGGTTGGTTACGGGAAGTCAATTCAGCAAACGCAAAAGAAGAAAACATGTCGGAAAAATTTGATATTTAAACCGCGGCAGGTTTGATACCTGTAATGAACTTCTCGGAATCTGTTACAAAGCAAATTATCGATTCTATTGCGTGGTACGATTCTCTATTAAACGAGGATGGTAAGAAGCTATTGACCACGTATGTTTTAAAAACTAGACTTACTAAGAATGCTAAAATTAGGCTAAAAGAATCATATTATGTATATAATGCTAGTTTAATTACTGATATTAAAACCTGTTTTATTGCGAAAAAATCGGTGTCCGCGTTATCTTTGCAGCTTAATAATGTTAAACAAAATTCTAGGTCCATGGAACAATTTGGTTGCTTTATCGAGAATTTATTAGTTAATTTAACATTAACGCAGGCCGGCGGTAATGATCAACATGTAAATATTTTGAGACCGGTCAACGAGAAAATTGCCGTTAATTCATTCGCTAACGGATTAAATAACGCAGATTTAAATACCATTATTAAGGATAGGAATTATGCTACTTTAAATTACGCAATAAGGGGAGCAAAGGACAAGAATTGTCGTGGGAAATTCTCAACAACTTTTCCGGATGCGACAAAACGCACATACATCTTACCGAGGCTCACACACCAGAGACAATTTTAGGGCTTATGCTTCAACAAGAGGCGCATATGCAAGCGCACAGAGGGGCAATAATTATAATCGGGGACATTTTAATTACAATTTTAACAATAACTGTAATAATAATCATAATACTACGTTTAATCGAGCAAATCGAGCTAATTATAATGTAAATAATAACAGACGAGGCAATCGCAGTGGCCATAGGGGGTATTTCATGGGAAATTCAAATTCTGGGACTTTTAAGATAGATAGGAATACAACCCAACAAAATAAAATGTTTTTTCGTGACCAATGAAATTGCTTCACAATTATTTGAATTAAACGGGTTAAACTATATAACAGTTAAAAATGGGAAAATAATATTAATCTTTTAATAAACACATCAGTAAGCGTAATTTTTTAAAAACATGAAAATAAATTTCAGGAAATTAATTATTTAGAAACCACTAAGATAGATGGTATTTCAGGATCATTAGTTTCGCAAGGCTCAGCAAATGTATGTTTAGAAATAAATAATGTGAATATGTACCATCAATTTTTGCTGATTAATAGTTTTGACAATAATTATCACGGAGTAATTGGGTCTGATTTCTTAACTAAACATTTTGCGACAATAGATTTTGAAAAGTTTAATTTTACATTTTATTATAACAATGACAAGTTTATATTGCCTATGCGGGCAAAAAGTGAGTTGTTTAAAATAATTCCAAAACGTAGCGAAATAATTAAATATTTTAAAGTAAAAACAAATAAGGATTGTGTTGTTTTTGCAGATGAAATAGGTGAGGTGTTTTCACCGCAGCAGCGGTAGTAAGACCTATATCACAAAGAATTCCGGTAAACATTTTAAATGTACGAGAACACGATGTTACTATAAAAAATTTCGAACCAAAAATCGATTTTTTAGACAACTATGAATTTTGTGATTTTGGTGCTACTAACATAATTGTTCAGTTAATAGAATAGATAAACTATTCAATTCACTAAAATTTGATCACTTAAGCAAACAAGAAAAATATTCTATACAGAAAGTTTGCGCTAAATATTTAGATGTTTTTCTTTTGGATAACGATCCGTTAACCACAACAAATATATATATAAAAAAAAATTCATTTAAAGCCAAATGCGTCTCCAGTTTATGTCAAACAATATAGGCTTCCACACTCACAAAATGAGGAAATAAATAAACAAGTAGATGAAATGTTAAAAGACGGAATAATCGAAGAGGCTAGGTCGGAATGTTCTTCGCCACTTTTAATAGTTCCAAAAAAAAACTGATAATAATGGGAATAAGCGTTATAGGATTGTAACGGACTATAGATTTGTCAACACTAGGGTTCAAGATGACAAATTTCCCTTGCCATGCGTAACAGAAATTTTGGACTCTTTATCCGGGGCAACCTATTTTTCACATTTAGACTTGTCACAAGGTTACTATCAAGTAGAACTAGATAAAGCGAGTAGACCTATTACGGCATTTACGGTAGGTAGTAGGGGCCAATTCCAGATGACTCGGCTTCCTATGGGCCTAAAAGTAAGCCCAAATTCATTTTCTCGTGCCATCTCAATTGCAATGTCAGGTCTTAACTATGCACGTTGTTTCGTTTACTTAGACGATCTTATTGTTTTTGGTAATAACTTAATTAGTCACTATAAAAATTTGGTTAAGTTTTACAGAGACTTAGGGATGTTAATTTAAAGTTAAATCCTTACAAGTGTGAATTTTTAAAAAGGGAACTTTTATACTTGGGACACGTGGTTTCCGCTGAAGGAGTTTTACCTGACCCAGGAAAAATTAAAACAGTTCAAAATTATCCTGCACCTACAAACGGTGACGAGGTAAAAAGGTTTGTTGCATTTGCCAACTATTACCGAAAATATATAAAAAATTTTGCAGAAATTGCTGCACCGTTAAATTATTTATCAAGGAAAAATGTTAAATTTTGTTAGACATTAGATTGTCAGCAAGCCTTTAAAACCTTAAAATCAGCACTTGTACACCCTCCTGTCCTACAATATCCTAATTTCTCTCCCGATAACACTTTTATTTTAAAAACAGATGCTTCAGGTCATAGTGTGGGCGCTGTACTTTCAAACAGCGATTACAGGCCTATAGCTTATGCAAGTAGAGCGTTGAATTACGCAGAAAAACGGTACGCGACCATTGAGAAAGAATTGTTGGCTATAGTTTTTGGTATTAAGCATTTTTCATGTTATTTATACGGGAAAAAGTTTACAATTTATACTGACCATCGCCCTCTTATTTATTTGTTTGGTATGGCAAATCCTTCAAGCAGATTGACAAAATTTAGATTACTGATAGAAGAATACAACTTCGAAATAAGATTTATAAAGGGTAAGAATAACGTGACAGCTGATGCTCTATCCCGCAAACCAGTGTCGTCGGATGAGTTAAAAAATATATCTAACACGGTTTCGCCAACATTATTTGCAATAACTAGACAACAAGCTAAGGAAAAAGGGGAGCATGTACAAGATGGGAAAAGTTCTAATAATTTAAAAAACGACTGGTTTGTTCACCCTAGAGTTGTTGAATTATTAAAACCTGCTATAAACTCTTGCGAACTTAGTTTACTTCTACCGGTACAGTTTAAAAAACTACTTGATGAACAAAAGTATGATTTTTAATTAGGAGAATTTATTTATATTAAAGATAAAATTACAATATTTACGAAACGGGATCCTCGATCGGCGCTCATACTAGGTACATCGTTGATAGACCTTAATCTAATATGTATAAAAAATAATATTCCGGAATTAATCATTTTGAAAAATATAAAAAACGCGCGATTAATAAAAAATATTATGAGTAAAATGGAAGATTTAAAAAATAAACATTTTAAAATATCTATTATAAAAGATGTCGACAAAGTAACCGATTTAGAAAGCCAAAAGGTAATTTTGAATAACTTTCATATTTTACCGACTGGTGGACATACCGGAATAAACCGGATGTACAATAACATCAAAAAATATTATTATTGGACAAGTTTACATAGGGATGTTAAAGATTTTGTCAGGCGTTGTGATGACATAAACACTCTAGGCCTAATTTATAACTGATGTCAATCACAACCACTGCATCTTCAGCATTTCAAAATATATATTTGGATCTTGTTGGTCCTTTAGACGTAGATAGTGAAAATAATAAGTATATTTTAACACTTCAATGTGATCTTTCTAAATTTATAGAATGCTACCCTTTGCCAAATAAAGAATCAATAACTGTAGCCAAAAGCTTTGTAAATAATTTTATTCTGAGATACGGTATACCAAAGTGTATAAATTCTGATAAAGTTTCAGAATTTTTGTGTTCTACATTAAAGGATACTTGCAAAATTTTAAATATTAAACAACTGTCTTCAACAGCATATCATCATGAAACACTGGGTTCTCTCGAAAATTCTCATGAACATTTGAATGCATATTTACGTATACATACAGCCAAAAATCAAGAAACTTGGAGTTCTTGGTTACCATTTTGGTGTTTTTCTTACAATACTAGCGTCCATACGGAGACACGATATTCTCCTTATGAGTTAGTATTTGGAAAAACTTGTAGTTTACCTTCAAATGTTGTCAATAATGTGGACCCACTATACAATTTTGATGACTACCCATGTGAATTAAAATATCGCTCGCAAACTGCTTGGTCTGATGCAAGAGAAAATTTATTAAAATCAAAAGAGAACAGAAATCAAAACTTTGACAGAAAAACAAAAATAATTAATTACAAGGCGGGTGAGAAAATTTTGTTAAGAAACGATTCTGGCAGTAAAAAGGATGCTATATAACGGTCCTTATCTTGTAGTTGAAGATAAGTCTCCGAATGTTGTAATAAAGTTAGATAATAGATTAATGGAAGTACATAAAAATAGGACTAAGTTGTATTGTGATAGGTAAAGCAAACATTTTTTTTATTGTTTTTTTTTTATTTTTTGGAAAAGGTGTAGTAAAGGGTGGTAATATAATTAACACCCTGTACTACTAATTATATTTAAACAATTAGTTGTAAGTAGGTTAAGAATATGTTATTTTATTGTTATAACTAAGCAAAACAATTCGATTTACTTTTGATGTATCAGCACCAATTGGCTTGTGTAAAATGTATTTTGAGCAGAACAATAGACGTAGTTTTAGGTTGAAGTAAAAAGGGTCTTTTATTGGGTTCTGCCCCTGAGGTCTCCCTTCCTAATACACCGATTTATCACAGCTGTGCAAATTTTCAAACGACCTGAAATCACTTTTAGATATTTTTTTTTACATAATTGACATTCTCTTACGACTAGGACCACCACGACTCTGACAGCTGACGCTTGTTTTGATTGCTAGCTATATCTAGACTATCGAATACACACAAAATTAAGCGACCTGAAATCACTATCAAAAATGCAACGCTACCTCCCGGGCTATTTGTTGAGCTGAACGAAAGTGCAAGTTCACGAAAGTATTGATCTTCAACAACACGTTTCAAAACTGCTTTCCAATATGGAATATTCTGGAGGTGCTGTCACATCCTGTATACGAATGTATAAAGAATAGACTATTCGCTAAGTCATTTCCGAGCGAATATCTAATGGCATTGATATCATGAAAGTTATTCTGTTTGAAACATTTTTTATCACTTCTAAAAAACAGCTTGTGGTATGCTTGATTACACAAATAAATCAGCAATACCAATAGGTCAGTGTCTTCTCCTATCACTGTTGTATTTTTAATTTTTTAATTTTCCACTGCAGTTTCAACAATGTCAACATCAGCATCATCAACTGAATGAATTACTGAACAACCATGTTGTCGTATTTATTCAGCGATTAGATTAATTATTTTCTGCTTGTTTTCCTTATTAGTGAAAAACATTTCCTTAATTCCTATTAATGTCATATCTGGTGTAAAGTTCACGGCGGGGACAATTCTATTTGTTCGGCGATTATAAGTCATGTCTTTTATTGTGTTTTCTGATGTATAATCATGTATGCTACACGTAAGTATGCTTCCTTCCATTAGATTGTCATATGTTTCAGTCAACGATAAAGGTGCTTTTAGTGCTATGGAGATTTAGCGATTTGGGTATTTCGGGAATGACACCATTGGTTGAAATGATCATGTGACCCCAAGGAGAAACGTCAAAATCCCCGAATCCCCGATCTCCCAAAAGTTGGTTCAAGTTCAACTTTTCTCCGATGTTCTTTGGTTTTTTTGACATTTTGACGTTAATTTAATTTTAATTCATAGGTATAGGTTATGTTTGTTAGGGCTCCAACGGAAATTTTTGTGCCGCGCCAAATGTTTACTGCCTTTGGAAAAAATGAATAACAAAAATAAAAGTATAATCTCCAACAGAACCCATAAAATATGTATGGATGAATGTAATAGTATACAATACAAAATAATTTTCAGGTTATACGGTAATCTAATCTCCAATTCTCGAAATAACCGCCGCAGAAAAAGCCCTTAGTAACTGAATCGCCGGACACGCCCATAATAACCCAAAACCCGATTACCAAAATACCCAGATATCCGTAGCACTAAAAGCACCTTTACAGATCTCTCATCTTTATCATTTGGAAATGAATATTCAATAAAATTGGTATGTAAAGCGGCATCAACTATAAGGTGTTATCTAATTGCTCGCAAATACGCCTTTCCACTGATTAAATGAGGAACGGCATTTCCCGCATATATCTTTTTAAACTTAAAGTTATAAATTTTTTAATTAAAAATACAAAATCCAACCGACATCTTGGATTTTGACTGATTTCCGGGGCCAGGATTATTGGGGATTTTGAATATGTTAAAATAGACACTTTACACAATAGAATGCAAAAAGAATAATTTGTGTTGCAATTTTGCCCAAGTCAAGAGAATTTTTACACCATATTGACTGCACTAAATAGCGGTAATTCTAAATAGCAAATAATGATAAATAAAATGTTTATTATTGGAAATGAGAGAATTAATTAACCTAAACTGGTTTATTCTACTTACCGTTCAACATCCAAGAAAATTTAGTCTGGAATGCGTGAGCTTGCTAAGGCTCACTACTGAATGGAATTTTTAGGAAAAAACCAGTATCAGCTGTTAATATCACATGTAGATGTCAACTATTAAAACGCTTAGTTTTAAGAAAAGTTGACTAGATTTTAAAGGTAATAGCAACTTTATAGTGACTTTATATTGTACAGTGGTAGATTTAATAATTAATACGTAATGATCACTTAGTTGAAGTTTCAATAGTATCCAATTTTCGTCACACACTCAGAAATTCTACATGGGATGGACGTTTGAAAATATTTAATTTGAATTTGGATATAAGTTGGTAAAAGCAATATTGTATGCAGATATTTATTAAAAACTAGTAATAAAGAAACCTTATTAGAAATGGATCGGCTCGCTTATCTGAATAGTAGAGTGATATTTATGATTATGTAATTATTGTGGGCAGTAAATGACGTTAACAAATTAAAGAGGTCCATTGAAATTAGGTATCCTATATATAAAAAACACCTATACTTATAGGAACTAAAAATATATTTAAATATTTACCTTTTTTTCTATAACCGTAACAGATATTAGATAAGGGATGATAATATTTTTAGATAAGGGAAGCTATTAATTTTTTCATAATATATTTATCAGGTTCTGTCGGTTGCTCACGTTAATATTGTTGTTTTTCTACCTACACAAATAAATTGATTTATACCAGCAAATGGCGTTATAATAAAAACAAAGTATAATCAGATATCTTTATTTGAACAAAAAATGTAATAATTTATTAATAAGCTTTATTTGCAAACAGGTGCGTCTGTTTCTATTTTTTTTTTCATTTTTTCTGGGGTTTCAGGTTGGCAAAAAGAACTAGAAAGTAAATAGTGGGATATATTTAAATTTTTTGCCTTTTTTAGCGGGTCATCACAATATGTCGACATTGGCATGGTTCTTTTGATTCATGATATTTGTTATTTTCTTTCCATCACGTTGGGTGATTATGTTGTAATAGAACAAATTTGTCACTTTTTAATTTAAGATTGTATAACGGCCAGTTCTTTATAAAACAGTTGACGAATATCAAAAAGACCACTGTCATGATACAAATTATCGCAAGGATAGAAAAAGTCTTCATTAAGTATAATTTTTATTTTAAAGTCCATTTCTGTGTAATTATGAGTCCTCTTAATATAATTATTCGTTACTAAATCCACGCTACAACGCCATATACAAGGTATAATTTTACAAGCGCACAATATAAGGTTTAAACTTACTTTGTGCTGAAATAGCGGTTTTAAGGCATGTCGCTCTAGAGCCGGACGTAAAGTAATAGGAATGTAACTACGATATCTGGTGTTAAACAGAGCAGCATTCTGACAATTCTATAAAAAAATTAAATTTAAAAAACAAAACAAGTACAAGCACTTAATGAACACGATTCTGATCGTGTGTGCAACTAAGTAACATTTTAATTTTAATACTTGTCCCCTAAACGGTACAGCAGATCGTCATAATTGCTGGTATTGGTCCAACTTTAATACTAGAATTTTTATTGTCCATTGTCAATACACATCCTCAAAAATGATTAATACTATATGGAAAATCATTTCGTATTCTAGCAGGTCGGTCCACCAGTGGCGTAGCATGATTGGAAGGGAGGGGGAGGGGGGCTAAACCTTAAAGAGACGTCCTTATTTAGATGTTGGAAAAATCCTAATTTTATTCAACTATTATATTTTAATTACCTACAATAGTTTTATTCTAGTAGGTAGGTATTGCATTTTAGGGGAACTCAAAAATTGATTTTTATAAAACAAGATTTTATAGTAAGGGTTGATTTTACATGGACCATATTTATGTGAGTATCTACTATATATAAGTTTGGTATATGGTATTTCATTGAAGGCAGTGTAGCGCCGACAATTTTGGGTAAACAAGAGAACCATTATTTATTTTATTACTATTGTTAAACAACAATAAATGTTAGCCGTTACGCTTGCAGTACTTTGGACTCTCTTAAGAGTGCTTTGTGATGTTTCTTTTATGGTCTTATGACTGCAATTTCTCTTTGTCTTTTTCAAGTATCTATTTTACTTACAAATAATAGCTAGGACGTTTGGTTTTAACACTTTTCATTTTGTCTAAAATAACAACACCGATAATGGCAGCAGTAAGGAAAGGGCGTGAGGGGGGAGGATCCCCTCCCTACGCTAAGTCACTGCATTGCGCCACCGCACTATGCTTAATATGTTATATAGTATTTAAACCAAAGGTTCCCAGCACAATAGATGAAGGAGGAGGTGCCATTGAATGGTCACCACGATCACCGGATTTTACACCAACAGATTTATTTTATAAGATCACATTAAATGCAAAATCTAGGTAACTAAACCAACCTCAGTTGCAGATTCACGACAACATTGACAATTATTGAGTAGTATCATTAAAGACATACTTTACAATGTACGACAGCGGTTTGCATAAAACCTTTACTACTATGGACGCCAAAGCTTACCATTTTTTTTTACTAACTACTACAAATAGGCTTTATTACATTTGATAGTTTTATTGAACGTTTCTTAAAAATCCTTAACTATTATCCAGGTCCTTTTGCCATCTTAGCGCTCCGTTAAGACGATATGCACCTTTTGGATTTCTAATATGCCTTTATTCTCCTGAGCATAAATCGAAACTTATAGAGAATTAACATTCTTTAAAATATGGGTCTAATTTCTTCCCTGTACTTGCAAAAGTTTAATACTTTCCATGCAGTTTATATCCAAAGTTGTTTAACCGTTATTATTTTTTATGTTTAAAAAATATATAATACAGATCATCATTATTTTAATGAAGATACCAACAAATATTTTAATAGTTTTTTCAGTATTAAAAACTTCAAGAAAACTTTGGTTAGTTTTTTAACTGTAGTTATTCATAAAAATCATGCGTTATGTCAATAACGGCGCTTTTATTATATTAGGGTTTCCGTACCGTATTTTATAATTTGGCCAGTTTTAGATTTAAATTTTTCTAAATAACCCCTTAATTACTGAAAAAGTTACGTCAACATATTGCACATCCGCTTAAAAAGAGTCATAAATCAAAAAATGGAATTTTCGACATAATATTACAGAGCAATATAAAATATTCACGTGCTTCTTCTAAAAAAAGTCTTTCAGTGTTTCAAGCTCTTTAGCGGTTATACAATATGTTAATACGCCGATCAATAACAGTGTCATATTTCGTGTTGTTTTAGTTTGTTAATCCGTTTTTGCTTAAAAAAAATCTCGCTGCAAGAAATGCACCGTTGCATTTTGGATTGTGACTGTTTTTAGAATTATTTATTTTAAAAGTGCTATTTCAGAAAAGAAAATACTGTAACTATTTAGATTATTCTTAAATTAACTAAGGAGAATACTAACAAACTGAACTGATAGAAGACAACTACTTTTTCCAAGCTACTTCAATTAGCTTACAAGACTGCACCTAAAATTAAAGAAAATAAAAGGAAGATCTTAGAAATCTATCAGGAAACCACCACATCCCTCACTATTATTCAACTTTTAATAATAGCTTCTAAAATTTTACAAATCAATAGTCCGGTCAATCAAGACATTCGAAGATACATAAAGTTACAGCAAGCTGAAAATCAGTAAAATTGATCAAAATATAATTATAAAGAAAATTTTTAAGTTCCCATCATATGGAAAAATTTTTACTCGAGGTCAGAGATCAAAAAAATTAGTTTTTCGCGATTTTCAGCAACACGGTAAGTTTTATATCTAGAACAAAATTTGTAGATCATAAAATTATCTATAAAAAATATATCAATACACTGATAAAATTAATTATTTGAATTAAAAAAATTTGACATTCACTCAAATAAATATTTGTTTCCTATTAGCCAAACAATTATGTATTTGAATTGTACCTAGAAATTATTTAAAGTTTTACTATTATTCGATTTGGTACAAATAATTTTTTATTTAGAAGTAATCACTTTTTACAAAATTTTAGCTAATATTTATTTTATTCAAATTTCTCCTAACTTAAATGAAATGCGTTAATGATTTGAAATGAATAATTTTAAAGTTAAATTAAATAAATATTTATTTCAATGAAATTTGTACATGTTTTATTAAAGTATTTATTTGTTTACTTTTGTTCAATATGTATTTGCCGTCACAACAACTTTTTTCATTGAAATACATATTTGTTTGATTTTTGTTAAGTATTTATTAGCGATCACAGTCGTTTATTTCCTTTCAACAATTTAAGTTATTTGTTTTAAATACATCGTTGATTTCACTGAAACATATCCTTGATTTTATTGAAATAAATCCCTCTACCCCTATGCTATCCAATAAACAAAAAAAAACTAAAGTTCTAATTTCAAACAACTAAATTTTAAAATAATATCGTGGCATGTTTGTATTTTATTGTTTTAGTATCGCAATGACTTATACTAATTGGTTTTAATTCATTTATTACATAGTTAGAATAAAATATCAGAACAGAAAATCTAAATAAAATGGCTGAGCAACATCCGTCATAAAACTAGTAAAAGATATGAATTTAAAAAAATACACAATACTTATTGATGATCAAAGAAATAAAATCATAATAATACAACCTTGCAAACCAAAAATTTAAGAATACTCGCTAGTTTTCGCCGTCAACTGGGGTTTATATTCCAGTCAATAACTAGAGAACCACTTTAAATTATGACAAAAACTAAAGAGAATTTAAAAGTTAAGGGATGCGGGCAACATACTCTTGTTTTTTGAATGAGGCCAAAATGGCAATATCAAGACATTTTAAAAACTACAGTTCTATGGCCAACATTACAACTAAATAATTTTTTTGAAATTTCTTTTTTGAGAAAAACAAAACTAGATCATTTTGCAAGGATCATTTATGTTTTCATTTTCTTTCGAAACTAATTAATCTGGTATTTTACGATTACTTCTCAGTTGATTGGAATAACGTGGGTACGTGTTTTCACGATAAAAACGCAGTTTTAACGGCTCGATGGAGAGCTCTTAAGCGTTAGTTTAAAAATTAAAAAAAAAACTATTTAATTAGACAAATACGTTAAGTAATTTTTCTTAAAAGTATTTTGTGTTTATAAAAAAATACCTAGGTTTAATAAGTATTATTGAGTCGTATCATGGAATAACTAAAATATCCAAATCGTTTCCTACCTTGGAGTGGGCGATACCCCATTTGAGTAAGATACACATCAATGGCAGACGGTCTCATCAATGGCATGGTATTTGGCATTGCATCTTTCATATTGAAGTATATTAAATAAAGTTTATACACAAACACTGAAATTATCACACAACAAACACATAAGGCAGTATCAATATACAACGCTAACTTTTTGATAGGTATTTTAATTCACTGCTGGTTTTCATTTCTAAGATGCAACGCGGTGGGCTGTGTAGCTATCTGGAAAAATGGCGACGAAAGACAAAACTTAAGGTCGACCAGGACAACAGGTCCAAACGACGCATCATGCCATTTGTGCGACCAATCATATTATTCAATGCGGGTGACGTATTCCGATAACCGGGGTAGCTTTAAATAATTAAGGATTTGATTTTAATACCTAATTATTAAAGTTAAATAACCAAGTTGTTGAAATACTTCGTTTTATAATGATTTAATTTGTGGTTAACGGTATTTAGTTCCTAATACGGAATTATTTCGCGTAAATATTAAATTATTTGAATTTTGTACTTTTGTAGTTTCTTGCTTAGATATTTATTTTAAAGCTTGCGTTGTTTGACCTAAATCCGCCAACAGTCAAATCATTTTATAAATAAAAACAAATACTCTGACATATTTTAATTAAATAAAACTGAGTTAATTCAAATCATATTTATTTGTCACCAATACTTCCTCGGCAAATAAATCAGTTTATTTGTTTAAAGGAAAACAGTTTTATCAGTGTACTTTTTTCCCTACGAGCCACCGTTTCAGAGATATAGCGATTCAAAAAGTTGTAATTGTTGATTTAAATAATGAAATCCCAGAATCGTTGATATATCTTGTGGAACGACTGATTTTAAAGAATAAACGATCAAATTTAGATCATTTAAAATTAGTATGCACAAATATTTGATTGTATCATGACTGATGTTCGACCAAGGTCTTTTAAGTCTAAATTACAATTAGGCCTCGCAGTTTTTTTTAACAAAGGTTCGGGTCTAAACGTCTTTATACAAATCTTTTCGTCTTTTGGTTTATGTGCATCTTATAATGATACAATAATGTACGAGGCAGTAGCAGTTTTTCATCGTCACGCTCCACATAATGGGTATTATTCAAATTGTTACTCCAAAAAAAATCAGTTTTACTAGAAGAACATATGCTACGAATAAAAGAAGCTCTTTCAGCAAAGGATTTTAAGGCAGAAGCTCATGTGCCGATACAGTTTTATCAAAATGACGGTGTAGTAGGTTACAGTAAAATAAATGTTAAAGATTTTGTTTATGGAACTGAAACGGTATATTTCCTCAAAAAAGCTGATCTAGTATGGTTTTATGGGAAATAGAAAAATGCGTCTTTATTCGGTTGGAATGGTTTTATTGAACGTTTAACAAATAATCATATGAATTATTCTAAATCTCAAATTTCATTTTTACCATTTATTCACCAACCAGCCAGTTAATATAATACTATCTATACGACTTTACTTTGTGCATTAGAGAATGCAAAACGGTATGACCACACTGTATGCATCGTGACTTTCGACCAGCCCCTGTATGCTAAAGCTCGAGAAATGGTATCAGCCGCACCTGAGGGCTCTGAAGTATCAAAAATCATCATCAGACTCGGAGGATTTCATCTACTGATGTCTTTTCTTTGAGCAATTGGTCATATTAGCAAGGAAGCGGCATGAAAGAAGTACTCGCAGAGATTTATGCGGTAAAATCATTAGAAAAAATGCTCAATGGTCAGGCTTACGCAAGAGCTGTTCGAGCTCATACACTACTTCAGCTTACTTTGGCAATTTTAATATTAAAATAAGTTGAAATTAATGAAATAATGGATGCAGATCTAATCATTTAGATAACACTCTTTCATACAATGATATTGAAAATGACGAAACCACGTTAAAAAAACGGGTTAAGTATACTACCTCATAAGGTAGACTTTTGATGGTAGCGGCCGCGACAAGCTGCGGCTGCGACTGGCGACCAATGCGACTTGTCGCATCCGTGCCCCCTTTTCGGGAGCTGCGACTATGTGCGGCAACGACCTACATAATTCGATTTATCATCAGTTTGTGTGATACTTTCGGTGTATACAGTACAATAAATTCTACGTTAAGGTTGAGATATTGCAAGTTATTACTGGATGAGGAAGAAGATGATTTAATCCTACATCACTTATTGGTGTTTATTGCTGCCGCAATATCTTTCCAAATATTATTCCTTATACTTAATGTTATCACGATATGCAGAAAGGCTGCAATCATAAATTTGTGGCTTCTTAGCCACATATTCAATTAATTTTTCATCATCTTCACTCAAAAACGGAGCCATTTTGACTGACAAGACTCCAGCGTTGTCCGCAAGTGCGTGCGTTCACTACGATCAACGCGGCCAGACTGGTCGTCTCAGTCGCATTTGTCGCGGTCGGAGGCTTTAATAGGAGATATAGTTAAATCAAAACAATTTCCGTTGCACGTCATCAATCAGCTGATAATTGAAAATCGGTCAGGAAACATAAGAAAATTAAATTTGGGCAAAACATATATAAATTTAATGCGATATTGAACAGAAACTTAATGTAATCTTCTTTGATAATAAGCCGCTTAAAGGAAATGTTTTTTAAATTTAACCTTTTAAAAATTAATATCATTTGAATTTTTTGGGCTGACCAGTTGGTAACAGAAGTGTTAACGCATCGGTGATGCCAGTTTATTTCTTGGCGAATTTTGATTGACGTTTATTGTTTTCATTTCGTGTTTTCGTGAGTTTATTTAAGTCGTTTTTAACTAAAACTGCTAAATCCTTTTATAAATAGGATTAGAAACTATTCTTTTAAGAACAACAAAGGGATACATACACATTTCTGTTGATTACGTTTTTTACCTTTATTGAAAAATGCCGAAGCATTTAAATAGCCGTGCAAAGAGCTAATAGCTTCCCTAATAAGCTATTTTGATGAAGAACGTAAAAACAAAGGTCCATTATTACCCTTGACAGCAGTTAGAGAAGTAAGTTTAAAGTTAAATGTTAAGGTCAACAAATTTGATTTCTACTTTACTAATTTTTAGCGAGTAGCAGCTGCTCTAAAGTATCTGTACTCTAACCGTTTCTCGGGCGGCCTATAATAAAATAAATAAATCTGCGTTTGTTTAGGTAAATTTGGCTTGTTTTTATTTAAAAAAAAATACTTTGCAATTCCCTTACTGGGGTATTTTGATTAAAAACTGGCAACACTGCTGATACTCATAGGTATGACGTGCAACGGAAATTGTTTTGATTTATGTATGTATGTAAATACATTAAAGCGGTAACCATACGACTGGCCGCATTGTCGCATCAATCGCAACGGTCGCACTGGCCGCTACCATTGAAAGTCTACCTATACGTGGCGTGGAAACGTGTGCATATTATGACGATTACAACTTTTACAACTTTTTGAATCGTTATATCTCAGAAACGGTGGCTCGTAGGGAAAAAATAGTGATACATTTTTTATAGATAATTTTATGATCTACAATTTTTGTCTGAGATATTTTTATGATAAAACTTACCGTTTTGCTGAAAATTGCGAAAAACCAATTTTTTTGACCTTTGACCTCAAGTAAAATTTTTTCCATATGGGGAACTTAAAAATTTTCTTAATAATTATGTTTTGAACAATTTTACCGATTTTCAGCTTGCTGTAACTTTATGTACCTTCACTCTCATTTTTGGCCTAGATTGACCGGACTATAAATGGTTTTACTACTACATATTAATTCTTTTGTTTTTGTTATAAGACTTTTTAAGTTGTGTTTTAAAAATTGCACTAATAAATTCAAAAAAAGAGTCACAACTGATGTTTTTTTTAATTAATAACTTTTATAATGTAATTTTTCATTGTTGACCCTTATATTCGATATAAAGGTCATAACCGATTTGTTTTGAATAATTCGAGTATTTAATAAGATTTTAATTCTTAATTTGGTACATTGCTTTAACATCAAGGGTTAGATTTTTTGAGAAAAACAAAAAAAAACAATTCTCAAATATTTAAAATATGGGGGTCCACTACCCGCTGACCCCTATATTTTTTAGTACGTGCGCCAGTAACTTCCAAACTATATTTTTTTAGGTAATCATTTATTTCTAATTATTTTTTGTCCCTTATAACATTTTGATAAAATGATGAGTTTTCGAAATTATTTAAAAAGTATGGGTTATTGCCAACCGGCTTAAGGTAATCTCACAATTTTCAAATACCTACTAAATCAAGTTAGCCGTGGTAGCATTAGGTACCATGAATACAAGATATAATTAAGTAAAACTTTGTAATAGGTGATAATACCGAAAGCAAGGGACTGGCCTAGATGTAAGAACAGTGGCGTACATAAAACTTCTAGTACTAAACCAGTTAAATGAAATTATTTCAATTCCCTACTAAGAAGTAATTTAACTATTGATAATCTTCTTTGCATAACAGTAATTTTATCAGGAAATTTGACTGGTTATTCATTTTTCTATTTCTTTGAAACACACTGCTTTTTACCCCGATCTACTTGACGATTTGCCCTAGTGGTAAGACAAACTATTTGCCTAGACAATGCTCCCAGCGTTTTGCTAGAAAAATTAGGATACACCAAATCTTTTAAACTTGCTGTATTGGTAGGGGGAAGATGCTTTTGTTAAATTGCCACCCCATTCCCCATACTTCCTTGAACTAATCAGTCTGGGGATTTTGTGTAAATGGTTCTGATCTTGAGCGAGAATCATTAAATAGAAAGAATCTTTCAAGCTGAAGCCTCGGCTTGAAACCACATATTTTTCAAAGGTTAATATTTTCTATAGTAAAGAGAGCTCTCATATGTAGTCAAAAAAATGAAGGTAATATCGAGCAATATCTTTAGACTATTTTTTTTTTAGTTTGTTTGTTTTTTGTTATTAACGTTACTATTCATAATTTTATGAAAATAATTTGTTTTAAATATTTATTTTCTTGTTATGATGTTTCAAATTTATTTAATAAGTAATACTTAGTAGATTATCGACTTAAGAACAAGTGACAATAGTGGCGTAAGGCGTTTAACTGTTATGTGAAGAAGAAAAGGAATAGTAAGTTCTTAGTAGGGCAATAAAATAATTTCATTTAGGTGTTTGTTATGTTTCACAAATTTAATCAGTTTCCTGACACGTGTTTCGGCCCTTTCGGGTCATTTTCAAAGGACTACAAGAAGATACGAAATTCTACGTCACATTACAAAGGTATTTATATCATATTATGGTAACTATAAACAATAAACATGTCATAAAATTAAAATTAGGATTAGAAGATTGAATGGTCAACTGTAGGTTTTCCAAATTTATTAAAGGTACAGATACATATTTATTTCTAAATAAGTGTGCTATTAAGAATTAGGGAAGCACATGAAGGTATTTCGGTTTGATTATTAACAACATTTGTTTTTTATGACTTTTTGATAGCTATTGTTTTTAGCAGATTTAGTTTTCTGCTTTTATTGTGTATGTATATGGGTTTTATGTTGTTAGAGATTGAGTGATTGTGTAATATGCAGTGATCAGCTAACACTGTTTTATTTTGTTTCTTTAAAATAGATGTTTTGTGTTCTTTAAGTCACTACCTGTTTGTCCAATGTAGATAGCATCGCAGTTATCACATTCTATTTGGTAGACCCCACTTTGTAAAAGTTTATTTTTTAGTTTCTATTTTAGCATTATGTGTTTGTGTAAGTTGTTTTTATTGACTTGTATAGGAATGATATTAAGGGTTTTAAGTTTTTTGGCTTGTATTGCCAATATCTTAATTGGAGTGGGATGTTCTTTGTAAAGAAATTTTTGTGTGTTTTTCCTTTGTTTTTTATTTATTATTTGGTTTATGATTTTGGTTTGATAACCGTTGTTAGTGGTTATTGTTTTTATGATATCTAGTTCTTGTTTGTATTGGATGTCTGAGTGAGGAATGTTAACTAGTCGATGTACCATGCTATTGAATGCAGCTAGTTTTGTTTGTTGGGGGTGCTTTGTACTCCTTTGAAAATGACCCGAAAGGGCCGAAACACGTGTCAGGAAACTGATTTAATTTGTGAAACATAACAAGTAGTTAATATTTTTTTTTCCTGTGCAATGGAACAACAGTTTTACCAAGCGTGTAGCCCAACACAAATTAATTATTCATTTAAGTGGTTTAGTACTACAGGTTTTCATCTGTATGCCACTGTTCTTACATTATTTTTGGCTGGTCCTTTGCTTTCGGAATTGTAACATATTGCAATGTTTTACTTAAATATATCTTGTATCCATGATAATGCCACAAAGGCTAACTTGGTGTAGCATTCCAAAATTATGAGATTACCGTAAGCCGCGTTGGCAAGAACCCAATGCCCTTTTCAAATTATCTCCTTAACGCATTATTTTATCGAAATTTTAACAAAGACAAAAACTAATCAAACATAAATGTTCACCTGAAATAACGATACAATAAATCTATTGTATCGTGAATAAATATAAAAAAAGGGAAAGTAGATCAGACAACCCACTAAGCATATCAACATTGTCAACTGAATTGAGCAGCCATAGAAAAAAGCGGTTTAGATAGAGCAGAAATGTAATACCGATTTATAATTATGATTGAAGTTTGATTTTTACATTTATCTTATCTAGGATAGAATATCCATACAATGTTTAAGGGCAAGTAAATCTGCTTAATGTAAGTAAATTTATTTTAATAATAATGTGAGCATTATTCAAAACAAATCGAATATAACACTTTCATAGTTAATAGGCTGGGCCGAAAAAGTGAAAAATTGGAAATTGCAAATGGTATATTTGCCAATATCTGACTATACATCTAAAAGTAATTTGTGGAAAATTTTATTAAAATCCGTAAATGTTTCGCCGCGCCCCTGTGACCTTGAAAATTAGTAAAAAGGCTGATTTTTCAATATTTAATATTTTTTAAATCCAAAATTATAATTTTTTTGTGACTTCTTGTGGATGTGGAAATGTGTATAAAAATAATTTTTTCAATAAAATATTTTTCTGTTGGATGGAAGTTACAAATTTGTCCTCAAAATCTTCATTTACACGTAATTTAACGTTTTCAGAGACAAATTTGTAATTTCCATCCAACACAAAAATATTTTATTGAAAAAATTATTTTTATACACATTCCCACAAACACAAAAAAATTATAATTTTGGATTTAAAAAATATTAAATACTGAAAAATCGGCCTTTTTACTAATTTTTAAGGTCACAGGGGCGCGGCGAAACATTTACGGATTTTAATAAAATTTTCCATAAATTACTTTTAGATGTATAGTCAGATATTGGCAAATACCGGGTGTTTCAGGAGGTACGCTCGCCCCTATAACTTTTTTGTGGTTTAAATTACAGATTTAAAATTTTGTGTGTTTATATGTGATATTATTTTGCTTTTGATGACATAGCGGATGCCATTTTATCACTTCCGGTTTAACCGAAAATGATCTCAACCTTAGATTTTTAAATGGAACACCCTGTATATTTTTGGCTATATCGATTCAGAACACCATTCCAAATTCAACGATACTCCATACGTCACTTTTTGATACTTTAAATTATTTTTTTTTTCGTCTAGATTGCTATGAACTCTTTAAAATTGTTTACTTCTAAACCAAAATCTTGATAAAAATGCAATTTTGAAGTTTTATTGTGTTTTAAATTTTTTACATACTTTTTAACTTTTTAAAAAGGCTTTTTCCAAGAGAACTCAATTTTTCCAATTGGAAACATCTCACTCGGGCAAAAAGATAGAGCACTTTTTTTCCAACAATTTTATATCACACATTCTAATGTCAAGTTAAAAGAGCAGCAATAATTTATAAAAAATAACATTTTATGAGAAAAAATAAAACACGAAGCGCAAACGGCTTTGCATTTATCTAGGTACCCATGACGCCATAATGCTCATAAACAAATGAACATAATTACAAATTAAATATAATCATTGAAGCAATAAAAACAGTCTTGCAAACATTCGCCATAAATTAGTACCATATTGATATTTTCGTTTCTGTTATAGGTTTCCATTTTAATATTTTATTACAAAATTAGAACTAATACACACTGGCCGAAAAATCAAACGATAAAATGGCAAGCTACTGTTGTCATGTCAAACTTATTTCAATGATGGCGGATTTTAAATTTGTAATTATGTTCATTTGTTTATGAGCATTATGGCGTCATGGGTACCTAGATAAATGCAAAGCCGTTTGCGCTTCGTGTTTTATTTTTTCTCATAAAATGTTACTTTTTATAAATTATCGCTGCTCTTTTAACTTGACATTAGGATGTGTGATACAAAATTGTTGGAAAAAAAGTGCTCTATCTTTTTGCCCGAGTGAGTCAATATGTTTCCATTTGGAAAAATTGAGTTCTCTTGGAAAAAGTCTTTTTAAAAAGTTAAAAAGTATGTAAATAATTTAAAACACAATAAAACTTGAAAATTGCATTTTTATCAAGATTTGGGTTTAGAAGTAAACAATTTTAGAGAGTTCATAGCAATCTAGACGAAAAAATAAAAATAAAATTAAAAATAATTTAAAGTAACAAAAAGTGACGTATGGAGTGTCGTTGAATTTGGAATGGTGTTCTAAATCGATATAGCCAAAAATATACAGGGTGTTCCATTTAAAAATCTAAGGTTGAGATCATTTCCGGTTAAACCGGAAGTGATAAAATGGCATCCGCTATGTCATTAAAAGCAAAAGAATATCACATATAAACACACAAAATTTTAAATCTATAATTTAAACAACAAAAAAGTTATAGGGGCGAGCGTACCTCCTGAAACACCCGGTATACCATTTGCAATTTCCAACTTTTCACTTTTTCGGCCCAGCCTAATAGTTAACAAGCTGTCGATATTCAACTTAATCTCTATCTATAAATATTGAGGTTATGATTATTACTTCTTAGGAGATGAGGAGTGTTATTTTTTAGTTTTGTTGTTTTTGTGTTCATACTTAGGTATTCTTTTATTAAAAGGATGTAAAGAGCTAAAAAATCAGAAACGAAATTTATTTACTGTACTTAATAGTATAGGATGAGCGTAAGCAAATAGGAGAAAAAGATCTTCTTTTTATTCAAAAATAGGGGTTGACCTAATAAAAAGTACATAACCTCTAGGAACTCTAAGGTAAAATGTGTAAAATTACCATTGTTTTTTTTTCGTTTTAATATAGACGTTTCTGTTGAAATCCGCCTTGAAATTTGTTAATATTTTTTAACTCTAGTGTTGAAGTATCTTTTTCAACTCTAGTGTTAAAATAATTTGTTTAACACAACATATAACAATATAAAATAACAAAATATTAAAAATAAATCAAACAATTTTTGATAATTTCTTATGGTCATAGTGTACACTACTCATGTGAAAGTAATGTTCTCAATATCGGAGAATTTCCGCACTCGGCTTACGCCTCGTGCTAATTACTTCCTTCTGACAGATGCATTCAGTATAGGCCATTAACCGTAAATAACCCTGTAGATAAAAATGCTATATAGTCCCGCGGATTTGTTATTAAAAAAAAATATTTCTTAAGAAATTATTATACTAATTTATTAAACAGCTTGTAAAACCTTTACAATCTTTCCACCAAAAAAATATTTACCTTCACTGAATAATAACGAAGCACAAATTTAAAATTCTTAAGCCAATATTTTATTTCCTAAATTTTTGTTGAAGAGTGTTATGGAAATTTTTTAAGACGAAATTTTTTTAAATATATATTTAAGTTTTATAAGTTATAATTTATAATCCATGTTTTTTTTTCTTTACGTATTCCTTTGAAGAAACTTCAATTTAACTCAGATGTTTTAATTTTATGGAAGAAGTCCATTATCTTAAAGTGGAGCTGTTGTTTACAATGGGTAGAAGAAGAAAATTAATTTCTTTCGAATTTTATAACCTTTTAATCTGTATTCGTCTAAACACACAAAATGTCCTCGTCCCATTCATGGTTTTTAGTTTTTAATTTTTAAAAATTTTTTACACTCCTAGTATAAATAACACTTGGTATTCTCTAGTACCGAAACATGGACACAACTTTAATTTGACTTTTAATATATTTGTGGAGACGACTGTGGGTTTTTTCCTTATATCGAATGTTTTAGTTGGACCATTTTATATAAAGGCTCAGATCCGCACTATGCTTGCTTACCCTGCAATTTAAAATGTAGCAACAGGGAAAGAAGATAATGTGTCAAGCCATGGCCTAAAATGGGATAACCATATTACCATCTAACGGCAAAACCGTAGTAATATTGTTTACCAACAGCTTATATTAAAGAACGAGACTAGTTAGCAAATAGGGTCTGATTTATGAAAAATGTCTGGAATTGATTGTAGAATGACAAAATTTACAATATTATTGAAGTTGATACTCGTAGCATTTTTATAATCCACCCAATTGCTATCTCTTTTAAAAGTTGAGCATAAGCCCCTAAAGCGTTCCGACGCTTAATCCAGCTCCTGACCCATACGCGTTTCTTCTTTTTTTTCCTCAAATCTACTCATGTTTTCCACAATACCAGCTACAATAACTTTCACAGCAGCACGCACTATCGTACCCGAATACGAGTAGCCATCTTGAATTTTGATATTTAAACAAGTAAACTATCCAATGTGTATACGTACAAACGAAACAAGTTTACTGATGGCAAGTACTTTCCGCCACTAAACTTGCCATGTGTAAATGGGCCTTTAGACGAGTTTCGCCAGCGTCTTAGCTATTATTACGGAATCAGGGGTTCCACGAAACCAGGCCAACCACCTCAAAGGATCTGTAGGCCAACGCAAATTTGCATAGTGAGACCAAAATTTTGGCAAATAAAATATACATCTAGGCCAAAAGACAAAACAACTAAACTAACTTTAATATGGATCTATTAATACCATATTTTTGATATTTTAATAAATGTTTATTTTTAAAACATAGTAATAATATAATTCTTTTGAATATTCATTAAGGCGAGTGGGGTTTCATATTGGAATATTAAGGGTATGATATTGAATATATCCTTCAAAACGAAACTAAAAAATAAGTTGAAGAAATAGTCCATACTTTAAGTGGAGTGTATGTTTGAAGGAAAAAAAAACACTTTAAGTCTTCCTCCACTGGTATATTAAAAGTTGAGGTTATTAATATAGGGTAAATTATCTACATGTTTCGATTGCAGTAGCATTCATCATCAGGAGAAAAGCACAAGGAATAAGGAAACGTGACCGGTGCATACAGTCCTAACGGAGCTACAAGCCGATGGACAAATAAATAAAATGTATGGGGAAACTACCAACGTAATGGTAAACCTACCGAGAGGCGATTAGTGGAGTGTAGAAAGAAAATTAGTAAAGTAGGATAATTGTCATATTAATAAGACAACATCATAAGTGTGAGGGAAATTTAAAATTGGAATGTTAGAGAAGCGAAAAGTTCACTTACAATGAAAAGAGGAGTAGTTGAAAAATCATGAAATGAAGAGTGACTAAAGTTACAAAATTAGTGACATTACATGAGTGTGAGGAGAATTTAAAACTTGAGGAGAAGAATATTTAGCAGTGGAGAAGTGTTTTAATAAAATAAAAAGTGACTGACGTCACAAAATTAGTGACAAATTGCATGAGTATACTGAAGTCACAAAATTAGTGACATTACATGATTGTGAGAAATATTTAAATTATTTTTTAGAGTCTTAAACTAAAGTTCTTGGATGTAAAAAGTAAAAAAAAAAATTTAAGGTTAGAAAATCTTTCTTTACATCAGAAGAACAGAAACTTACGTAAGGTGGGTATCCTCATTTAGGAGTAGAAGTAATAGTAGTTTCTAATCTTAGTTCTTGACATTTTAAATAAACTGAAGTTATTTAAAAAATTTTACTGTGCAGGTAAAATGGAGCTGACAGTTCAAAAGACAAAGTAAAATGGTGGAGTTGGTGGAGTGTGGAGTCACAGACAGAAAGAGGGGGTGCGTATTCTCCTCACAGAGTAAACTTGGTTGTGTAGTTAAAACTTACACAGAGTAACTAACATTGACCATCTCTGGTGGAATCACAGAGAAAAATTGAGGGATGCACCAAAAAACAAAGGATATTTATGAAAAAAAATATGGAGCAAGGAGGAGGAGGGTAGTACCCCCCTTTTTGCTTCTCTAACATTCCAATTTTAAATTTCCCTCACACTTATGATGTTGTCTTATTAATATGACAATTATCCCACTTCACTAATTTTTTTTCTACACTCCACTAATGGCCTCTCGGTAGGTTTACCATTACGTTGGTAGTTTTCCCATACATTTTGTTTATTTGTCCATCGGCTTGTAGCTCCGTTAGGACTGTTTGCACCGGTCACGTTTACTTATTCCTTGTGCTTTTCTCCTGATGATGAATGCTACTGCATTCGAAACATGTAGAGAATTCACCCTATATTAATAACCTCAACTTTTAATATACCAGTGGAGGAAGACTTAAAGTGTTTTTTTTTTCCTTTAAAAAATAAGTATTAATAAATTTCCGGATTAAGTCTAAGGCCTGGGAAGCGAAAGCGATAATAGAATATACAGAGCAGGATATGTAAATGGTGCTCGTTCTATAATAGAATGGAACCCGGGTAATAGAAAGTGTGTATATATTACCGATTACGGTTTATACTACTTAACGTAGTAAAAACGGTAATCAGCCGAGAGGATACAGCGCATGGCGACATTTAGCGTCGATTTTAAATACCTTTAATGTGTACCAGCGCCTCTAAACAAAACTTAGTATAATTAAGTCAAATGTTAAGAGAACATCACTTGTAAAGACAAAGTCACAATTACAAGAGTCAGGTTAGGCAGCGCTAAGACCCGTAGGTCGTCGGTTAGAAAACCAAAACCAATGAAGACAGTAGAAAATGTTTCCTGTACTATCGTCAGAGCCATCCACGGATGCGTTTCGCCATATCATGGCTTGTTAGTAAGACTGAGATTCAAAGAGATAAAGTGTGTGTACTACCACAGAATTAATAGCTACTACTAATAAAAGGCTGATCCATTTCCTTATCAACACTAGATATATCTTAAGCTCCTCATTGCTTCTGAAGAATTTTGATAAGATGGGTAGTTTAAAATTACTTTCTTGGTTTTGTTATGTTTATTTTTTTTTTAATAATTGCAATAGAAAATTCTTTTATTTTGCTGACAAACGAAAAACATAAAACCAATAATGGGAGAATCTTTGACAACAGCGTATTACTCCAGCGTAAAACTTTGCTAATATTTTCTAGTCGTTTTCCTGAACTCGCGAGGAACCTCATAGACATTAGCATTTTAGGCCTTGTCGGCTTTTTGTAAAAAAGATAATGCAATGTCTATCTTGGCTCGATCATTGTTGGTTTACTGAATTTCATTTCACAGTAATTTACATTTCAAGGGTTTCGCCAAACTCAATACCTTGCAACAGTCTAAATAAACTTTATCAAACCACCGACGAGACGTCATTTAAATGTAGATCACCCAGAACTAAGGTTACTTAATTAAAATTTCCCCAGCTTGGTGTTTGCTCAGATCTGTTCAGTGTTGAACGTAACAAGGCTTGGTTAAATAGATAGTTGTGTTTTAGGAATGTAACGTTATTCGTTGTTACTGTGGAATAAGCGTGGTGACAAACTTTTTGCAATCAAATCGAAATAATAAGAACAAACGGATTCTTTTTAATATTCTCGTATCTTCCGTAACGTGTGTTGCCCATTACTAGTAGTAAAGTCAAATTAATCTAGGAACTCGCCGCATCACCTGTAAGTAATGGCACCTTGTTAAATTCTGGTATATTTTACGTTCAGCGGTTGGCTACAGAACCAGAATCGGACTAAGTTATTTTAGCTTCGCCATCGTTATCTGTTAAGGGAGTCTTAATATTTTTTTTTGTAAATATATGGCGTACATACTAATTTTATTATTTATAAAATAAAATATTGACCGACACGTACCTGCCAAAATAAGTAAGTGAAACATTATAAAACTAAAGCAAAAATAGGTATTTATGAATTTATTATACAAAGAAAAAAGTAATACATTTTTTGCGAGGTGTAAGCTTTGTGGTGCACATCTAATTAAAACCCCACATTGGGAACTCTGTTTGTATTGTTACTTTTGAGGGAATTTTATATATGGATATTTATAGGGTGCCCCGTAACTAAAGGACTATACAGCAACAGGAGATAGTGGACTTGAAGACATGTCATTTCATTTCTTATACGGCTAAAGAGATACAGGGTGATCCAAGTAAATATTTACTTTATAAAATTGGCGATGATTTGATATTAAACAGATATAAATCAAATTTGTAGTAGTTATGTTTTTGAAGGAAAGAAGGAGGATTACATAATAAGTTTAAGATACCTCCTAGAGAACGCTAGCTACACAATATGAGTTTAATAAATTCTTGCACATATTTTTTGTCTCAGATTTCTAAACGCTTTACCTCAAATTATTTAATATATAAATATTTATAATAATAAAATATTTTATACGTAAACAAGTTGTCTTCATTAATCCCCATTGAAAATTAACCGTGCGTTCTTAAACATAAATGACATATTTTTAAGTCTACTATCTCCTGTTGCTGTATTTGCCCATGAGTTATGAGACATCTTGTATATAACGATAAGTAAATGGTTTAGCTAGGTACTTTATTGATTTGATAATAGATGAGTTAACCAAAATGGTGTTTGTACTCACTATTAAACTTAAATAATAAACACCAAGAAAACATGAAATATATAAAATCCAAAAGTAAAATGTTTAAAACACACACTACACAAAAAACAGCCACAGAAACACTTAAAAAACACCAAAAATTTAGGAGCTCACCCGCTTTCCGCATATTGCCGGGCGACAACGGTCTTTAGCAGTGGACACTCAAGTCATTTCTGCTGTCGGACATTCATTTAAAAAAAAAACCCATAACACCGTTTTATGTACACCTGTTATAAATTAACGTTCTACAGACAACATCATACTAAATAATTATTACCCTTTCTGACAACTTTATTTGTATATTGTCAAATAAAGTATTGTCCTTATTCAACCCTCCCCAATTTCTTTACCTAGTATTGCAGATTATTATTACATTTTTAAAATAGAATAATTACTGCGTTATAAGCGCAGTGAGACAAACTAGCATCTGTTCCAAGCTACTTTAAAAAGTCTGTGTCAACGAACCTGAATCACATTTTTCGACCCTTAGAAAGCGAAAGTGTATTGATTTTGTTACAGTTACGAATAGTACCGTTATCACCTTTTTGTTTTAAAACAATTACGAGCCAATTTTGTCTTGCACGCGTTTTGGCTGGATTTTATTTGCAATTTAAACTCCCCATTTATTTAGTCCTTGATACTTTTCTGATTAAAACTTGATAGAAATATTTGTTATATTGAAATTAAAGTAAAAGAGATTTTTATTAGATGTGGCTTTTAAATAATTAAGAGTTTAAAATTGTTGCTGTCTTTGTCTATCGTGCATCGTGCATCGTTGCAATCGTCGGATTTTTCTACTGTGGATTTTCGACGTCACGCACCGCGGGGTAACGTTCGAGACCGTAGGGCTAGCACGGCGAAAAGTGTCGTCTGGTCAATTCACAGTTTTACCCAATCAATTGTTGTCAATACACCAATTCGGCTATCGGATTTATTTCCAATCCCCAAGATTGCTAACGCACCGTTAATCGACCTCCGGAATCGTAGGGTAAACCCGGCGCATGAAAGCAATCTAGGATAAGTACAAAAATCCAGTTATTGTATTAAGAATAATTTGAAGAACAAAAACCCACTGGCAGCGTAACAACTTGGTTGTAGTAAGACAGAAATTTGAATAAAGAATAGTTAGCCGAAACCAAAGAACTAACTGGCAGTGTTACGTTACATTTACAACATTTATTTGATATAAAGATATTTTTTCAACTTTACTAAACATTGTATTTATATATTTATTTGATCACCTAGTAGAGGAGGTTTTAGGCACCGTGCTAAGGAAGCACGGCCATCAGGCAGAGCCTGTGGCGGGGCTGTTGTTTGCCTGGTTTTTAGAATACAGTGTTTATATTCCGCTAAGAAATCTCTTTCGAACAGGTTCTCTTTTTAGAAGACTATTGTAGGTCGTTCCTAAGTGCATTTTTTTTTATCTCAGGGTATTTTGAATATTTTATGTTACTTGAAAAATATACTGAGAAACCAGCTTGAGGTTTTGACACAGCATAATGATAATATTAGGTTTTTATCTTTATTTCTCTTTCATACTTTCTTGCATTCTTTCTTACTTACTCAAAAGACATTTCAATATAAACAGAATATACATTATATTTACATAAGAGTATACAATATGTAATGGTTATAATGGGAAGAAATTTAAGAAGATATTTTTACCAATTCAAATATGGAAATGCATTTATTACATAAATTATTCATTGCTTCTTTTAAACATTATCTTTCTGAATTATAATGGCAGTTTTTTTTGTCGAATATATGTTTCCCATTGAGTTCCTTTTAAAACCCCAATAAATACGCAATTGACTAATCTATTTAGTCCAGTATGAAAAGATTCACATGAATTTGTAGTCCTATTACAGGAACTTGAAAACTCGGCCCATGTTTGCGGAGGAAACGTTGCTTCTTCGGATATATAATTTTTAAATATATAGTTACAAAACTCAGTAACGTCTTGCTTATCAGGAAGTGCTATCATTTAATAATCGGTAAAAATATCTGAAATATCTTCAGGCTTTAAAAATGGTAGTTCAAGGAAGATTTTGCGATATTAACTTTGACAAACGTGAAAACGGTATCCATTAATTGTTAATTAATTGATTCAGCCGATACTAGGTGGTAATCCATAATTATAGTATTATGGGATACAGTAAAACAAAGTTGATCTTGTAAATTTCCACTATATTAACTAGGAAAATGACATGTTTCGCTAACACTGTAGCTTCGTCAGATGACAATGATTTAATAAAGGTGAAAATTAAAAATTGGGGTGCAATAAAATTAAATTATTGAAGATTTAAATAAAACAGTGGAAGGGTTACAATAGCGGGAAAATCCAACAGAGGGTTTAAAAATTAAATTAAATTAGGTACAATATGGGTTATTTATAAAATCTTAAGTAGGTATATGGTGAACAGAATAAATTTAACAAAGGTGAATTATTTAAATCTAGTTGATTATTAAGTAACAGGTCCGTATTTTTACGTTTATTTATTTCCATATATTCTAACAAAATTAGTTTTTGGCCTTTGTTTTCTGTATGTAAGATTTTAAAGGAAGGATCGAAATTATGTTAATAATCAAGTAAATGGTTAGCATAGTTTGACTCTATTTTGTTTTTTAGAAAACTGTTTTAATGTTCCTGTTCTGTTGTCAAAATATCTACCCGTTTGGCCAATGTATGTTTTAGGACAATCTTGGCATTTTAATTTATAGACCCCTTATTTTTTGTTTTTATCGTTTTTATTTTTCTTGTTTTTGATAAATTTACTTAAAGAGTAATTACTTTTGTAAGACACATTTATATCAAGTTTGTTAAGAAAATTGCCAACTACTTTGCTAGGTTGTCCAAAGAAAGTGACAAGTTTAAATTGAAGGGCTCGGCGGAAGAGGGTATCAAGCCACATTTTCTAAGATTTTAATCAAAATACGTAATTAGTTATATAAAAAGGGAAACAAGCCACAGAATTTTATTCAGCAACTTTGTAAAAGAAGTGGCAACACTGTGCAATAAATGCTTTTTACCAACTGCCATTTTACGAGTATTTCTGACCCAAGAAGGTAACAAGCCATAGATAAATCAACATGGCCGCGCCAGGTGTAGCACGCGTTAAGCGTAAAGTGGTCGAAAACGATAATATTTCTTGGTTTAAAATGGTAACAAGCCACATTTTTTGTTATATTTTCATACTTTTTTTCTTAATCAAACTACTTTGCAGTGGCTTAATACTCTCTTCCGCCGAGCCCTTCAATTGGTCAGAGTTTTTGCTTCTAGTAAAAAAAGTCAATAGCTTTTTTATAAGGTTTCTTTTTTAGGATTTGGTCAATTAGATTTGAGTTATATCCGTTATTAACTGCAATTTGCTTATTAATGTTTAGTTCTTTTTGAAAATTGATTTAATTTAGAGGGAGAGTTACTAGTCTATGGATCATACTGTGAAAAGAAGCTAGCTTGTGTTGTATAGGGTGGCAAGAAGAGTTGTGTATGACAGTATCAGTATGAGATGGTTTATGGAAAACGGAGAAAACGTGTCTATTATTTTCTCTCTTAATATTTAAATCAATAAAACTGATAGAATTGTCACTTTCGTGTTCTATTCTGGACTTGATATTCTTGTGTAGGCTGTTAATATATTCTAAAAAGACTTTTAACTGTCTATCAGTACCAAGAAAACATGTTAAGACGTGATCAACATACCTATGCCAATAAATAAACTGTTTGAAAAGAGGATGATTGCTTATTTTATCTTCTAAAAAGTCCATAAATATTTCAGCCAATAAAGTACTAAGAGGGTTACCCACAATAAGACCATTTTTGCTAGTGTATATTTTGTTATTGAACTCAAAATAATTTTGTTCAAGGCATGACTGTAACAGTATGTCACACAATACTATCCATTAATTGTCGCTAGTTTTACAGGAAACAAAGGGGGTACATACAATAAACAATCATTATTTGTTATTGTGCGTATACTTGCGTACAGAGGACTGATTGTCCTTGCTAAAAATACTCGGGACTGAATTTACCTACATAAAAAGGAAATTAATAGATGCAGGACTTAATTTACTTCGACCTAAATATTAGCACCCCTATTTATTTAACATTAAAATTGTATAAGACTTTTTTAAAGAAACGAAGATGAATGAGGAATTCAGTATGTACTAGCAACCTGTTAGACCTGCTAGTCAGCTATTGAAAACATCTTAACAATAGAGGCTGCGAAGGATTTTGTTAATTATACTCTTGTCCGGATTTCTCGCTTAAAAGATCCTTTGTGCTACCTATGGTTGCTGTAATGATTTTAAATCTGAAATTTATTAATATGAAAGAAAGAGCACACCAGCGAAAAGTTTTAGGTAAATTTAGAGGAGTTTTGATTTTTTCCCGAATTTTTAATTGTTTGTAAAAGGTTAGTGTGCGTGTCCGAAATTTACGTTCTCATTTTTCGTGCTATACCGTTCAATCTTATATATAAATATTTCGCATAATTTATAGTACATACCTATTTGAATTTATAAAGTTTTACGCCGCAAAATATCGGAAAAATGCTTTTCATAATTTTCCGGAACGCCTATTAGTCCTGATAATCAGCGCCGTAAGATATAAGCGCGTACAGTACCACCCGGACGCCGCGGCGCGAGATCGAGACGCCCACGGTACCACGGGATCCGCGATTGTCACAGGTACCTTGCCGGTCTATTTAAACTCCGGCGCTCCATATTTTCCATCAGAACTCGCGTTCTTGAATACCCGGAACAGTCTGTCATCCAGCAGCAATTTTCAACCCAGCCAAAGCCGACCGAAGACCTCCAAGGCCAACAGACCACCTTCCGACGGTACGAATACACGCTCGTAGCATTGGTCATCGCACGTTCTGGTTTATTTGTAGATACCATTATTACACTGTTCTATGTTATATACCGGGTCACTTGTTTTCTCCTTCCATTTTATGTACAGGTCGAGCCACTGCAGGACACGTTTCGTAATGACCCGTTAGCTCCCCAAGCAGCAATTTTACGTTGACCCGACGTTGGTCTACGCGACCCGACGTCGCCATCCTACGTCATTACGACGTCGTTACAACTCCTGGTTGGACCAATATGGTCAATCATTTTTGGGTCGTTTCGACGTCGGGATCCGCCTTAAAGTTGTGGACAAGAGCAAGTGGCGACTAACATCTTGTGGTGCAAAAAATCAAACCATGTCGTGCAAAATTTTATATAATGATAATAATAGTCGGCATAATATACTTATTGGTTATATTATTGCTACTCGCCTAACCTATAAAATATGATAGAACAAAATTAACTTGTACCTCATGCCAATATGTTTTTATTTAAAAAGATGGCAAGCATATGGGAAAAGATAAATGGTAGGTACCTAATTAAATAATTTTAGTTCACGCTAGGCATCGGGTAAAAATGCAAACGCATGGTACTTTACTGACAAATATGGGTAAAATATATAGTAAATAAAACAGGGCTGCGATAATTCACTGTTTTTGTAAAAAAAATATATTTTTGTAAAAAAAATTTTTTAGAGAAAAACTTTATTTTAGCGTCAAACTTTAAAATTATAATCATATTGCTTTATTATGAAGTTTCAATGTGTGTTAAAACATTATTTTAGGAGTAATCATAGTATAAAACAAAAATAATTAAAGTTGAACAACAATGGCCGCCGAAAATACATTGTTGTAAACTGCTAAAATGGCGTAGTCGTAGAAACGACCAAACTTTTACTAATAAGAACTTCTAGTAGTAATTTTTTACTCAGTGCCTCACGAAATATAACTATACCGAGTTGTCTTGAGCAGAGGATATGGAAACTTCAGTCTGATCTGAGATAGGGTTGTTGATGACTTCTTGGCATCCAGTAGGAGATGAGCTTAAGCAACCTTCTTGAAGCTGTTGCGTTTTTTTTGTTTTTCTTTTCTATAATAAGTGGCAGAATATTTAAAACGACGTATTTATTTTACTAAATAATTGAAATGACCTACTTATAAAAAACAAGGTTAGAAAAAATTGTTTGCCAACTTTTCAGCCCAAACATGCAATAACCTTAAAATCGAAAATTACTAGAACTTAGTTGGATACCGACGTTGTTACAACATTGGATAGATCACCTAAATGAAAGTACCTTAGTGGAGACTTCACCGACGTAATAACGTCGTTGGCTGCATGGACTAAACACGTCTATTCTTTATATGACAAAATCCGACGTCGCCCCAACATCGTTTAGTAATAGTCAGAGGGCGACTATTATTTAAACCTAAGGCGTCGTCGCCAGTAGCACAAAATTGGTCGGACGTTGTTAAAATGCTGCCTGGCTACCTCGTTTTAAAAGTTATTAATGCGTTTAATAATATTTTCCATGTCTTTTGCACTCATACATAAAATTAGACTACTGCAGGATATATTTCGTGATACCCGTTAGTCATGTGTCATTCGGTCTAAGGATACCTGTCTCACTTACACACGCTGGGCAATTTGTTTGTGTTCTTCTTATATACTATGGCGGGCTACTGGAGAACACTCAGTGATACCAGTTAGCTCAGCCTCGTTCTAATTAACATCGGATCCGTATTTCTGTCGCTAATGGTAAGATTGGGCTACTGCTGAACACACTTAGTGATGCCCGTTAGCTCTGTCTGACTCGGACGTACTCATTTGTATTTCTTTCTTGCACACACATGCACATACGTTAGACCTAATACCTTCTCTTTTCTTCTCATATACGAGATCGAACTATTGCAGGAAACTTCGGTGATACTGAGCTTACGAGACCGAGTTACTGCACAAATTGTCCCGTTCTCCTGTAGGTACATATTAAACCGAACAAAGACATTTTCTTTCTTACGCATACCGTCCTTGTCTTACATATCTACGAAATACCATGTCTGTCCAATACACGTAATATACTGTTAATATAGTAAAAATCTTGAATACTCTCGCAAGATGGGGGCAAAGTCACGTGACACTCTGTCAATTTTGGTCTATTAAATTTTTATAAGTTGGCATGAATTACAGGACCGTACTTGAAAATTATACATATGTTATACCTTCTAAAACAATTTATGCAATAGCCTCCTCGGTTCTACCGCTTTAATATTGCCAAATAATAAGTAATAGGTACGTAATAATTTCTTTTGAAAGTTTTGTTTTATAAATATTATAATTTAAGGTAGGTAATAATAAGCATGAATTTCTATATGGTTTAAAGATAAAGTGTCAAAATAGATTTAAAAAGTTTATAATATTATAAATATCCAAACCTTAAAAATACTAAACTAACTGAAACACAACTTAAAATAGGATTCTGTCACTCATATTTAGAACAGATTTTTTTTGTTTTATTTGTTCAGATTATACCTATAGGTAAAATACCTACAGTTCAACATAAACTAATTGAATTCAAGTTATTACATTCACTGTCAAGAAAATCCCCATATATGACTTACGTAAGGTACGTAGACCCAAATATGGTTTTTATAGAATTTGTTGGCTATGGTACGGTTACATTTCTAAACTTGTATGTGGGCTAACGTAAAGTTAAAAGTTTCAATATAGCCAAGGATTTAATTTTTCTGGTGGAAACCCTACTTGAGTTTTTGACTTACATAAGGTACGTAGAGCCAAAAGTGGTTTTTATGGAATTTGTTGGTTATAATACAATTACATTATTTCTAAACTTGTATGTGGGCTAACATAAAGTTAAAAGCTTCAATATAGCTAGGGATTTAATTTTTCTGTCAATGGAAACCCTAATTTAACAGTTTTTGACTTAACGTAAGGTACGAAGACCCAAATACGGTTTTTATAGAATTTGTTGGTTATGATACAGTTACATTCCTAAACTTGTATGTAGGCTAACATAAAGTTAAAAGCTTTAGTTTAGCCAGGGATTAAATTTTTCTGTCAGCGGAAACCCTACTTTAACAGTTTTTGACTTACGTAAGGTACGTAGACCCAAAAGTGGTTTTTATGGAATTTGTTTGTTAAAATGCAATTTATTGATACAGTTACATTTCTAAACTTGTATGTAGGCTAACTTTATGTTAAAAACTTTATTTTATTGTCATACAAACAATAATAATAGTAATATCAAATAATAATTTCACTTATGTAAGGTACGTAGACACAGAAAAAAGAATTATATATTTGTTCGCTATCCTATTACATACTAATATGGTTAGCTATTTTAACTAATATAGTAACATAATTTTACTTACTATTACCTTACTATTGTCAAACAATAATAATATTTACTAATAACAATAATAAAAATAATTCCTTCAAAATCAAATAGCTGCTTTTTAAAGGTTAATAATATGGAAAGCTGTTTTAGCATTTGGTAGAACTAGGCGATACCCGGTTTTATCTAACTCTCCCCTACCTACCTAAGTCAGGGAAATACTTAATTTCTACTTATTTTTCTTGAAACAGAAAAGGATATCTAGATAATGTAAAATGCAAAAATTATACATTAGAAACCTAACCTTAACGAACAAACATTTTAAGAACAAAAATTTTACAAACTAACTTTTCGACAAAAACGGCGTTCAGATGAAACAAAACTTATTACTTATCGATAAAATCAACTAACGAGCAAGGCACACATTAATAATTATGATCCCTAATGAAAAAGAATTAAAATTTTTTAACCTGTATCTAAATTTTTGGTCAAATGAATAATAATTGTAGGTACTTACAATTAAATGTAACAAAAACGCAATTTATAACTCGGTGTTTGGGCTCATTACGGTCCGCTACAAATCTAGGGATATTATTATGTCCCAATATCAGCTGATCGATGACAAATAACCGCTGTCATCTGTTTTAAAACGAGACTATTCGTGATATTTAGTATACAGGGTGTCCCGAAATTAGCGTGCAATATTTCTAGGGCGTAAACTATATCCAAAAATATGACAAAAATGTCCTATAAACATACCCCGAGAAATGCTCCTTTAGGGGGCTAGAGCCCCTCAAAGATGGTCCGGAAGGAAGTCTTTTTTTATAATAGTATGGAAACCCTTAAATATAATGAAAATTGGTACGTGCCTTCCAACCGATAAACTGTACATAACAGTTAGTTTAGAATAAAAATATTTCTTCCAGTGGCGTCGCACGGAGTGGGGCTGAGTGTAAATATTATCCTATATTTTTTATTTCTAAGATTTTTTAATTTTAAGTACAATATTTTAAGAACCTCGAGTTTTTTCTTTAAAAAAGTACCCCTTGTTTTATTTCGATAGGAGGCACCGTTTTCAAGTAAAATTATTTTTAAAATAAAACGTATTTTTCAAAAGAAAGGTTAGTCCATATGAGTTCAGATAAATCCGAACGTTAGCGTGCAATATTCCTAGGGCGTAAAGTACATCAAAAAATATTACAAAAATGTTCTATAAACATACCCTCAGAAATGCTCCTTTAGGGGACTAGAGCCTCTCAAAGGGGGACAAATTTTTTTTCGTAATTGTATGAAGTCTTTGAAATGATCCATTCTCTATTAAATTTCGAAGGACCGTAGCAAATCTTCTACGGCTAGGTATTTTTCTATGCGGAAATCGCCTCCTGTACTCTATTACAGCGGCAGTAGAACTACCATTACAAAATCCATACACAAAATGCATATCTGTGAGTTTTCTGTTGCCCCCTTTTGAGAGGCTCTAGTCCCCTAAAGGAGCATTTCTGAGGGTATGTTTATAGAACATTTTTGTCATATTTTTGGATGTACTTTACGCCCTAGGAATATTGCACGCTAACTTTCGGATTTACCAGAACTCATATGGACTAACCTTTCTTTTGAGAAATACGTTTTATTTTAAAATTAATTTTACTTGAAAACGGTGCCTCCTATCGAAATAAAACAAGGGGTACTTTTTTAAAGAAAAAACTCGAGGTTCTTAAAATATTGTACTTAAAATTAAAAAATCCTAGAAATAAAAAATATAGGATAATATTTACACTCAGCCCCACTCCGTGCGACGCCACTGGAAGAAATATTTTCATTCTAAACTAACTGTAATGTACAGTTTATCGGTTGGAAGGCACGTACCAATTTTCATGTCATTATCTTTAAGGGTTTCCATACTATTATAAAAAATACTTCCTTCCGGACCATCTTTGAGGGGCTCTAGCCCCCTAAAGGAGCATTTCTCGGGGTATGTTTATAGGACATTTTTGTCATATTTTTGGATATAGTTTACGCCCTAGAAATATTGCACGCTAATTTCGGGACACCCTGTATATCAGAACGTGTACAGTCGCGAGAATCGTGGTCGAGGCCGGACTTGCAGAGGTAATACCGCCTGCGTATGATAACCGCTACCGCTATAATAGTTCTTCGCTACCGCTCTTGCAAAGTTGATAGACCGGTGCGCACTGTTATAAAAACCTCTAGCGTTTAAAATCGCCGGGCAATTTCATTTCATTAGGAACACATGATCGCAGACATACACACATACTTTCCTTTTCTCTCTCTCTCTCTCTCTGTACCATTATAAGCTTATAGCTGACCAACTCCGAGATACTGTCAGATTTTAATACTGCGATATCCTATTAGTTAATACCGAAATTCAGTAGAAAATGTTTCAAAAACGAGGGGAGGCGATCGAGATGACGTTGGAAAAAGTTTTCCGACCGAAAATAAAAATTATTAGTTACAAGTTAAGGGAATTTATCTACAAAATATTGCATTTTTCCTCTAGCAGAAATTGTCTGGATAACCTATGTTTACCTAGTTTTCTTGATACACAAAAGATTTTCTCAAAATATAAAAAAAAATCAGTTTTTTGAATGATAAATCTCGTGTAAATTAAATTCTTACTCATCAGTCAATATTGGCTAATTGCCCAACACAATTTTCTGCCAATCCTCTTATAATAGTAATTTTTGTTTTGATATGTTGTGGTTTTTAACCCAAATCAAACCGAAATTTCATAAGAAACGAAAAAACTGTTTTGTCGTTCTTCTTGTTAGTAAAACTTTTTTCGCTAAATTATTTATAACAAGACAAAGACTAACTTCAATATAAACTTTGGCTGGTAAACTTTTTTTCATCTTGAACGCTTTTCTAATGAACCAAGAATTTTAAATAATGAGTTATAACTTTAGGCATTAAAATATTTTAATCTTGATCTTTTAATTGGGTAAAGTTTATACAATGGTACAGTAACAAATTAAGAAATTAAAAAATAATATCCTTTCGGTCACGATAATATCTCAAACGTCAAAAATAAGAGGGAATAAAAGGACCCCTCACACGGCTTATGATAAATGGCTTTCGGCTATTTTTTTGTATTTTGTAGATCTTGACTAAAACTGTCCATGGCCGTAATTCAATCCGAAGACTAGTTTTTGAATTATGGCCTTTTAACCTTTGAAACACACACTGGGGTGTGACGTACCAGAGACATTTTTTTTCACCATGTAATTTCTTTAAGCAAATTTTTAATTAATTCGGCTGATGCAAATTTTCTTCATACCTTCCACTACTAATATATGATAATGTCGCTATATATATAGACTGCAGAGTTTTGGGTCACTTCTTAGGGTGATTTTAACTGGACACGCACTCCTATGCTTGAGAAACCTGAGTTAGAAATGAGATCATATTAAATAAATCCCAGGTATCGCTACGACATACGATTCATGATCGTAATCGACGAACGGGATGTGTGAAACAATAGAACATCAGGCACTCCCGGGGCAATAATCTGGTACACAGATGGCTCAAAAACCAAAGAGGGAACCGAAGCAGGAATACAAGGAGTATGACCGAGAAACAATGCTCACTTCTCCCTGGACAAGTCTCCCACGGTATTCCAAGCAGAAATATACGCCATCTTGCAGTGTGCTAATTAAAACTAGACTGGGTACATATCGCTAATCGTCAGCCAAAAGTGCATCTAATATTAGTACTAAAAAAATAATTTTCTTTTCCTTTTCTCTATTTACTATTGCTTTTTTTGCCTCACCTTCCTGCGGAACGTGAAGGGGAAACATATCGCCAAATTGTCATTATAACAACTGACAAAAACTAAAAAATAAAAAAACGGGTGCAAAATTTCTGGTTTCTCGTATAGATAGGTAGTTTTTTATGATGCATTGTATAGTGCTTGACGTCCTATTTCCATTGCGGTCTCGCTCGATTCGCTACGACTTTTCATTACTGAAATATATGTTATTTAATATTATGATATTAATATGGACATTTATAGGGGCTTTTTAAACTCACACACCTTTGTGCAATGTGGGACATACTTTTCATATTTCATTATCATTATCACATTATCAGCTAATAAATTTGTGGAAATATTATTGTGCCGAGCCCGTCGGGCACGGCACTGCTCGAGTTCGTTCGTTTAATTTTATACTTTTGACAAAACCATTTTTTGTTAGCAAGCCCTAACTGTAAAACACTTCGATTAGTGTTCAAAAAAATATGTGTAGTTTCTTCACAACCCAGGTCGCAATAAAAATATAAGTATGTGTAATTTTTTTACTGTTCAAGTTCGTTTTTTTCGTACTGATGATTGACGCTGTAAGAATCTGAAATTCAATCATTTTTATTACCTAAATAAGAAAGTTTTATACGACAGCTGTCATTTTGACAGGTAAATGTCAAGTTTTTTAAAGCTTTTCTTGTATCTAAGATTATAGCTGTAAGAATCCGAAATTTTAAAAAATTTCAGTACCTAAATAACAAAGTTCTATACAACAGCTGTAAAATTTTGACAGGTAAGCGTCAATTTTTGTTTAACCTTTTTCGTAGCGAGGGCTATAGCTGTAAGAATCATAAGTTGAAAAAATTTTCAGTTCCTGAATAACAAAGTTTTATACGACAGCTGTCAGATTTTGACAGGTAAGTTTTAATTTTTTTTTTGTTTTTTCGTAGCGAGAGTTACAGCTGTAAAAATCCCGCATTAAAAAATTTTTCAGTTCCTAAATAACAAAGATCTATAAGATGGCTGTCAAATTTTGACAGGTAAGTGTCAATTTCTTTTTAGCTTTTTCGTAGCGACGATTATAGCTGTAAGAATCCTAAATTGAAAAATTTTTCAGTTCCTAAATAATAAAGTTCTATACGAAAGCTGTCATTTTGACAGGTAATTTTCAATTTAGGATTAAAACGGTATAATTCTACAAATACTATATATAACATTTCCATCAAAAGTTGTTTTTCGTACGAAAAACAATGAAAACCGTAAAAGAATCGTGTCTTAAATAGTAATTCATACTTTTTTATAATTTGCACCCTTTATATTACCGGTAGGTATAGAACAATATATTTGAAAGAAGTAGTATTTGAGATGACCTAAACGAATCTCCAAACCAAAAGTGTGTCAGACGCACCCAATTCGATTTATTAACGATCCAACATGACCCTACATTGATTTTAAAAAAATCAAAAAATTGACTTTCCAACTTTTGATCGCGTTCGCAAACAACAGTGTTTTGTAGCCCAACGTCGTCTACATGCCAAAAAAGTTTAAATCGATTAAAACGATTTTTGCCACCTGTATCGCGCTACAACGAAAAAAAAAACATATTTTTCAACTTTGACTATAATAACTTCTTTCCGGTACACATGTATATTGGAAATTGCTCCCAGAACGTGCCCCTACTATTCCTCTCTACGTTCAGAAAATTTTAATCGTTTTGCTCTAACCGTTTCCGAAAAAAAAATTCGCGAATATCGAAATGTCGAACAACCTCCTACCACGTGGCGATGGACAATGTCGGAACGCCATCTTTAAAATTGAGATTACAACTATTTCTAAAACATTTTGGGCAAAAATATTGGTCAATAAAATTAGAAGAAGGTTTAATGTAGATATTACATCCAATTTAAATTCAAGAAATGTTCTTATTAGTCTAGCAAGTCAAGCTCAAAACACCCATTTTTCGTCATTTTTGACAGCCGGATTTTTAGAATTAATAATTAATTTAGGTACATCAAAAGTCAAGGCTCACTTAGTCAAAAGTGAATGGTGTTAGAATTTGTAAATTTTGCCTGTTTCCGCACCCAAAAAAGCGACTTTTGTCAAAATTGTGATTATATTTTTATAAGTTTAGATATGCAGGAGTGTTGAGAATAAATCAGCGCGTCTTTTGGGAAAAAAATAAAACGGTTTTGTTAAAAATTTAATAAGCTACAGTCGATATAGTAAAACGTCGGGTAAAAATATCTTTTGATAAATCATAAATTAATTTTTTTGAGCCACAAATGATGTTTTTCCAGAGCGCGTTTACTATGCAAACTAAAGCTTGTTTATCGGTCGATATGGTGGATCAAGAAAAAATTCAAAAAGATATATATAGACACTTGCAGAAGTATTTAAGCAAACCAGGGCGACGCCAACAGAAATTACGGGAATAAAAATGCTTAAGCTGCCGTTTTTTCCGTAATAAAGATAAAGAAACGAAAAAATATCTCTTTAATACAATTTGATGAGCTCTATCCGCTAAAGTATGCAACGTTTCGATCAAAAGTCGTTTTCCGTGCGAAAAAAAATAAAAACGGCGAAAAAATCACTCCTTACTCTGTGGTTTCCAGTTTCTTACAATTTTTGATAATTTCCATTCCAGTTAGGTATAGAACGATATATTGGAAAAAGGTAGTTTTTGAGATGGCCTAAACGATTATCAAAACCGAATGTTGATCGGATGCACCCAATTCGACTTATTAGCGATACAAAAGGTACCATTTTTGACCAATTTTCAACTTTAAAAAATCAAAGAAATCACTTCCATTCTCTCGATCGCGCTCACAAACAATAGGCTTCTGTAACTCGCGGTCCTCTACATTTCCAAAAAGTGTGAATCGATCAAGTTCATTCCTGGGACCACGGTGTGCCACACGTGAAACCCGACTTTTTTCGAATTTGGCGTTTAATAACTTTTTTCCGGTACACCCTGTATATTTAAATTTTTTACACAACGTACCCCAATATTCCTCTCTAAACCCAAAAAGTTTCAATCGTCCCGCTTTAACCGTTTCCGAGAAAAAAAATTGCAAATGTGAAAATGTCGAAACTGACGGCGGCGGCGACGACAACATACATACATTATTCTCACGAACGATCCTATATATAGTCAGATCTGGTCTTAACGTGCGGGTCCAAAGGTCACTGATCATATGCGTCAAATCAGACGACACAGAGGCTATCAAAATATTGTGAGATTATTTACAAATATACCGAAGGAAGGAAAAATAGTTTCATTATTTTAGCTATCGCGAAGATAGCCACATATACCTAATATTATTAGTTTTGTAAAAATTATGTACAGGGGAGTTGAAAAAGTTACACAAAAATTATATAATCGTTAATTATATACCTACTGTACCCTTTAATTGAAAACGACAATAATAAGTGCAATTTATTTTAACAATTTTACTACTAAAACCTAAAAATACAATGGCATTTAGTCTGATAAACTATTTCGATAATGAAAGAAAAAGTGGAAATTCGCAAAACCAATATGCAGGAAACCGTAATGAAAACACTGGGAATTAGTTTAAGGACTATGCAGAATAATGTGCATGAAAAAAAAGCATAATATAATACCCAAGAATACTAAAAAATGTAAACGAAAAACACCGTTTATAATTATAGCTTAAAAACTCTCATCGTCACTTATAAAATCTGAAAAGTCCTTGTCGTCTGAGTCGTCTTCGAATGGAGCAATTATCATTGGCGCTACTTCGACATCTAGTACTTGTTCTCGATCCCACCAATCCCTTATTAATATTTCTGTATGTTCCACCGATTTCTTCCAGTACCTACTCTTGTGTAATATGATCTAACGAATCTTGCCAAACTATCTTTACTTGGTCGAATTTAAGACCATCACCTACAAGTTTTTCATAATAAGACTGCACCAGCCCATATTAATTCTATTGCGTTAAACTGGCAATGATATGGCGGCAGTCGTAGAACCTCATGACCATATTCACGCAGTATTTTATCTATCGCGTATATTTTGGGTTTTTTAAGATACTTTGCTATTGATAGGAGTTCCGATTTAAGCATATTTGGTAAAGGATTTTGGTTGTGTTTTTCCAGCCACTCATAAATATCACTTTTCCTCCAAGATGAAGTAGGCTGTTTATTTAAAATTCTTGAATGATATGATGCATTATCTAATACAATTAAAGTCGGAGCATCCAAATTTGGTTTCAATTGAACTTTTAACCATTTTTCAAACATTTCGCAATTCATATTATCATGATAGTCAGCACTTTTTGATGTTGAAGAAAAAATTTAACTCGTACCTGAAACATATCCTGTTGCAGAACCGGCATGCAAAATAATAAAACGCTTTCCCGTGCCGCACCCCTTTTTCCTTTTAACAATTTTTACAGACTCATCTTGCCAAGATTTTGAATCACTTCCATTCGAAAATATTCACGTTTCGTCTAAAAATACCAACTTTCTAAATTTCGATTTGTAATTGTCCGTATATTTTTTTAAAAACTGAACACGCTGACACACTATCTGTGGCTGCTCACATAAAAATCTTCGGTTAGAGTATTTTTTATAGTGAAAACCTAAATTTTTTATTAATTTTGATAACGCTTTAAGTCCAATTTCCAAAACACCCCGAATTTTTAATGTTTTTTGTAAAACTGGAAGAGTTACATTGGTTTTTGATTTGTATAAATCGTAAATCACATTTCGAACTCCCATTTTAATATTTTTGCTTAAATCCTCAGTCTTTGGCTTTCTTCGTTTACACTTTTTAGTATTCTTGGGTATTATGTTATGTTTTGTTTCATGCACAATTTTCTGCACAGTCCTTAAACTAATTCCCAGTGCTTTGGCTACTGTTTCCTGAATATTGGTTGGCGAATTCCCACTTTTTCTTTCATTTTCGAAATAGTTTATCAGATTAAGTACCATTTTTTTTGATTGGGGATGCAAAAACCCAGAAAATTGTTTCATTTTGTCACAAACTGTCAAAGTCACAAAACTGGCATATTTAAAATCAAACGTAGCTGGTGCTGTTATAAGCTTTTTTAGAATCGCTGGAAAGTAAATACATATCCTTTTTTTTCATGTCAAAATGGATTAAGCCTGTCTCATTTTTCTTACGTATTTTATTTAGAGGGTAAAATTAAACGCAAGTAAAGAAAACAAAAACTGAGAGTATGTATTTCTTTAATCGTATGACCCGCACGATAAGACCAGATCCGACTATAGTGCAAAATTTTCAAAATGCGCTTGGGGTTGTCGCGCTTCCGCGCGAACAAGATTAATAACATATCGCGTCAAAAACGCGATATGTCAACAACAGGAGAACTTATACTAATAACCAAATCCATATATACTCTGACAGCCAGAGAGCTCTTAGAGCGCTAATACAATAAGGTGACATCAAGACTGGTCTGAAAATGCCAAGAAGAACTTGTGGCCCTGACATGAAGGCATTGCCGGAAATGAAAGGGCTGACGAACTTGCAAAAAAGGGTTTGGAAAACACATTCATAGGTCCAAAGCCGACACTCGGTGTCGCAAGGTGCAAAGTCCGAAACCATAGCAAATCTTTAATCATGGACCTTGACCAGAAGCTAGCGAGACGTCTACTTCTGATGAGTAAAAACTAGCTGATAACTATCACAGGATTTCTAGCAGGACACATGTCTATCAAAAAACATCTGCATCGTATGCAACTGTATAACGGATATCTAGGCTGCTCTGCTCTGCGGACGAGATACGGAAACTGTACAGAACATAATCTGCCAATGCGAGGCACAGGATCGAAAAAGGCACCAAATATTCAGGCAACCAAGACCTACACAAACTAGTGCAAGGAACTGCAATTAATTAGTGGATGTAAAACTAACGTGGATGAGCACAAAGAGCTAATTCTGGCCGACGTGCATCCGGCAAATGGACGGACCCTCGGGAAAAAAATTATGATGACGCAGTCAGTCAGTAAACGGTAGTCGATCAATACGTATCGAAACTACACTCTGGGTATCTCAGACTCCAGTGTGCGCTTTACGGAATTATTGTTTTTATGGTATCAAAAAAATTACCTTGTCGGACTTCCATTGTCTTGATTTTGTTACTGAACACAACGTTTCAGTTAGTTAGTATCTCTAACCGTTTTAAAATATAAACTAAATTATAGTTATATTGCTATTGTCTTAAAAACTATCTGTGTACAATGAAGCTTGATGACTCTGCCTACGTGCTTTGAGTGTGAAGTTTGAGCAGTTTGTTTTGGGCAAGAAGAAACTTCGAGATATTATCCTATCTATCTACTAAATATGTGGGTTTTTTGGTTCATGAAAGCAGCTTCTTTAAATTTGCGTTTCCGCCAGTGCTGTTCCGTGTCCAAAACCCTTTTGACCCCTGTATATTATGTTAATTGGTCCATACACGTTCCGCTATACATAATCTAGAACTTTCACCTCTTTGGGTCTGTTTCAGATGTTCTTTAACTCGTACGGAAAGAGGAATTTTTGTTTTTCCAATATACGATTTGCCACACTCACAAGAGATTCGGTAGATGCCATTTTTTGTGTTTTCATTATGTGGGGGGTTTTATTTTTGTTAAGAAAGCTTCTAAGTGTGTTTCCGGATTTGGAAACTGTTTTGATGCTATATTTTTTGGTTATCCTTCTAATCTTTCCAGAAATCCCCTTAACATAAGGTAATGCTTGTTTCTCTTTCGTTTCTGTGCTAGTTTTGACTTCGCGCGATTTTTAAGTTTTGAGATGGTATTAGTTACAAAGATTTCAGGATAACCATTATTTTTTAAATCTTTTTCGATATTTGAAATTTCAATATTAATGTGTTATGTAATGTGTATTACAGTCGGCGAGTCTTTATTCCTGTTATGCAGTTGCAATTACTATCAACCATAATATTGAATTATGTTAGCTATTGATGTTTTACATCATAATATATCTCGAATTTGTAGGACAATGTTTTTACGAAAAGGTAACCTTTTATAGCTTAAATATCTTAATTTTAAATTTTAAATTCGAATAACTCAAATATCCTACTTATATCATACTCTTTGTAATTTGGGACACCCTAGATATCCTAGAGTAATTTATTATGTTTATTTTTTAGGAAGTAAACCAAATGAATGCATTAAATTAAAAAAAAACACTGCTTTCTTTTCCACCCTGTATAATATTAAAGTGCATTGATTACATTATGGGCGTACCACATTATTCATCTACAACAATTTTTCAAAGTCTGCAAACCGCATTCGAATACGCGATGTCATTTCCGAAGTACATACCTGTAATAAATGTGTTAAAGAACAATTTTGTCAATCATTGTCATGAGCAGTTTAATTTACTTTGAATCTATTAATTGCCCTCTGCTAAAATGGTTTGAAAGCTATCGGCATAATTAAACTCAGATTGTTAAGGTTCATAATTTTACTTCGAGGGCGGTTAAGGTTACTTCGGGGTGCCCCAGAATTCTCATATGCCCGAACACTCCCCTTACTTTTTAACCTTTTATTAATGATATTAATATATGTTTTAAATTCTCAACGATCTTTCTCTATCTCTTATTTGCCGACGAGCTCAAATTGTTTTCCGGTATTAGCGTTTCCCAGGATTATGATTATTACAGTTAGATTTAATTAACCACATGAACTGGTGCTCTCTAGGTCTCGCACTCCACCTACATACATGTTATTAGGCAGGATGCATTGAAACTTGTGAATAGTGTGGTTGATTTGAGGATTATATTGGATCGCTCTCTCGTTTTGTACCACATATCACAAAAATGTTAAGAGGAAGACACTAAAAATTCTAGGGTTTATAAAGGGATCCTCCAGAGATTTATGATACTGTACGATCTGTACTATTCTTTGGTAAAATCCAATCTGGAATATGCATCTTCGAGTCCATTTTATTCGTTACATATAATTAGCTTGGAGCGTGTCCAGCACAAGTTTCTTAGGTATCCAGCATTTAGAGTATTGTCAATTCAGTCTGTATTGAGGCTGGTTTCACTTGAGGTTCGTCGTAAGAGGCATGATTTGAAACTATTATATAATATCTTAAACCACGTTTACCATTATTGTCCGGATCTGTTAGTAAAAATTCCACTTTTTGTCCCACCCAGAATCACACGATCTAATTTCACTGTTTTCACTAATTTTATCAGTAATTTTAACGCACAAATCATGCTTCAAAGCATTTTCTGCAAAGGTCTTATCAGGTTTGCTGACTATTATTCTAACGAGTAGGGATTTTTATTTATCTTCTTCAAAGTTTGAACCTGCGCCTAGTTACCTGATTTCGAGGTGGGTAATCCTCTTTGGTTGCTTTTTTATTTATTTTTATTCTTAACAAGTTGGATATCTGATTTTGACTCTGCTTGGACAAATCACTTTGTGGACACTATCAGATGTTTTTATTGGTTTTAATATTATTGTTACTTATGAGTTAGTAAATTTTAATATATCTATGTTCTAATATGCATTACTTACTAATTATTGTAATTTGAAAATGGGCTAAGCTTGTTAGTAATCAACAAAGCAGAATTAATCTGGGCTACCCTGTACGTTTATAGTTTTCTAGGTCTTAATGATGAATCTCAAATTTTAAATACCGTATGCGATGTTCCAATAACATCAATGTACTAAACATAATAGAATATTTCCCTTGACAAATTAGTTTTACCTTTTCAGTTTTACCTGCTTAAAGCTTTTTCTGCCTAAGCAACATTATGTCAATTCTCTTTTTGTTATAACGAATTTGTTAGATCAACCTTAAATGATCAAGTTATAAAAAATCCAATAACTATACGAATTTCAATGGTTAAGGCTATCAGGCAACACATCAAAGAATTTCAAGCTTCATTTAAGCAAAAATTGACAACAAAAAGAAAAAATCGCCCCAGTAAGCAGGAGGCCGAATTAGACTAAAATAAAATAAAAAAAGTTGAATACAAAATTGAGACAAGAAAATATTTGGGAAAATAATAGGGATATACTTTGGTCAAACTAACAGTGACACACACACACTTTTTTTATATAATAATAATTTTAAAAATCCCCTTAACTTCAAAACACTTAAGCCACCTATTTCGAAACGACTTTATTCTATCGAAACAAAATATGCTTCGGGTCTTGAAAATATGCATCAATATAATTTTTTTAATATCTTTCGATTCCGTGTTACCAGTTGATTTGGAGTTGATTCTACTAGATGGCGATACCGTGTATTTATTACCACTTGACTTGTACAAAGCGGTTTTAAATGCATGGTTCCATTTTCTGTGGAGTTGCACTGGATTATGGCTTGCCGTGGATTCATAATAAGGACCAAATGGTCATCGTTATCTACCTGCTCTAGGGTATCCATTATACTTGAATCCTTGTGTATTCTAATATAAAATAGAGTTACATACTTGTCTGGTTTGCCACTTAATCTTTAGTTTTCATAATCCTTTAATTTCATTAATTGTATAATAAGCAAAATAATTTCTTGACACAAAACAACATAAAAATGTGGTTTTAAGATTATTGAGGCCAACGAAACACATTCCAATCAAAACATTTAAAAAAAGCAAATTAGATGGGTGTATGAGATTATTAAATAATATTTTTGTCAAAAATACTAAGACGAATGCCATTGTTGAGTTGTTAAATTCAAAATTATATTTTTATTTAAAAATAAAAATGAATAAGTTAAATAGTAGTGGTGCGGGCGTTGAACTACCATTTTGATCTTATTAAGGTTTTAATTAAAATAAATAAAAAATTAAATAAAATTTGTGGTTGTATTAAGTGGTAGGTATCATAAAACTTGTCACTCAACTTAAAGTTAGAAGTTTTTGAGAGGCGAAAACAAGTTAGGTTAGGTTAGACTTATGGTTAATCGAAGGGGGCTGCGTTTACTTCTGTCATATTAACATAAAACAGGTGTGTCATATATCCCTTAATTTGAGGCGAGATAACACACCCTGAATATATAAATAGGAGCAATATGTAGAGGGTTGAGGAGCTAAATCAAGCTTATACTCAACTTAGAATGGCAGCCGGCCATATCTCAGAAACCGTTTACCGTACGGCTTGCGGAAAAAAATATTTATTACAAAAGTGACCAAGAGAATTGCTGAAAATTATCTTTAAGTTTATAGGTTGGCCTCTAGGGGGCGTAGCTATAGTGTGACAAATCAAAAAGCGAGAGTTCCTTAAAAATATTCATACTAAAGGTGTATTTTTTCAATCTAATGAAAATTCTGCATAACTTTTGTATTTACGATTTTGCTCTACCTTTTTGTCTAAGGAGGGTAGGAGGGGACAAATATTGCTATGAAAAAATATTCACAACTTTGGTTTGACTTATCAGAGTTTGACAAATTTGAGCTCGCTAAATAGGGTTTCTTTTGTTTTATCAATATTATTTAAATATGTAATAAAAAGTATGTTATTCTAAATTCCGTTGCAACAGGTAAAGGGCGCTATTTAGCAGAATCAACAATTTCTTTATTTTCCTCAAAAATTTTAAAAGCAACGATATATCTTTTTTAATTTAAGCTAATAGAAGAATAAACAAGAAGAATATCTGTAAGAATTGCAAGTCAACATATTTATTTCTTTAAACATGTCCTCTAGCTGTCGCAATGGAATTCAGAATTCCTAAGTTCTTGATTAACTTGAAAAAACAAAAGATACTCTATTTATAGCGAGCTCTGGTTTGACAAATTATGATAGGCCAAACCAAAGCTGTGAATATTTTTGTATAGCAATATTTGTCCCCTCCAACCACCCTTAAACAAGAAGGTAGAGCAAACAAAATACAAAAGTTATGGAGAATTTTCATTAAATTGAAAAAACCTTTACTATGAATATTTTTCAAGAAATCTTGCTTTTTGATTTTTTACTGTACTTACGCCCTCTAGCGGCCAACCTAAAAAATTAAAAAATATTTACAGTAATTTCTCTTAGTCACTTTTGTAATAAATATTTTTTTCCGCAAGCCCTCGGTAAACGGTTTCTGAGATATGGCTGTTCCAAATTTCAAATTTTTATTTATTGCCATTAATAAGATATTAAACAAAGAAAAATTAATTTAATTGAAAAAAAGAGAAACCTTCTATCCATCTTTAATACTTTTTCCTCAATAAATTCTTAACATGTTGTCCATTTACTATTTGGCAATATCCTAAATGCAAGTAATACTCGTTTTAAACAATTCTAATCACTTCAGGAGGAGAAATTATTAACTTGCACTCATGTTTAATTCGTGCTGACAATTCCTCAACATTTGCCGGCTTCGTAAAAGGAATAAAAATTTGAAATTTGGTATTAATATATAACATAATACGCAATTTAAAAATAGTCAATAAAAAAACTGCACTGGATTTACTAAATAGCTTCTTAAATATGGATTTAAGGATGCATTTTATGCCTCTTGTTATGGCCTTAAAAAAGCATCGTGAAAATATTACAAAGACAAGTAGTATTGCCTTCATTATAAATAAATTCTTTGATTCCTTGAATCGCTTAAATTTGGATTTTTACTACAAAGACTTGCAAATTTTTCTAGAATCTATTATTAAATGTTCAGGATACTTACTGTGTCCTACAGCTTAAGTTACTATTTTAGATATTGCAGATTTATTGTATTTTCACGACCACAAAAACGCATCGTTGCAGTTTTACGAAAGGCAAGTATGTTATTGTAAAAATAATCTTATTTTTAGAATAAAGTCTTTTATTCCTCAAAAGATATAAAAATCGGTAAAATTAAAAAATTTGAGTGCAAATGGTGGTAACACTTCTTGTAACTGTACTAGTAATAATTCTTTAGTATACAGTTTGTTTCTTAAAGTTTTAGTTTTTTCATTTTTCTTTAGCCATGTTTCTTTTAATTAAATAGCAAAGCAAAGCCAGTTGAGCGTTCCTGTAATAGCTTATGTTATTGCATTATAATAAATCATGCTAAATAAGCTATGACAATTCATTGAACTATTACATCCACCCGGTTCTAGCTTTTGTGCTGACGCTGTTTAATTAATAGGTGAATATGTAATAATTAATAATAATATGTAAGCATTTTATATACGTGTAACCCCGGTGATTCTACCGAGAGGTGAACACTCTTTTTTTGTCATTAATAGAATAAACCATGTATCGTAAAACATTGCCTAGGGTTTAATTCCACTACGCTACATGGCGATCCTGCAAAAGGTTTAACTAAAAAGAAAGCCCTGTCAAGGCCCTAAGCCAAAATTCAAACTCTGAAAGGGTTCGTATAGTAATGGAGGCTGGCACTTTTGGTACAGTGAATGAGGCAGTTGCAAAATTCGTTGGTATAAACCCGGCTTCAAGCATGTCAAACAATGTTTTTCACTTTAGACAGAGAGGTAACGATAATTTTGGTCACAATAGATATAACAATCGTGGTCGGGGCGGTTTTCAAGGATATAATCGAAGAGGGCAAAATTATAATTTCAGGCGCGGTCGAGGAAATTTTTATCAAAATAACACTTTTAGGGGTAACAATAACTACAAAAATGGCGGTTTTAGAGGGAATAATAATTCAACAAACTATGTCAATCAACGCCCTAGGGTTAGGTATTACGAAACGAATGATAATCAGGAAAACCAACCGGCCCCCCAACAGGACCGGTTGGGGGAATTTTAAAAATTTACAGTTTAGATATAACTTTCTCAAATTTTGTTGTTCTTCCATGCGAAATAACAGGTGAAAAAATTACATTTTTAATAGATACTGGGGCTGACATATCCGTTGTTAAACGCTCTAAAATACTGCCCAACCAAAATATTGACACGTCGAGTCAGAGTAAAATAAAAGGAGTTACGGATGGAATTCAAAATACCTTTGGCATCACTAATACAAAAATTTTTATAGACAATGTCGGCATAAACCATAGTTTTCATATTGTAGGTCACGATTTTCCTATACCTTCTGACGGAATTTTAGGCCGAGATTTCATTTCTAGATATAAGTGCATTTTAGATTATTCAGACTGGACCATCACGATAAGATTTTAAAATAGACACCTTCAAGTACCAATACACAGTTGTAATGACGATATATTAACAATTTCTCCCAGATGTGAAGTTATTAGGCAAGTAAATAGTCTAAAAACGCTTACTAAAGACGCTTTAGTCCTTAATAAGGAACTGCAAGGCGGTGTTTTTGTAGCGCGGTCAATAGTATCTAAAGATAACCCCATAGTTAGGATAATTAACACGACGTTTGAGACAGTAACTATAAAAAATATTCAATTGGAAACTACTTATCTAGATAATTTTGATATCTATAATATACACTCGGAACCAGTGGATCGTTATTCAAATTTAGTAAAACAGTTAAATTTAGAAATGCCAAATTTCATAAAAAACGATGTTCTTAATCTTTGTAACGAATTTTCAGATATTTTTGCATTAAAAACAGATAGGTTGACGGTAAATAATTTTTATAAACAAAAATTACGGCTACGAGACGATAACCCTGTTTACATTAAAAATTACCGGACGCCTAAAGTTCTAAAAAACGAGGTAAATTGTCAAATAGAAAAAATGTTGCATAACGGCGTAATAGAACCCTCAACTTCCGAATATAACAGCCCGGTATTATTAGTACCTAAAAAATCACAAGATGGCCAAAAGGCCTGGCGCCTTGTAATAGATTTTCGCGCCATAAATAAAAATAAACTTATTGCTGACTCATATCCACTTCCAAGGATAGACGACATTCTTGATGGACTTGGTAGATCAAAATGGTTTTCAGTTATTGATCTTATATCAGGATTTCATTAGATCCCCTTAGATGAAGAATCACGCGACATAACATCGTTTAGTGTCGACTCTGGATCTTTCAGATTTACAAGATTACCTTTCGGATTATCGGTAAGCCCAAATAGTTTTCAAAGAATGATGTCAATGGCATTCGCGGGCATTACCCCTGAAAAAGCCTTTTTGTATATGGATGACCTCATTGTAATCGGTTGTTCCGAAAAACATCACCTCGACAATTTAAAAAATGTTTTCCAAACCTGTAGAAAATACAATTTAAAATTAAATCCCGAAAAATGCAAATTTTTTAGAAAAGAAGTAACTTATTTAGGTCATAAAATAACCGATAAAGGAATTTTACCTGACGATTCTAAGTACGATGCTATAAACAAGTATCCGGTACCTAAAACAGCTGACGAGGTAAAACGCTTTGTTGCATTTTGTAATTACTATCGTCGATTTATACAAAATTTTGCATTATTAACTTTGCCTCTCAATAAATTAACAAGAAAAAACACTGAATTTTTATGGACTAGTGAATGTCAAAATTCCTTTGACATTCTAAAACGGGCACTAATTAGCCCCCAAATTTTACAATTTCCGGATTTCCAAAAACAATTTATTGTAACTACAGACGCCTCAAATGACTCTTGCGGCGCTGTATTGTCACAAATTTTTGATGGCCAAGAGCTACCGATTGCATATGCGTCACGCACATTTACAAAAGGTGAATCACACAAGCCAGTTATTCTAAAAGAACTGACTGCCATCCACTGGGCCATTAAATTTTTTCGTTGTTATTTATACGGACAAAAATTTCTGGTTAAGACAGATCATAGGCCTCTCGCCTATCTTTTCTCAATGAAAGATCCTTCATCTAAGCCTTCTAAGCTAACTAGAATGCGTTTAGATCTGGAAGAGTATGATTTCGAAATTGAATATATTAAAGGTAAGGAAAACGTCGCTGCCGATGCTTTATCCCGAATAAGCATCGATACATTAAAAGAAATACGCGATAATACTACATACGTGTACGTGATAACTCGTTCGATGACAAAGTCTACCACTTTAACAAAAAATAACCCGGCCAATGATAAGTCTTTTATTCAACCTAAAATTTATGAAATTTTAGATAGTTATACAGTGGTAAATATGCCGAATTTAAAATTTGAAATAAAGCCCACCTCTTTGAAAATGACGATTAAATATAAAAATAAGATATGCGCGCGTAAAACTATTCAAATCACTAACGGCAACATTGCTTTAGAGCAACTGATGTATCAGCTAGATTTATTGGCTAGTGAAGGAAAGGTTAACAAGGTAAAATTAAGTTTGGGCGATGATATTTTTAAAAGGTGCACCATTAATGAGTTTAAAGAAATAGGGCAAATAAGGTTAAAACATGTCACTGTAGTTCTTTGCAAAGTTGCAAAATTAGTAGAAAGCAAAGAAGAGCGATTAAAACTTCTCGATAAATATCATACAGATCCTTTATACGGAGGACACTGCGGTCAGAAAAGACTACTTAAAAAATTAAAAAGTACCTTTAGATGGAAAAATATGTCTCGTGATGTCGCAAATTTAGTGAGAAAGTGTCACGAATGCCAACTTAACAAAGGCAAGGTAACACATTTTGAACCCTTGGTAATAACCCCTACCCCCCAAACAGCTTTCGATATTGTCTGCATAGACACTATCGGTCCATTCCAAAAAACAGACGCAGGTAATTTATACGCAGTAACAATACAATGCCAACTAACTAAATATGTTATCATTACACCAATACCAAATAAAGAAGCGGCGACTGTTGCTAAAGCCATTGTCGAAAGTTTTGTTTTTATATATGGACCAACCAAAGTCGTTAGAACAGATATGGGTTCAGAATATAAATATCAAATTTTTGACAATATTGAAAAACGGTTGGGAACTGAGCACAAAATGTCTACTGCATACCATAGTCAAACCATCGGAGGGTGTGAACGGAACCACAGAGTACTTAACGAATACATACGCATGTACATAAATGAAACACGGACTGATTGGGACAACTGGACTCGATACTATGCATTTTGCTATAACACCACACCTAGCAGTTATCACGACTATACGCCTTTTGAACTTATTTTTGGGAAAAAGGTTGATCTCGCTTGCATAACCCAATCTCAGGTAGATCCTTTGTATAATTTAGATGCATACGACCAAGAAATTCGTTATCGGTTGCAACTAGCACATAACAGAGCTAAAATACAGCTTGAAAAAGCTAAATCAAGCAGAAAACTTTATTATGATGCTAGATCTTCCGAGATGAATTTAAAGACAGGTGACCTTGTTATGGTGACCAATGAAGATCGTACTAAGTTCGATTCGTGGTACGACGGTCCCTTCTCCGTCGTTGGCATTGAAGGTACAAATTGCATAATAAATACCAATAGAGGCAAAAATGTAAACTGTACATAAAAATAGAGTTAAAAAATATGTTAATTAAGAATAATTCGACAGGCCTGTCAATAATAGTGTAACGTTGATTTACTAATTTATTCCTCACCAATCATCCCTTCATCTATTTTCTATATTATTATAAGGTATTTTTAGACGTAAATTTAATTTAATTTTTATACGAATATCGTTTACGTTTTGTTTTTATTTACTATATTTTATTTCAGGGCATTATTCCGTATCAGCACAGTTGTTAGTTTATCCCGGATAATGACCTCATTAGTTGGCCATATATGTAGGTCATTCTCTAGGAAAGGGAGGTGTAATAGCTTATGTTATTGCATTATATTAAATCATGCTAAATAAGCTATGACAATTCATTGAACTATTACATCCACCCGGTTCTAGCTTTTGTGCTGACGCTGTTTAATTAATAGGTCAATATGTAATAATTAATAATAATATGTAAGCATTTTATATACGTGTAACCCCGGTGATTCTACCGAGAGGTGAACACTCTTTTTTTGTCATTAATAGAATAAACCATGTATCGTAAAACATTGCCAAGAGTTTAATTCCACTACGCTACATTCCTTTTAAAAACTTAACTCAGTTTAACAGAGATATTTTCCTATCCTTTGCCGCGGTTAAGTATGACCCTCTATAGTATCCATGCGTCTATACGTAGTTGTTCGCGAATCCTTTAACAACTTAGCTAAGCAACAAATTTTATTTCGCTTTGCTGTTTAAAAAAAACAAAATGCTGCTTGAGGGAAACAAATTATATCCCGTGCGGAATCATCATTAACTGTTGGACTTTTACTTCATAATGAAGAGCTAATCCTATTACTCTTTTAAGTCATAAACGTTTACAAGGCGTTACAGACATTTTAACTTATATATTATAACAAAACAGACCTTTATTACTAAAGTTTATAACCACAAAATAAAGATTACATTATGCCGGAAAAAAAATGATATAGTCCACACAAATTGGCTGAGAGTAAGAACGCGAGCATAAAAGAAAATGCCGAACAAAACATCTTTGGTTAGTATAAACATCAACTTAGAGTGGTATGATACATCGTTATTAAATTAAAGATTGACATAGAAAGGTATGATACACCTTTATTAGAATTTACGGTAATCTAAAATAGTATGATACACCTTTATTAAAATAACTATTTGGTGTTTCTTAAGAGGCTACAATTCCTTTTACTCACCACATGTATTTGTAGTATTTAAACCCTCTAGACCTATCCAGTTTATTTCAAGATATTTTTGTTCATTTAGAAATAATAAAGACATTTTTGTACATTTGACTTATGCTTAACTGTTAACGATCACCAAGATAATTTTTTTAAAAATTGGACCCCGTTATGCAATAAGGAACCAAAGTACATATTGCTTAAGAATGTGTTAGTCCCCTCTTCCAAACTTTAATATGGTTTCCCACATTTCGCAACACAGAACCAAGTTCATAATCACAAGTTGCGCCGCGCCATCTATTGAAGCAAAGAACCAACTGAAAATTCCAAAGTGAGGGCTCTGTAATTTTCAACAAAGATCCAAGTTAACTTGGTTCCTTATTGCAAAATGTCACTTAAAACTTCTTTAATATTGGGGAACCAACGTTTCTTTGAACCTTTTTGCATAATGCATAATGTGTCATTTCAGTATTGCATCTTAGGTAGTGAAGAACTGAGTGTGGGTTTTATTATATATTTTATAAAAGGCAGCTGTGGCTTTATAACTGCGTGATATTTACAGGAAAAGAAACAAAGTCTTCTTTTAACTTGTGGCTTGAAGGACAAGCGGGTCGCGGCGCCCAAGAAATGGGTTCTTGTTTGCTTCTGAATATTGAAAATAATATCTCAAAAACCGTTAAAAACCTTATATTATGGAGCGACTCCAGGGCAAAACCGCAATATCAAAATGGTGTTTCTGTTAAAATGTGCTCTTGCAGTATCTATACATCTCGAAAGTATAGAGCTGCGCTTTTTAGTATCAGGGCATAGTTTCCTGCCCAATGACAGTGATTTTGGAGATGTAGAATGTGTTCTCAAAAGGCACACTAAACTAACTGTATTCTCCTGAGGATTACATCCAGGTTATGAAATCCTGCAGAAGGAAGCATCTTATTGAAAAGAAAAACTTTGTGAGCACCAAGATGCTCGAAAAAGAAATCATTAACAGAAAAAAAAGCTGCAAAGAAGAGAAGATCAACTGGTTCAAAATTAAAGAAATAAAGGTTTTAAAAGAAAGCCCCTATAGTATTTTCATCACAAAAACCTATGAAGACTCCGACGACTATAAAGACATTAATATTAAAAAACGAAAAGGAAAACCACACAAAACACCTTTTTCTAGACATTTAACACCTCTTTGACCTGACGGAAAGCCTATAGCAGAAGCTAAACTCAAAGATATAAAGAGCTACCTACACTTAATTCCTCTGGCGGACCATCCATTTTATGTTAACCTTATTGGTGATGATACAATCGAGAAAGACCTAGAGGGATATAACGCAGATCTAGATTTCGAAATAGAAGATGACTGATTCTCTTAAAAAAATATTTTGCAATAAAGAACTAAGTGCTTTTTTTCTTGTTAAATTGAAAATTTTCTATTAATTTTTCCACTGTTACCTTGCTATACTCACAAGTAAATAGAATGCTAAAAAAAAACAGCTTTTTTCTTTCATAGGGGCTATTGTTTTAAGTAATAACTAAAGTACTGTTTTTGTTTTTTTACGCAGAAATATGTTTTTGTTAGTTGGTCCCCTATTGCATAACGGGGTCCAATTGTTGCAGGCGTTCGGCTATTACCAAATATCACCAATTAAATATAATAAAATTAAACAGGTATACACTTGGTCTCACTGGATAGCTCAAGGTTTAAGCGTTTATTTGTCTTGTAACACAAATTATAGTATATTTTGAAAACGAAAGGGTTATCGGAAAATCTGCTACATGAGAGACAGGGTATATGAATGGGTCTTAGGCCCAATTTTATAAAGTAGGTTTAAATCGAACTGTTCGGTTTAAACCTCGGATCGCTGAAAACTGCAGTTTTATACATATACGTGGATTGACAGCGAGGCTCGATTTAAGAACAACCAACCTAGTAATAAGTTAATCGGTAGGCAGAGTACCGCTTAAACTCAGGATATGATTAAATATGGCTGTTTTTTATTTTTAATATAATCTATAATATTTGTGTTTCACTGTCATTGTTATTTTTGTTAATAATAATGGATATATTTGAAGTTTTTGACGAGTTATTAACAGACGAGGATGATTTCGCCAATATTATTGAGGAACCTAGGCGGGACAGAATTTTTACGTGGATTGACAGCGAGGCTCGATTTAAGAACAACCAACCTAGTAATAAGTTAATCGGTAGGCAGAGTACCGCTTAAACTCAGGATATGATTAAACATGGCTGTTTTTTAATTTTTTTATAATCTATAATATTTGTGTTTCACTGTCATTGTTATTTTTGTTAATAATAATGGATATATTTAAAGTTTTTGACGAGTTATTAACAGACGACGAGGATGATTTCGCCAATATTATTGAGGAACCTAGGCGGGACAGAATTTTTCGGATTCGCACCAACTATATGGAGACATTAACCTATTTTCAGTTTATACAAAGGTTTAGGATTTCCAAAAATTCTGTCGAGCAATTGGTAGGACTCCTAAATAACGTTTTAGAGCGTTAATGCCAGTAACACTATTCATTTCTTGGGCTATATGTTATCCCATGTATTTTTTTCTCTCCAACACTCACATCACTCTTTTTTATTGCCAAAACGTATTTGTGTTTCTTGACACGAGTCACTAGCAACTCTATATATTGCTCTTTAAAGTTTGGCGCCCTTTGATTATCCACTTTTTTCATCTTCAGAATAATTTAAACCAACTAAATATTACAGCAGAACTGGAGAATGAAAACTACGTGAAAACTTCACAAATGACACAAATCACAATTTTAGGTTAGGTACATACTTCCTCGCCTCTTAACGTACGTTAAACCCCTATTATAAAATTAGCATAATATACCCTTGGATTAAACCTTAGATTATTCTTTGGTTTAAGTCTTAATTTAAATCCGAGATTTAAGATCACTTTATAAAATTGGTCCTTACAAAAATATTTCGGTACAAAATTCGGAACGAGTAATAACAATAAGAGTGACAGACTGCGATATAAATAAAGACAAAATCCATAGCAACAAACTTCATAACTATCTTGATGCTTGATGCTTTTTAATAATATTATTTTTACATATTTTTATATATATTTTTGATGGAATTAAGAGAATAATGCATAAGTGTGTTATATTTTTGAAATCGGAAGAAAAGGAACCATCTAATAAGCTTCTAATATACAGAGTGTCTCATTTAAAAAAGTAAATGTTTGGTTTTAAATGTGACATGTGACACCTACTGTTATTTTTGACAAAACCCATAAATACTTGGCCAAAAGTTGTACATCCTACTCAAAAAAATAAAAAAGTTACAGGCTTTTAAAAGTGGGACAAACTAAAATGTAAAATAATAACTTTGTACTTATAATCCCACGAATGCTGTGATCAGCCTTTGATGGCGTGATGGCTGACGGAAAGTAGTGTGGGGACGGTGCGAGAGAGTGAGTGATAAAGAAAGAGACATTGAGGCGCGGAGTGCTTCACTGCAGCTGCACGCGCTAATAAACTTTATTGACGATTTTTGTTACTTCGGCTTGTGGTAATCGGCAGATTATATTTTTCCCGTTAGCCTTGAATTATTTCCTTTAAAATAAAAATAAAAATTGACCGCGCTCGAGAATGTCCATGTGACGTTTTTTTTTTCAAGTTTGTGACCCTCCCACTCCCTTACGTCACGCTCAAATCGTCAGATTATTGAAGTGCAGACTCTTTAGCATGTAATTAACCCACCACACCTTAATCTGACGCGCTCGAGTAAATCCAGCTATCGATTTTTTTTACTATTCTGATCAGCTGCCGTATACGCGCGGCACTATATAGAGGGCTTAGACATGGCAGAGGTACTCAACAGGGTGCAAGGTATCCCCCATATGTTAATCTGCCGCGCTTAAGTAAATCCCAAAATCCGCTGTTGGGCTCCCCTACTATAATAAAAAAAGTATGACCAAATTTTAGTTGGTTGGTGTAAGATCGTCTTTCGGAGGAGACGTAAAGCTGTCGGTCCCGGCCATCTCTGGTCGTTAAGTCACGCTAGAGGCGCTTGCGCGACCTGAAAAATCTAGCACCAGACTTGAGCACCACAAGTTACACGAACTTTACTTTACTTTACTTTATTATGATCACTGTTATTTTATTTGAAGAGAGCGTTTCCGAAAACCCTATTATCCAAATTTGTAGAACTCAAATGGCATTACTTTCCGAAATATTTTAAAAGGGGTTTACCGTGAGCTCTGTATAAGTATAATACTCTTTTAATATCTTTAATTGAATATTTCTTTTATTAAAAAAAAATTAACGACAAGCGTTCCAGGATATTTTATGTCTTTTAAATTATTTACAAAATAACAAAGAAATAAGCAGCTTATTTTTTAAAGACAACAATTTTTATAATTTGTGACATAGCTGTTAATGTTTACTATTATTATTTAATTAAGTTTTTTAAGTGGTACAAAGTACCTACTTAAATGTTTTTTGTAAATTGTAATTTTTTAGCATTTATTAGAAGCCTATAAAAGCGCGCTAATGCAGCGAGTAATATGCATTGACAAATATTAACTGTATTTTAATTTTGTAAGATTTAAGAAAAAAAAATTATGAAATTTTTTTTTTTAACAAAATCCCTCAAAATAATCGTCAGATTATGAATCAGTACGACCAGGACACCAAGCTGAATCGTCTGTATGAAAATTTGACGCGCTCGAGTATGTCAAAAAAGCGTTTTTTTTTTTTGCATTTTCGAAAAGTCGCCACGAGCTTGCGTCACATCCGAATCGTCAGTCTATTGAATGAGAGCTTCCTTAGGGATCCCTTAACATCCCCTCTAAATATCTGCTGACACGCTGGAGTAAATTTTTTTTCCCCCATTTTTAACCTTTCCGTACCGCCGCCCCCACCATCAAAACCGGCAGATTAATGTACCTCCGTCATGAGAGTCACGTGGGGCATATACACTATTAATATCTGACGCGCTTGAGTATATCCATGTGACTTTTTTTTTTTACATTTTTGAAAGCCTGTAGTAACTCCCCCCACCGGTGAAAGGGTACACATGATATGACATTTTTTCCTTTCTACCATCCAATCTTCAAGATCCACGACGCTCGAGTAAATTCCCATTTAGCATCGTCGGCTCCCCTACTAATATGCGTATGCCCACTCCGGGAATCGAACCCGGATCGCCACAGCCGTAAGCGGTATCTCTACCACTGAGCTACGACCGGGCTTAGTGATCATAATAATATGCAATATTCGGTTATACCGAAAGTTATCTGAAACTACTTTAAATAGAGCACCCTATATATAATATTAATCAGTCTTATTGATTTTTGCCAAGAAGGCAATGATAAACAACGTAGTAACACCCTGTTTAAAGTCATAATCTGAGAAAAATATTTTTTTCTTAGAAACGGATAGAGTAGGATACAATTTTTTTTTTATAAAAGTTATTAGAGATGAAGGAAGTAAAAAATAAATTATATAGGGTGCTTCATTTAAAATAAGAAAGGATGAGACACAACTAATTGCCTTTAAAACACGATGAGAGATAACCGGCCACCGTATGACGCAGCTTTATCGCGAGGCGTTAAGGTAGGTTAAAATCGCATGATATAGATCATGACAACAGTGAAAGTTATGAAAAAAATCGTATCCCTTTGTATGGAAATAGAAATTCGGGAAAATATTTAGGTACTTACTTATTTAAATAGAAATACTAAACATTTAAACTCTTTCTTTGCTACGATTATATAAAAAAACCTAAGGTTTAACGATATAGCTTTTAACTACTTATATCGGCCATTAAACAGCACAATCCTAAATTAAGATACCATAATTATTATTGTTCTAATTATAATATCCTATTATTAAAATACAAAGTCTAAGGTTAACTGAAAAATGTTTAGAGGCGCGCAGACAAAAATTTTTAAAATCGAAATTTTTTTAATCTACTTCAGTATTATTAAGTATTACTATATACGCCAGGAATCGAACCCGGAACCTTTTGATCACCAGTCGAACGTCTGCTATTTGCGCTACCGAGAGTCTGACGTTCTTCAAGCAACTTTGGCCATATATGGCACTTGGGGGAGTAAAGGGGTATAAGTCGAAAATTCTCAAAATTGAGATAAGTCGCCCACAATACTTATAAATTCATTATCTACCCCTGGGAAAAGGGATATAAGTCATTTAAGCCTTAAATATGTGCCATTTTTGATTGTGGAAAAGGATATAACTACAGAAAATGTATATTTTTTTGTGAAAAGGGGGTTAAGATTTGTTAAAGCCTAGTGACGAATTGAATTTTAACAAAATTATTTGTGGAAAGAAATATAAGTAAATTGATCTCCCTCTCCCCTAAAAAGTTGTTTGGCCTATTATTGAGGAAAGGGGTATAATTAAATGATGAAGAGTCGAGCGATGAATAAAAATGATATAAAGTTTTGTTTTTGAACTCTGCGTTTATTACGATTTGTTTCTTTTCATATTTAATACAGTTTTGAAGAAAGTACAATAGCAAAATATTATCTAATTGGTGTAAAGAGGTATATGTAAGTTTTTTAGAATTTTTCCTGTGTAAATGGGTATAAGTAATATTTTTTTTCATAATAGTTATTTTATTTTAATTACTGCTATATACAATGTATTAAGGATCAAAAAATGCCTATTTTAATAAAAAAATTGAGTTTAAAAAAAAACCGTTATCCAAACTTTAAACTCAATTTCCCAAGATTTTCGATTTAGGACATATACCCCTTTACCCCCCCAAGTGCCAATATATAGTAGGGGAGCCCACGATGCTAAATGGGGATTTACTCGAGCGTCGTGGGGACCTATTGGATCTTGAAGATTGGATGGTAGAAAGGAAAAAATGTCATATCATGTGTACCCTTTCACCGGTGGAGGGAGTTACTACAGGCTTTCAAAAATGTAAAAAAAAATAATCACATGGATATACTCGAGCGCGTCAGATATTAATAGTGTATATGCCCCACGTGACTCTCATGACGGAGGTACATTAATCTGCCGGTTTTGATGGTGGGGGTGGCCGTACGGAAGGGTTAAAAATGGGGGAAAAAAATTACTCGAGCGTGTCAGATATTCAGAGGGGATGTTAAGGGATTCCTAAGGAAGCTCCCATTCAACAGACTGACAATTCGGATGTGACGCAAGCTCGTGGCGACTTTTCGAAAATGAAAAAAAAAAAACGCTATTTTGACATACGCGAGCGCGTCAGATTTTCATACAGACGGTTCAGCTTAGTGTCCTGGTCGTGCTGATTCATAATCTGACGATTATTTTAAGGGATTTTGTTAATCTGACCGTTTAAAAAAAAATTTCATGATTTTGTTTTCTTAAATCTTAAAAATTTAATTCATTTACAAAAATATTTCTTACTATTCTGATCAGCTGCCGTACACGCGCGGCACTATATAGAGGGCTTAGACATAGCAGAGGTACTCAACAGGGTGCAAGGTATCCCCCATATGTTAATCTGCCGCGCTTGAGTAAATCCCAAAATCCCCTGTTGTTGGGCTAATATAACTTATTCATTTTTATGTTATAAAGTTTAAAATCCCTTGCGATTTTAAACTTAGGAAGGATTTATTAAACATTTTTTGTTAAAATATTTATAGACTTTTAAAAAAAAATAAGTTTAAGATTTCTTGGGTAAAAATGTTACAATCTTAAAAGAAGCAAACCGACTTAATCTTAAAACTTATTTTTTTGTTAAGAGCATAATCTCTTGAGCATAGACCAAAATAATTATGATCAAGAGTTAAAGTTTGGAGACTCAGACAAGTAGGTTATTCTAAAAAATACTTTTAATTAGATATCACTGTTTACCTTCTCCACCTATGAACGTACGATACAAAGATCTATAAACTACTACGACTGTCTAATGCGATGCTAACCTACCTCAACGACTCGCGATAGGGCTACGTCATAGGGCGTTTGGTGCGCTTTTCTCGGTATCGTCGATCTCTCTTCTACACGTGATAATTCATCATTACGCATCTTTTTATTGAAAGCAAAATATCGTTATTCTGGAAGTTTTTAAAGAAAATTGTTGGGTTTTCTGTATTAATATTAATTACTTATGGTGTAAATTGAAAATTATCCTATCAGCGAGACTTACTAATTTTGATAAATAGAGGAGAAGGCCCGAATATGGGCCCCCATTTTGTTTTTTCCTAATCATTTTTAAACTTTTTGAAAAAAAAATCTAAAAATCGGTATGCACCTAGCCCACTCTTCTATAATTTTAGAAGCGACAAAGTTCCAAAAAGGCAAAAATTACTGTGATTTATAAGAAAATATGAAATAATGTCAATTTCACATAGGAAGGCAGACTGTGTGAAATATGAGCCCCTATCAGAAATGACACATAAATCTAAAGAGTAACAAAATTAACAGTATATTCAAGAAATAAACATATACAGGGTGTCCCAAAAGTAATGGGACACAGAGCAACAGCAGACTCCTTAAGGCCCAAATTATTAATGTCCTATTAGTACTAACAGCCACATAACTTCCATGGCAACAATTGGTTCCAACAATGGTATCCTTAGAAGTTATCTTACAGTTAGTGTTAACAGGATATTAATAATTTGGGCCTAAGCCAAAATAATGCGATTTACTTAAACTTGCCTTATCCCAAAATTGATAACAACCAAGAGACAGGGTGTCAAAGTTTTAATTTTGTTGTCGTTTTTTTGCGATTATTTCTTAACGAAACGACATAGCAGCACAAAATTAAGGATTTTGGGGTTTTTTGAGATGAGGAATTCAAAATTATTCATAGTTTTTGTGTAACCAGTAGAGGGCGCTGCATACGGCATTACCCACTCCTTTTATCTGGCATAACTTTGTTTAGGATTCTTATATCGATTCAACTATTAAAAAAATAAGTTACTTTACTTCTTTTACATTAAAAACGTATAATTTATTGAACTCGCTAGGAGCAACCATTTTCGAGATAATCGCATTTCATATGTCCTATGCAACTAAGTACGTTGTCCAAAAGTAGCGGAAAATCAAGCAACGATGAATTTCTAACTTAAAATTATTGGAAATCAGCTACATTTCCTTAAGGTTGACTATTTTTTTCTAATAAAAACGTTTTTTCGTATACCTGCGGAATTACTAATTTTACTCCAATCAAAAATTTTATTTAATACTTAGTTTAATAACATTGAAAGGTAACAAAATAGAAAAAAAATGGTAACGCCGTAATAGCAATTGTTCAAAATGGGCACCATTGACCTCAATACATTTACCGGCGCCCTGCACTCCGACCGTTAAAATTTTCTTGTGCATAAATAATACAAAGCATATCACGCATTTCCGCATTGGAAATTAAATTATGCCTAAAAAATTTATAATATCTAAGTAGGTATTGTACGAAGAAGATTAATAACTTTGACAGATGATACTTTATGTAACATGTTGTTGCCTTAGAAACGTCGTTGTTTTTAATCAAGGTCAGCTGTGATAAATAATACTAACACGAATACACAATTATTTTAAATATTTTAGGATTCTTGCATTAAAAATATCGAATGCGATTATCTCGAAAATAGTTGCTCCTAGCGACTGCAATAAGTTATACGTTTTTGATGTAGAAGAAGTAAATTAACTTATTTTTTTAATAGTCGGATCGATATAAGAATCGTAAACAAAGTTATGTCAGATAAAAGGAGTGGGCCATGCCGTGGACCGCGCTCTCTACTGGTTACACAAAAACTATGGATAATTTTGAATTCCTCATCTTATAAAACCCCAAAATCCTTAATTTTGTGCTGCTATGTCGTTTCGCTAAGAAATAATCGCAAAAAAGCGAAAACAAAATTAAAACTTTGACACCCTGTATCTTGGTTGTTATCAATTTTGGGATAAGGCAAGTTTAAGTAAATCGCATTATTTCGGCTTAAGGAGTCTGCTGTTGCTCTGTGTCCCATTACTTTTGGGACGCCCTGTATATTAATATATTATAAATGGAAACAATAAGTTATCTGCAAAAATCACAAACAAAATTGTCTTTCCCTGCTCCAGAACATTGGTCATGTGTCCACATATTGCACAAGAGGCAACGAACCCCATAGCTCCCCTCTGTGGTCTTCTGAAAAATTACCATCACAAAACAGGCATATGGCATCTTTATAATCTGAAATGATTTGGCCGATATCATCGATATTCATGTCATTGTCAGCCGGAACAAATGGTTCATTTTCTGCGTTGGAGTCTTGGTTGCTAACAGCATCATTACATTTACTTTGTTTCTTAGATGCCTCCTTTGTCGGTTTTCGTTTTGAAAACACTTTTGGTTTTGGGGGTAGCTTTTTAGGGGTAGAAAGTGATTGCTCTAAGTCCTTTTTAATAAGCTTTATAAGCTCTTTTTAAGCCCATAATTTGATAATTGACATCCTCCAAAGCCCTTAACATATCTTCGGAACTCCATTTTTTTCTTAAATTCTTTGATAAGTACTTTGGCTGATTACGTGGCATCCTGTATCCTGGAAAAAATAGTACATTCAATGTCAGGTCCAAATATGGGCCCAGGCCAATATTCGGACCAGCAAAGAGCCCATATTACCTGCAAAGCGTTTCATTCAAATAAAATGTCATATTATTTTTTGGTGGTAAGTGACTCAATATCTATGGAAATATAACAAAACTTAATCTTAATACAACACACTGATGCGAATATTTCAAACCTAGTCAGCTAATATTTGACAAAATATCCTTACGCAACTTACCTCTAAATATATATCCAAATTTTCATGAACACATTCACCACTAACTGTTGACAACCGAATTACATTTCTATAACATACTATTGGTAAAACAGTTGGCTATCCAATAAGTGTATTTTAAGCTATTTTACACAAATGTCCCTTAAGGTCCTACTGAGTTTTTGAGGGGGCTCATATTAAATACAGGGCCCATATTCGGGCTTTCTCCTCTACAAATGATATTTTTTAAGAACTAAAATTTCTGGATTAATCATATGAAATAAGACCTGCAGGGCACTTATCGGTAGCTGCCGGGAAATTATCGATAGCTAGCTTATAATTATCGTTGTAAATTTTCAGAAATTACACACCTGTTATGGGATTTTTTACAAATGAGGTTAATATTCATGCAAATTTTTGTTAAGATCTTCTTTCGATTTCTTTATTGTCTTTTGGCAGTTCATTTAAATATTTGATTCTAATAAATAGTCTTTGGGAAAACATCTCGCACCGTCAACATTAATATCACTATGATTTCTTATATGAAATAGTTTTTCAGTAATCTTTTTTCTTTTTTGAACACATACCCAAGAAATGGCGAGTAAGATTGCTAAAATCGTGTGTAACTTAATATTATTACACAAAAAGTTTTTTATTATTTACCTAGGTGATAAGTTTTTATTATCGTTGTTTCCTTTAGTACAGAAATATTACTTCTCATTAGAAAAATAAGGCAAATAATTTCTCAAGATAGTAGTAGTAGAAAAATTACAATAATTAATTGCTAATAATAGATATATTTACCTATAACAACCACCGGTACAGTAATTAATACCACTAATTCTTATCGAAATAATATCTTAACAACTTATTAAAGGCTCTATAAAAATATTCATTAAATAAAAACTTGAAAAAGCACAGAGATAACAAACCGCATACAATATTGCAACGAAAACAACGATATAACAATGGTAAAGAAACACTAGAAAACCGACACGGACGCCAATCGACATTATAGCGCCAAATTCAATCGCAACGTCAGACTATGACGTCACCGTATTTTTCTTTATAAGAAAAATCCTAATTATAAACTATCATTAGTTCAAATAAAAAAAAGAAATAAAACTTTTAATTAAACAACAGCTTACTAGAAAAATATACAGCGCATGTGCACCAGGTTACAAGATGGCCGCCAGCTTTTAGACAGTGGAGACGGGAGGGGTTTATTATTTACTCGGAGGCGCCACGTAATTTAATTGTTTTACATCTTGGCCAGTCGTGAAGTTGTAATATTATGAGCCCGACAAAAATTACGAATTGTCTTACCCACTGCTGCAATCTATGAAGTAAGCTTCACCCTATATTCAAAAATCAAAATACAAAAAAAAGTAACAACGACGATATAAAATCAACAATGATTGTTCCTTTATTAGCGGTCCTCGAAAATATAAAAAGAACACCGACAAAGATATCTTGCTAATAAATGGTAAATTATTATGTACAAGTGATTATATACAATAGGCACCTGTCAATAGCATTAGATGTTAATTTGCTAATTAAAAGATATATCGAATTAAATAGTAACTGCATATAAAAAGTGTCTATTCAGACTACGGTGTACGCAAAATATTATAAAACACAAGAATTATATAGGTCGTTATAGGTTTAACCATAATATCAAATATAAGGCCACAAGGTATGATCATACTCTGTTTACAGCGCCCTGAAAGACAAAAATCATAAATTACCTTAATATATTACCCTTGTGTACACTAAATAAGCAAATATCAGTTTATTAAAATCATTAAAATTTGCATGGGTAACTAAAATGTTCTATTGACTTATTATCAAAATAATTTAGAATAAGTTTACCTGACTTGCAGTCATTACTTAATATCGTACACGGTTGCCAAATGAAAATTATTTACTAAATAAAAATTAGATACTAAAATACTATGCGAAAATATACACAAAATAAACATTAACCATACTACACGTATACTAACAAAAGTTCTTTATTCAACCCGTGGATTATTAAACATGGATTACTCAACAGGAATAGATTTCAATCAAAATTAGGGACAAATGCAGTTCATGCATCATCATAAAATCCCTACACTATAATACAACTACTATTACGTGGATATTAGATATCATTATCCAACACGGTTCAGCCAACACGGTTTACTAAACACGGATAAGTTTCAATCGAAAGTACAGACAAAATCGAATGTACAGACAAATGCACTGCATGCATCGTCATAAATTCTGGTCTATAATAGCTCTACTATCACGTGTATATTTCGATATCAGAATCTACTGTAGTAAATAGCATACGTATACGGTTTATCGACACAACGAGAAATTTGAATATTATGTACAAATATACAAAGTTATAACTTGCGTGTCTGGCTACAAGTCCTTTAAATGTCAAAATCGTATGTCCAACCAGCTGTCAGACGGCTGAAGTTCTAAGGTTACCATGCGTCAAACGTCCAGACCCAATGGCATAGTAACCGGACTGTCAATGGTATAATGGTCGGAAACCTGGATCTGTCATGGAAGATCGATGATATCTATACTTGCTGCCACTGCTACAATCGAGTGCAACCTCCAAAATCGTACCCAAATCAACCAAATCGTCAGATCACCCAAATCGTATCCAACGTTCGTAACAAATCAACCCAAACCAATCGCCCCTGAAAAGGAGAAAGGGCATTAAGAACAATTCCCAAATTACCTTCTCAGAGCACTAACAAAACACAAAAGAAAATCTAGCCAATCAATATCCTATTCTAGACTTCTTACCTTAGGTTCTTAAACGGGGCACAGAATGCGTTCTCTTCAAGAATTATAATCCACACGTGTGAATGGAAATCGGCCTCCAAAATCCACAAAAACTATCCCAAAACTGCCAAAATTTCCAGTAGAATTAGGGCGAACTTATCCCATACTAAACGGTACTACACTATACTACACTAGTAGTAACAAACGCTCAAAATTCCAGAATTCTATGAAGGAGTCCGCTGGGCTTGGTTTCTACCAACGACCAAATCAAGACAAAAATCGAGGGAAAAACGAGCTAAAATTATAGAATATCTGTATCCACCCATCTCACTTCAATACACAGATATCTATCTTCCTGCCCTTGTCACAAATCGAGGTGTTGCCAAATGCATCGTCATTTATCATGGCCTGCTACACTCATCAAATGACCTACTACGAAATCATCACAAGGTTAGGTAACCAAACAAACTAGTCATTCTATCGAGTGCAGTTTAGAATACATACATTCACCGGACATCTACTTTCCAATCCTGTCCTCATAAATACGACCAATATCCTACAATAATACATATTCTAAATAACGCCCAAGCCAAAATATTCCTGTCATAATAGAGGTGTCGTCGATAATACTAAGTGGGAATTTCTCAAAATCAATGCGGCAACACTGTAGAAACCGCATGGATTCAAGCAAACACGTGTTTGAACAATTTAAATAAATCCAATGAATATCGTACAAATTCCTAACGGAAAAATCTAGCATAATTAATAAAACTATTTTCAAACACTTATGCTCATTACCTAAATTCCAATTAAAGTAATTAAAAGATAAAATATTCACTGTTTTGACTAAAATGTCGGCCAAATACTTCCGGTATGACACTTAAAGCCAGTGAACATAAGGTCCATATTAGTATATTAGTCACATGGGTTCCTATTCCCGTGTGTAGTGCCACTAATCGCTTCCTATGGCGCAACGTCAGAAATGAAATTGATACTGTCAAAACTGAAAATAATGGACAAATGCCGATCAACAAGAAATCGAAATACCTACGAAAAACCAAGGAAAACTGATCAGATACGCAATAAAACGTAAGTACACTATCTTATAATTATTTATTTTATATCATTATCCTGCATCCGTCGCGTACTTACACATAACCTCATATTGTCAGTGGTATATCAACAATCAAACTCTTGTTTTCTGTTTTAGATAAACCCTCTTAGAAATGCTGGAAACCGATCTTAAACACTCCTAAATATACAGTATGTTTGCCCAAACATAACCAGAGATATATCTACATAAACCATAATGTACAGAAATGTAAAATTAGACATATCGAGATCACCTAGAAAAGTCTACAATGGAATAAATGACGGGAGCCCCACATACACAGGTAGGTCAGTAGTGATAAGAGTTCACAAAAAAAGTGGCTTGTAGATATAGAAAAATATTTACTTCATATTGAGAATACAAAAGTTGGTATCGTTACTAAATAACTCTTACTCGATTAAGTATCTAACTTCCTACTTTTCTTTTTTTTCTAGGTTGGAGTACTCGAGAGAACCACCACTAAGGCGTAAACTATACTACCATACTTCGAGTATGATTCCAGTGATATAACCAACTCTCATCGATGGACCCATGATACATCAACGTACCCCATAATAGCTTTTCATTGTAGTCTAATCTAACTGTACTGTATTTCATTTAGTAGTCATTAAAGCATTTACTTATGGGTTTCTTTACCCTCTAGTGTAGTTTTAATTCTTATGGTTCAGCAAAAATAATAAGGGATTGCTTCTTTGCAAACGGTGCTACGTATTTTTTTCCTAGCGCATTCGCCATTCTGTCAGTAAACGGTATAATCGAGTAACTAATTGTTTCTAAGGGGAAAATAACACGTTACAACATTACATCTCCCACCTCACGCGCGCGGACCCTTCACCTGAATACTGCTATATGAGATAGCTTTAGTATTTGATATTTGAACCGATTCTACAAAAAATGTATAAATAAGTTTAAGAACAATGAAATAGCAGTAAATAGGGGCTTTGAAAAACATAATTGTCTTCTAATTCCGGCAGCAGTGTACTCAACTTTGCTTAATAGAAATAACCTTTATAATTTTAATATACTCGTTTGAAAATAATTAAAATGTTTTTAATTTGAAAAAGAGAAAACGGGTTTTAACTTAGTAAACATTAATAACGTCTACCTTGGGAAATATAATCTTAAAAGGTGGATTCATTACTACCTTTTAAATAATTGGAATGATAAGATAAGAGTCGAGATAATAACAAACATTTTAGCCCGTTTTTGGCTTCATTGTGATGAAAATAATTGGAAATAGAGAATTAAATTTTAAGAAAAATACCTGTATTTAAGTGTACCTAGATTTTTATGGTTGGTGCACATAAAGAAAACAATTAAACGATATTAAACAGGACATGGTAAGTCCGGTATGGAAGCTCAGTGGTAGAGCTGCTGCATTTGGCCGCGGTAACCCGGGTTCGATTCCCAGGACGGGTGTACGCTTAGTATATCCAAAAATCTTAAAATAATGCATTATATCACTAGTTGAGTCCTAAATACGACCCACTAACTGGGGTAGATAATCCTGCTCATTAGAGGACTGACCGATAAACTAGTGCATAGGCATGGTTCGGATCCCACGTCAAAAACTATAGGTCTCGACTGGCTAACATTATTCAGACGTTAAACAAAGGGATACAATAAGCCATTCGACTGCAGCATAATGGCAACATGCCAACTTTTCTTCAACCAAACATGATGAATTTAATGACACCCTCTAGTTTGTATTCTTCACAACAAATATTCATATATTTAATGACAATCAGGGGCGTGCCTACCCGGTGGTGAAAGTGGTGCCAATAAATAGGGCGCGACATGTCAAAGGGCGCAGAAAGAGCGCAAAATAGCGACAACGATGCGACGCGACACGCTGAACTTGACTACGGTTCTGCTTCTGAGGTAAAGGCTAGAAAGAAAAACAAATCTTTCTTCTTATGAAAGGAATGACGAAACTATAAGCAATCCGAAAACGATATTTAAAGTCAATTTATTTTTTCCTGTATTAGATGCAACTTTAGGTGTATTAACAGAAAGATTTGAATAAATTCAGACTTACGTTAATAACTTTATTTTTATTAGTAACGTAAGGATGCTTAAAACGACTGTCAAAAAGGAATTACGAAAGTAATGTTCTAAATTAGAAAATCTTTTTCTTTTAAGTATAATAACAATATGATAGCTACAGATATGTATGACAAAATGGAAATTCTTTTAAATTTTATAGATACTTCTGAACTATAGTTACCCGAAAATGTTATAGAATACATAAAAATAAACTTATGTTCTTTTCCTAACATAGCGATAACTTTCAGGATAATGCTAAATGGGGTTATCTTTATATTTTTGGTTTTGTTCTTTGATGTTCCAGAATTTATTTTTAATTGTATGTGATTCTCTGATTGAGATCACTTCATGAACTCGTTAATCCTCAATATTGTTTAATTCAGTCCAGTTTTTTTTGCTCGTTACTATGTAAATATCTTCCCAAGGGACGACAAGTTGAATAGAAGAATTCCATAAGGAGAGGACAAATGTAAATAGCCTATATATAGTATCACTTTATAAAGTCAAGAATACCAGTTAATTTAATGGACTAATTACTAAGTCACCTTTAAACAGAATTTACCAGACCAGTTTTTTTACAATAACCTAAATATGTAAAACCATCTTTATAAGTAGATTAATTTTTGAACTAATATTGATAAGGTCTACGAAATATTCTAGAACTGGACAAAATACATGCTAAACCGTTCTTATAATTATAATATAATATTTAAATAATTAACCAAGTGAGTACGTAAAATACTTACTTATTGTTAAAAATTATGCAAAGGTAGTAACAAGGTACTTATTTATATAATATACATTTTAAACAAGCTTTCAGCAATTTAACATGGTGAAATAAACAGAATATTAGTTCCTTATTTTATATAGGTGTCCCAAGCAGCAATTTTACGTTGACCCGACGTTGGTCTACGCGACCCGACGTCGCCATCCTACGTCATTACGACGTCGTTACAACTCCTGGTTGGACCAATATGGTCAATCATTTTTGGGTCGTTTCGACGTCGGGATCCGCCTTAAAGTTGTGGACAAGAGCAAGTGGCGACTAACATCTTGTGGTGCAAAAAATCAAACCATGTCGTGCAAAATTTTATATAATGATAGTAATAGTCGGCATAATATACTAATTGGTTATATTATTGCTACTCGCCTAACCTATAAAATATGATATAACAAAATTAACTTGTACCTCATGCCAATATGTTTTTATTTAAAAAGATGGCAAGCATATGGGAAAAGATAAATGGTAGGTACCTAATTAAATAATTTTAGTTCACGCTACGCATCGGGTAAAAATGCAAACGCATGGTACTTTACTGACAAATATGGGTAAAATATATAGTAAATAAAACAGGGCTGCGATAATTCACTGTTTTTGTAAAAAAAATATTTTTTGTAAAAAAATTTTTTTATAGAAAAACTTTATTTTAGCGTCAAACTTTAAAATTATAATCATATTGCTTTATTATGAAGTTTCAATGTGTGTTAAAACATTATTTTAGGAGTAATCATAGTATAAAACAAAAATAATTAAAGTTGACAACAATGGCCGCCGAAAATACATTGTTGTAAACTGCTAAAATGGCGTAGTCGTAGAAACGACCAAACTTTTACTAATAAGAACTTCTAGTAGTAATTTTTTACTCAGTGCCTCACGAAATATAACTATACCGAGTTGTCTTGAGCAGAGGATATGGAAACTTCAGTCTGATCTGAGATAGGGTTGTTGATGACTTCTTGGCCCGCTTCTTGGCATCCAGTAGGAGATGAGCTTAAGCAACCTTCTTGAAGCTGTTGCAGTTTTTTTTTTCTATAATAAGTGGCAGAATATTTAAAACGATGTATTTATTTTACTGAATAATTGAAATGACCTACTTATAAAAAACAAGGTTAGAAAAAATTGTTTGCCAACTTTTCAGCCCAAACATGCAATAACCTTAAAATCTAAAATTACTAGAACTTAGTTGGATACCGACGTTGTTACAACATTGGATAGATCACCTAAATGAAAGTACCTTAGTGGAGACTTCACCGACGTAATAACGTCGTTGGCTCCATGGACTAAACACGTCTATTCTTTATATGACAAAATCCGACGTCGCCCCAACATCGTTTAGTAATAGTCAGAGGGCGACTATTATTTAAACCTAAGGCGTCGTCGCCAGTAGCACAAAATTGGTCGGACGTTGTTAAAATGCTGCTTGGGGTATTTTATCGCTATTAATACTATTTCCAGATATGTGACTACTTGAGTTGTCATCAGCATTAAAACCCAAGTGATTTTTCTACTTGTTGTATACTTGGTGAGTATATTATTCTATTTTAATAGTGTGACATCCAGGCTAGAAAGAATGTACTACTGCTAATAGCAAGAACCTACTCTCATCGACACAAGAGCTGCCGTTCGCACCTTTATGCTACTTTATAGAAAATATTTTGCCAAAACATTCGTTAAATTTAATAATTATTAAAAATGAACATATAAGCAGAAAACATTTTTTCGCCAAATAGACAGATTGCTTGTATTTAAAACGCGAATAAATGCGTATTATCAGAAATTTCTCATTTCCGCGGAAAAATCTTGAAATATACGAGTCGAGAGTGAAATACTAATTTGGCAGTAACGAATTTGAAAAAAGACAAACATAAAGAACATAAATCGGAATATAACACTGCCATATTATTAATTTTATTATCATGCCTTTCTTTTTTACAGCTTTTGTTGGTTGGTATTTTTTACAGTTCAGAGAAGAAATTCATTTGATCCTGCGCTGTTTCAAAATTTTCTACTATGTGGCTGTGAAGAATGACTCTTTTCTGAATTTGCTGGTACAAATAACCCGAAAGACCTAATTTTTTCAACTTAAATTTTTTCATTCACCGATATTATTATTGAAATTATTTCTATTTTTTCAAGCGTCCATATATTTTTAATCTCTATCACCAGTGTTAAGTACTTTTAGTATTTTTTCCTTTGTTTCGGTTTCCGAGAGGTTGTGTGTTAGTATATCATTTATAAAATCTTTCTACTGTTTTAACCGTACTTATTGGAAATTTAAAAAATTTAATTCAAAATTTTTTAAAGTTTCCTGATTGTGTCACGTCGTCGCATTCCATTTATTTAAAAACATAAATAGCGAAGTCCTGTCGGGAATTAAGAATGCTGGTATGCTTTAAAAGTGTCCGACATCGACACTAGATGGAACTTTGCGCTTCACCCTCTTGACGGTGTTTCCGTATACTGGTTCAAGTAGAATTTTGAGTTTTCTTTTTTTCGTCGAATTCTAGCCTCACTGATGAGCAATCATATGATGAAACTCGTCTAAGGATGGATCTGATAAATTAAAGGGAAAAAATTCTTCTGATTTAAAAATATATTCTTGATTTAACCGGGTGCATTCGGGTGTAAGATAAGCAAATATGAAGCTAACAACACATTAAAAAATTCATACAATTTCATACAATTTATTCATACAAAACATAACAATTAACAAATACAATTTACTAATAAAAATCATAACAGTCTCAATAAAGTACAAATATTAATTATTGCACCTAGATCACGAGCAATATGTATGTGCTAGAAATCATATAATGTTTCTAGTATATTTTAATTTAATTTTAATTTGAGCAAAAAGTTAAAAGCTGAACAATTCGATCGAAGAAGACAAGAAAATAAAAATGTTGCAACTTGTCACAATAGTTCGAGGAATGTTAGATAATTAGCAAAAATAACTGGCTTACACATTGGAGCAAACTTTTTATGAATACCAATATTTTTTAAGTTTGTTGGGAGAGAGTTATATCTTTTTGGAGCTAGACTTTTTGTAAATCTTTGGTTACCATCCCTTCTGTAAAAGGGGAAAACTAAATCCTGATTAGTAATTTGTCTAGTTTGATGTGTGTGAACACTTAAAATAAAAACACTTTTCTTTGTAAGTTTTTGTTATTATGTAAGAATAGTATAGTATATAAAAGTATAACATTCTAATATTCAGTATATTTATATTATAGAGTGGAATAGTACGATAACGTCTTTTTTTTGCATTATAACCTTTAATATGTAGTTTTGTACAACACTAAGAGGCTCTAAGGCATTAGTATACAGACTACCCCCAGTGCTTTATACAGTGTGTGTATAAAGTCTGGAAACGGATTAATAACATCACAATTTACTGGCCGATTTAAACCAAATTTGGTACAGTTGTGTAAGAGGATCTAACGCACCGAATGACGATATTGGCGTTGTTGCCAGCTTTTTAGTTTGTCTGGAATTCGAACGAATTTTATATTTTTAAATATAACACCCAGAATATTTTTTCATTTGTAGTTTTTACATTAAATTTGTTACACTTTTGGTATAACATACTTTGTTCATAATATCAGTAGTTTTCGAAATAACTAGTACAATTTAGAAAAAATGTATTTTTTATATTAAATGTTCAAACTGTTTTCCCTGTACAGCTTGACAGTTTGCTAATTGAAAATAAAATTTTTCAATTGTGTTGTAAATCATTTCTGGCGTTATTAATTCAAATTCGTCCAAAATTCGACGCTGCAAATCGGCCAAATCTTGAGGTTTTGTGGTATAAACTCTATTCTTCAAGTGTCCCCATAAAAAATAGTCGTTAGGCGACAAATCAGGGGACCTAGGTGGCCACTCGATTGTACCCCCTCTACCGATCCACCTATTCGGAAAAGTGTTGTTCAAAAATTCGCGCACGTTTCGACCAAAATGGGGAGGAGCTCCGTCCTGTTGGAAGAATGTACTTGCATAATTTGGACCCATCACATTTCGTATAGTAGGCACTTTTTGCGTTTCCAAGAGCTCAAGGTAAAGTTGTGATGTCAAATTTCCATCAATAAAAAATGGACCGATCTTGTGGTTACCCAGAAGCCCAGCCCACACATTCAATTTTCCAGGGCGTTGTGTATGACCTTCTATCATCCAGTGGGGATTTTCATTTGCCCAAAACCTACAGTTGTGTCTATTGACTTTACCATTTAACATAAATGTTGCTTCATCCGAAAATACTATAAATTTGAAAAACTGGTTATTTTGGTCAAACCTTCACATCATAATATCACAAAATTCAATTCTTCGCTCATAATCATCTTCTGATAACTCTTGAACTACATGTATTTTGAAAGGGTGATATTTATGTTTTATTAAAACATTATGGACGGATTTGAAGCAGACGTCACTTACTTGAGAAATTTTTCTTAATGAAGAAACAGGGGTTTCAACAACATGTTGTAAAATTTCTAAACTTTTCTCTTCATCTACTACTACTGGTCGTCCTGATCGTCGCCTATCTCTACAATTTCCAGTTTCTTCGAACCGTCGGACAGTTTTTAAAACAGTTGCTTTTGAAATTGGATTTCGGTTTGGAAATGCGTCATTAAATAGATTTTTAACCTCTTCGTAAGATCTGACCCTATCGCCATATCCTCTCATCATAAGAATTTTAATTCTTTTACTTTCAGTTTTGCATGTAAAAATGACAGCTTTTATGACTTAACATCAAAACTGAACTGGTGTTTTATTTATTAATAAATAAAACACAATTTGTTGATATTTTCAAAACACGTCGTTATTTCGAAAACTACTGATATTATGAACAAAGTATGTTATACCAAAAGTGTAACAAATTTAATGTAAAAACTACAAATGAAAAAATATACTGGGTGTTATATTTAAAAATATAAAATTCGTTCGAATTCCAGACAAACTAAAAAGCTGGCAACAACGCCAATATCGTCATTCGGTGCGTTAGATCCTCTTACACAACTGTACCAAATTTGGTTTAAATCGGCCAGTAAATTATGATGTTATTAAGCCGTTTTCAGACTTTTACACACACTGTATATTGTTAGAAGGAGCTTTAGTTCATAAAATTTGTAAACAAGTCGTCTTGTTTTCACACACAAATTGTATGCGTGATTTGTCCAGTTTTAATTTTTGTCATCTACAATGCCCAGATACTTGATGTTATTAACAAATAACAACTTTTATTGATTGAGATTTGAAAATTAAAATTGTACTTTTTATTTAACGTTAATAAAAATTTTTAAAATTGCTATTTAAAAAAACAGTGTTATATAAAGGTTTCGATTTATATAATAAAACATGCCAAAGCATAGCAAACGTCAACCCATGTTTTCAAGCAGGTAAGGTATTAACTAAATAATTTAGCACTACTGTCACGGCTAAAGATGGGAAAATGTTTATATTCGAGACCTTTACCGTTTTGTGTTTCGTTCTAGTTTTTCCTGTTGACATAACAGTAAATTTATAATTTACGCTTCTCCCTTTTAATGGTGTAATACGCACAGGAGTAGAAAGTGTTTTATTACCGCCGAGAAATAGGATCCTGAGGTCTACTGAATGTTGAGATATTATTGAAAATTTTTACCGCATTTGTAAATTATTTTATTTTCAACCGTTCTTATTTTCAATTACAATTTCATTTAATCTATCAATTTTAATACTAATTATTATTAGTTATGTTGTTGTCGTTGCCAGGTCTATTATTGTTGTAAAAATTATAGAAATAATTTTTCTGTCTAGAAAATTACCCTAAATATTTCCCTTTTGTAATAAAAATCTTACAAGAATTGTAGTCTTTCGCAAAATTACAGCGATAATTTCCCTCAAGAATTGCAGAAATAATTCCACAGTTATTTAAGTTAAAATAAATGTCTTGTTTGTTATGTTATTATTGTACCAACCGAGCAATTCTGGGACAAGCATTTTGTTGGCTTACATACTATTACGAAAACACCTTGAAATTTTTATATCATTACCATGGGAATAGAAAGAGTTAACGCAAAATGTACTGTGTCCATGACCTTAACCTTTCGGTTTTAATTATTAATTATTAAATGCTCTTTTATAAGTAATAATTGTTATAAAAGGTAGGTATCCCGTTTTAGCATTGCATATTATGCATTTTATTAACCACTAGCTTATTCTTTCAAATTAACATTGTTCTGAAAGGTAAAATGATTTCTGGCGAGGTTGTCAAATTAAGCCATCGATAATGCGCGGTTCTCATTGGTCGAGGTAAATTATGATGTTCCAAAATAAAAATTAAACCTACCGCAAAAATCCAAGACTGCTACAAAATGTATAACCATAATAAAAATAAACAAATAGTTATAAATTCAATCTACGACTCAAACTTTTTCCGCATTTTACAATAATCAATAACAAATTTTCTTATCTTAAGCAAAATTTTTCAAAATAGCTGCATTAAGAAACATTAATATACGTACGTGTCCGAAAGCAACTCGACATTGATAATTCGTTGTTTAATCTTAATACCAATTCACAAATAAATTTTTTATTATAAGCTAATAATCACACCATCAAAGTTTTAAATGTTTTGACAGTACATTACCCTATTTTATTAGCATCATAGGCGTTGCCGCTTAAATCACAGGAAAATGATAGATAAAAGTGTTCTTTCGATCAATCTCTAATGCAGCAACAGAAGCTAACAGCATTTAACAAAAAGAAGAAAATATTTAAAAACTTTGGCGCATGCGCCCATGTCTGTAGTAAAGCAGAATTTTCCCACAACTTTTATTCTTTTAAAAAAATTATAAAAGAAATAATCCAAATAATGCCTATAAATCTGTTGAACATATAAACCTGATGTTAAGCCCACATTGTAATGAAATAATTTATATCCTACCTATTTCTAATGTGCAGTGCATCTGTTTATGAAAATTTTGTGGGAAAATTTGACATTTAAAGTGATTTTAAAGCTGGGGTCACAAACTTAAATATATTCAGTTATTTTCATAACACCCTGTATCGGTATTAAAATGTTTTGTGTACTTGGACTGTTGTCAAATTTGCTAGTAAAACTCTAATAATGTTTCTAATCTGCATTGCAGCACAAAATATATGCCTACTAACTATAATAAATTCTTTGCAGTCTTAAAAAAAAAAACATTGTTTGTGTTATGACGAGTTGCTGATCCTTCGGGGGAAACACTCTACTACGAGTTTTCTAAAATAATGTTGTCATATTAAGGTAGTTCCTTTATTTTATTATTTTTATTTAGCTAAAAACTTTGTAGTTTGTCAAAAATAAAAAGATTTATTTACTAAATAAAGCTGATGTTGACATAAAAAAAATTATCTTTTTTGTTTACTAATTACATCTGCATTTAACAGTTAGTTGATACCTAATAAGTGGGAACGTTGGTCTGATGTTGGGGGTGCTTATCCAACTTTTTAGACGGTAGAATAAAAAAAAGTATGGCGTTTTTCTAGGACACCCATCACCATTTTACCCATTCAAAACCTTCAACGAATGAAAATCTACAATAGACCCATTGAATAAAGGCTTTGCGACGAAGATGACGATGCCGCCCTTCATATCATATCCAGCTGCGAAGCACTAAACTGCAAAAGATTCAAAATCTGCGGAAATATTCAACGCTGCGACAACCTCCAGTATGACAAACTTGATAGGCAACTATTGAAGATTCTAGAAGAAACAAACATTTTCTAACAAGACTAGGACGCACAATAAGCCAGATAGATGCAGTGTAGGAAGCTTGCCCCCCCCCCCCCCCCCCTTAACCAACCACCCACTTATAACTATAAGGTTAATTCCATAACACCCTGGATAGGTATTAAAGGTAAAAATTGTTTTTTTGTTTTAATGTCGCTTTAATTTTCTGTCCTTTAAAAAAAACAGAAACACGTAAAAAATATAAGCAAGCATACAGGTTTTTGGTTGATATAATAAAAACGTGCCCAAACATAATAACGCCATCTCATGTTTTTACAAAGGTGAGGTATTACCTAAATAATGTAGCGCCATTGTCAAGGATAAAACAGGGAAAATGTTCATATTTAGAACCTTAACCATTTTATCTCCATTCTCATTTTTTTTTGTTGACAAAATATTAAATTTATAATTTAGTTTTACCCGAGCTCCATATTTATACTATATTTTATGTAACATTGAAAAGCTAAATCAGTTAATTGCCTAAAACAATTTAACAATAATCTTTGCCGGGCGAATGTGATTTTTTTTCTTAAATCTTATGGTAACAATAAAGGTTTGTTCCTACAGCGAATCCCCGACAACTTCATGACAATTTTCAAACCAACTTTACGGCGCAAGTCTGATTTCTGACCGGTTTTAAACTCTTGTAGGAACAGGCGTTCGAAATCAACTAACTTCGGTTCGGTGTTTAAAACTGAAGAAATTTTAAACGATGGACATAACCTCAAATCTCAAAATTGTTTTTTATTATTTCGTTAATTACACTCGTGTGGCTCGGCCCAATAAATAAACCTAAACAAAATAAGTAACTTAAATAATATGTTGTAAAAATGTTAATATCTCCTCCAAAGATTGGCACTTTTCAAATCAAAAGTATTAAGAGACTATGGGAAGTTTTAGCTCAAGAAGTAAATAAAATATTAAACACCAACCTAACAGCAGACATTTCTGAATCTTCATCAGATGACGCAATGTCGCTCATTTCTCAATTTAATAATAGAAAAAGTCTTATACAAAAGCAAAAACCGCAAAAACACGTCTAACAAAAATAGGTTATGTCATATGTTATGCTAGCGTTTAACCGCGCATGCTCCGGACATTTTACTGGCAAAAGATTCGCAAACTGCTCTGACAGTTGGCAAACTATCAGAGAAACGTGTAGGAACAGCGACTTTGGGTTTTCAAACTGTCCAAAATCTTTGTGGGAACACTTTTATATTACTGCGCAGAATCCTGACTGTCAAGGACTGTTTCTGATCGCTGTAGCAACAAACCTTAAGATGCCGCTTAATTAGATACCCAACGTCACCAATTAAAATATATATCCAAACCACCTTATGTACAGCGAACACCTTAAAATATGATAAAGAAAATGATCATCCTTTTATACCGGATAGCCAAATAAGATCGGCCATAAGTCGTATCATAGAGACCATTAACCTTACAGCTCAAGCAAAAACTATTGTTATTAAATACTGCCCAGATAAATCGCTGGAAATTATATTCAAGTTCGAGAGATGTCCGCAGACATGGTCAAATAGAAAATTAGGTTTTTCGCGACCTTATTAAGAGGTACCGAAAATATGCATGTTTTGATCTCTATGGTATGCCGAAACTTTTTTGTAAAAAAACATTTTACTCTATATTTTAAAACAAAATGGTGGACGAACATCGAAATTTGCTTTCCATAAAAATTGGTTACTTCGTTTGGGCTGAACGGATTTTAACAAATTTAGTCTTATTCGATAGAGTTTTTCTTTCTCAATACACTAAGCTTTGGTTCATTCTCGTTTGTGTCTAAACAAAATATTTTAGGAATAAAAGGTGGTCACCCATATATTTAAAAAAAAAACTTGTATTGAATGATTTTCCTTAGTGTAGGTACCTTACCTTTAGAAGGTGTAGAACGTATAGTATTGCCTTCCGAAAGATCTTTTATGAGTTTTCATATATAAAAATGGTTGATTATTGAAAGTATTACGTAAAGGGGAGGTGGGTTAACCCCAGATAGTTAACTTCATGAGATATTAACGGTGTGACCACCTAATAACCACTGTCTTTCAGGGCGTCGACTAGCTTCTCTACGTCGAAGAGTAGTCTGGGTAAACTAATAAAGGGTCACCTGTTTTGGGGCCCTTAAGGTCAAGACAGTGATTGATCATAATCAAAACAGAAACCCTAAGAAAACCACTTGTTATATAATTGCGACGGTTCTGAATTATTAACCTAAAGTTGGCCGCAGCCCTAGCGTGAAAAAAGTGATATCACCGGTAGTAGGACGTAACAAACGCTGGTCCAAGTTTGTTAATATTTAAAGACTATTACCTCAACTTTTTTAAATGGACACACAAAACCTGAATACTTTAAGACGACTAGAAGACATCAAATCAAATGGAAAGTCTCACGCCTCAAGGCGGCTGCATTGGCTGACCATAGGAATAAGGTTGTCTTCTTTGCGGGAGTTTTCAATGGCTGGACTAGGACCCAGAACATATGGGGGTCAACTGTCTGACAAAAGAAGGAGATGCCTATGGAAAGTTGATGTTAGGGAGAGAAGTGTATGGTCCGTAAAGAACAGTTACAGTACCAGGAACAATACCAGTGGTGTACAAGAAACAGCACCAGTAGCAGTACACGTAGCAGTAACCGGAACAGAACACTAGCACAACAGGAAAAAGGAAATATTCCTGTAAACAAACCATGTTTAAGAGAACATCATCATAAAGGTAGGTCTAAATGTTATTTTCATAGCTTATTTACTGATAATGTTATATTTATATAGAGAATAAAGTTACCGAGGATACTTGATGGCCATTTTGTTAAACAGCAAATCAGAAAATTGAGGTTTTATCTATAACATCTGTATTAAAATCGCCCAAAATGAGCAGATCAGCGCAGGAAACGTTTTGCCACCAATTAAATGCCTAAGATACTTAATTAACTTAATTAAAATGGCAAAATGCCCTGGGAAGCCTCGACACGCACACTGCAAGATGACTTGACTCCCACTGGTAGTTTTTCTGTCTCGAAAAAGGAGGTAAGTTCTGGCGTCGGATTTTTATGGCATTGTTGACACCTACTGGCATTTCGAAACGATAATAAGAGATTTTAATTTTATACTTTTCGTATTAATTAATGTCCCATTATGCCTAAAATGGCCAGGTACAGTATATCTATTTAAAATAACCTCAGTTAGGTACAGTATTTTTACAGAGAAAGGTTTTCCTATTAACTTAACCCCAAATGTTTACGTTGTCTTGTCGATAACCAGTTTCATAATTTTAGGATTCGATAACTGATATTACAATTGGAAGTGGAGGATCAATCAGGCACTGGAAGCTACTAGAGGATGTCAGAAACGACATCAACAAGCTTTTCTTGTAATAATGACAACCATTATAACTTCAGGATAGGATGACAGGTCGGCTATGATAAATTAATCACTAATCATTTGGAGTGCTAATTAAATGTTACTGTATTCTACAATATTATACATAATTTATAGTAGTTCTACCTTAATTTACGAATACAAAAAACTATACCAGTGACCGTTAAATACTAATTAAATTATGTTACTTTTAGAAAATCGAAGAACTCAGCAAGATAGCATATTACTAGAGGTGACGATGCTGAGATGTACAAAATTAGTGATAATAAATTAAAGATCTATAATAGTGGTGATTTATTTTATTTAACAAAACAACTTGCAGAGGATTGGGTAAGTGTATTTTATATTTATTTACAATTTAGGGAAGGGAAAAATAAACCCGTAACCAAGTGTTTTATTAAAAAAATTATGTCGCCAAGTTTAATCACTTATTTCCCACTAAATTGATAACCTACTTATTTGAAGTCGATTAAAAAACGGAATTCAATCAATCTTAATTTAAATATTTAGTACAAGTAATTTTCTTAATCTTTAGTAATTGATTTCGTTACTTATTCGTCTTATTCAAAAATCGGCCAAATACCCATCTTTTCAGTAAAATTATCTACACTTTTACGTTAAAAAGAGATGAATATACAGGGTGTCTCACGGTCGATGGTACCTAAGACGTTTCTGACGAACCAGTAAAGGAACCGTTCTGAAAATTTGGTCGCGTACATAAACAGATATGCTCTACCAACCTAAAATATTTTTAACAATACAGTGTTGCCGCTTCCATACAAAAATAATAGTAACTTCGATTTTTTAAATGCAACACCATATATTTTATTCTATTTTCGAAACCCCCATTACTTTCTTTACAATTTTTATTAACTCTACTCTATACTTAACTCTTGCCGTTTCTAAGATATAAATTAATTTCAGTTTTTTTTCTCCGAAAACGTCACTTTTAAAAATGCTGATAATTTTGAACTCTAAAACACTGAAACCCTAAAATTTGGTAAATAGTTAACTAATACCATAGGGCTCTTTGCTCTAGTCCCAAATCTTAGTTGTAATATACAGGGTGGTTGAAAAATACACTTATTCTGGTAACTTGAAAAAGTGACCATAAGTCCTTTTTTCAAATGTAACACCCTGTATATTATTACGGATTTGAAAAGCTGCTAAAATTTCACTTAATTCTTGAATATCATACCTGTACCTAACTAACTAGTTTAACCATTTTTTGACGTATTAAGCATAATTTGTAAAATTTTCTATACAATTCAATTTTTATTCGGTTATTAGTAAGTTAGCCATGACAAAAACTGATGTTTACGTATGTTACCATGGTTATCGTTTTGACATTTCATTAAGTTTAGATACAAGATAGAAATACACTTTAAAGTCACGAAAGAAAACTACACAAATACAGTTCTTATGAATTTATTTATTTTATTTGGACAATGTGTGTTTGCATTAACATGCAAAAAACATTAAAACTAAATTTTTCTTGAAATCCATGCAGTCAACACCCGCATATTAAAGAATTTGGATGTTAACGGCCAGCGTTTTGAACAATTGTTAATATAGCATTTTATTATCTAGTTATAATTTTAGTATCTAGTATTTTATTATTTGACTACCTAGTTAATATTTAATAAAATTGTCCTGGATCCTTATGAATTTTCTAAGATTCATTGGCTGTAAATTAGAGTACATTTCGTTAAACTGTATGTCTCTCTAACATGTCCTGGCGATAATTCTATCACATTGTCCAAATAAAATAAATAAATTGATAAGAACTGCATTTGTTTAGTTTTCTTCCATGACTTTAAAGTGTATTTCTATCTTGTATCTAAACCTAATGAAAACGATAACCATAGTAGCATACGTAAACATCAGTTTTTGTCATGGCTAACTTACTTATAACCGAATAAAAATTGAATTGTATAGAAAATTTTACAAATTATGCTTAATACGTCAAAAAAATGGTTAAACTAGTTAGTTAGGTACAGGTATGATAATACAAAAATTAAGTGCAATTTTAGCAGCTTTTCAAATCCGTAATAATATACAGGGTGTTACATTTGAAAAAAAGGACTTATGGTTCCTTTTTCAACTTACCAGAATAAGTGTATATATAAACCACCCTGTATATTGCAACTAAGATTTGAGACTAGGGCAAAGAGCCCTATGGTATTAGTTAACTATTTACCAAATTTCAGGGTTTCAGTATTTTAGAGTTCAAAATTATCAGCATTTTTAAAAGTGACGTTTTCGGAGAAAAAAAACGGAAATTAATTAATATCTTAGAAACGGTAAGAGATAAGTATAGAGTAGATTTAATTAAAATTTTAAGGAAAGTAATGGGGGTTTCGAAAAAAAAAAAATATATGGTGTTGCATTTAAAAAATCGAAGTTACTATTATTTTTGTGTGGAAGCGGCAACACTGTATCGTTAAAAATATTTTAGGTTGGTCGAGCATGTCCGTTTATGTACGCGACAAAATTTTTAGAACGATTCCTTTACTGGTTCGTCAGAAACGTCTTAGGTACCTTCGACCGTGAGATACCCTGTATAAATTAATAAAAGCAAAGAAAATGTGGGCAAATTAACCGAATTTCGTTTTTCGCTATTATTAATTGATCAATTATTTTCTTAACTTAAAGTTAGGAAAAATGAACGGTTAATTAGAAAATGAAATGGCGAATGCGTCACTAGTGTTTGCTTTTAAGTATTAGTAGACAGGCAATTTAGACAAAGTTACAGTATTGAAGTTTCTTGTAGCGATAACAATTATATATCTGGGCGATTTAAAAGGTAATACTGTAAAAAATTATGTTATTACTTGATACTTACATTAATCCACGAAAAATTACGCTAAAATTTGTCCCATGCACTCTGTAACCAAATTAAGGAAAGAAACTGACTTCACTTTAAGCTAACAGTATATTATTAACAAATACATTTAGATTTTATTAGAAATATCAATAAACTTCAAGAAAAGTCGAGATCTAAGGTTTAAAAATTAAATTGCAAAAATGGTATAACATCGTAAGGATTTATTTACCCAATCTTTATATTCCTTCATAAACCAGGTCGTCATTCCATCATGGAATATTTACTGTCGACGTCAATCGTTATCCACGGAAATAGCTCGGGAATGCGTTTGAATCCCGAACCTTTATAAAATTTTCCACCCGATGAGGTGCAGTGTGACCGTAAATTTTCTTTGAAGTCGAACAGCGTTTGGTATTTTTTTAAATTATTTTTTGTAAAGGTGTGACATTAATTTTAATCATATCCAGTGCAGTTGCTATTTTATCTATACTCTATACTATTGCATAAAATTGTAAAGTGACATATTGAGAAAACCCCTAATCCTAGAATCATGAAACTTCGAGGGCGTCTTCTCTTTATAACGGAGGCACCCACTAAAAAGGAATTTTTCGAAAATCAACCCCTAAGGGGGAAAGAATGGGGGTTGAAATTTCTGTATCTAAAAAATCTAAAACTAGTGAAGGTTTGAATATTAGTATACAGGGTATCCGAAAAAAGTAGGTCAATCCTGTAACCACATATTCTTTGAACAAAAAAAGTGTAACTTTTATGATATCATTTTTGATTTTTGACCCTTATGTTCAATATACATAAAGTTTAAAATTGAGATCTGGTTTTTTTTGAATAATTCGAGTATTAAAATAAAAAAACAAAACAAAAAAGTATTGTCAAATATTTAAATTAGAAGGTCCAGTACCCGCTGATCCCCCTATTTTTAATACGTGCGCCAGTGACTTCCGAACTATATATTTTCAGGAAATCATTTTATTTTGATTATTTTTGTCTCCTATAAAATTTCGATAAAATGATGCGTTTTTGAGATAATTTGAAAAGTATGGGTCCTTAACTGATGCCAACGCGGCTTACGGTAATCTCATAATTTCCAAAAAAATATTTAAGAAAACTATTAGTTTTCAAAATATGTAATATATTTTCTGTTTCCTGAACTTTTTAATTTTGGTCATCATTTGTTTTTTAAATTTTTGTGCTACCCAACATTAAAGTTTTAAAATTGCTATCATTTCAAAACCATTACAGATAGAAATAGTAACATATTAATGGCTGTATCCACCAATTTACACGTAATTCGGATTAAGTTAATTCTCCAATTTGCTTTAACCCATTAAGTACTAGCGTTCCATATAAGGCACGCAAAACAACGCATCATAAAATGGTTAAAAAAAAATAGTTTAATTTCAAAAACTCTCATTAGGTCGATGTTTTCAGGTTGTTAAGTATTTCGGTAATGTTTCATATCAGTTTTAACGTCGAGTAAACAAAAAGAGTTCTTTAAAAACTATTTGCTCCATTCGGCTGTCTGGTGCATACACGAAAATGGCGCGTCAAGAGGGGTAAGTACAGATTTTGGTGGTTTTACAAATATTTAGACTGAAACTAGTAATGTTTTAGTAAACATTGGTGTACCGAACATTGATTTTTATTGATAGAATAATTTATAATATTTTGGTTTTTCTTAGTTTCGCATTTTATTCTGCTGTTCCTTATATGGAACGCTAGTCCTTTAGGGTCCGTAAAACTTCTAATGGAAAAAAAAATTAAAAAAGTGATTTAAACATTTATTTAGACGATATAGTCAATAAAACAAGTTTTTTTTATTTCATTTAGTATAAAAATCAACAAAGCAGTCAATACATAGTCCTACGTCACATTTGCGACACTGTGTGCGCACAGAACTACCTTTATGATTTTGTCCGGAGCATCGTCGGCGTTTGTTGTTGGGGATATATTCCACCAAATGATTTTGCTGTTTTTCAATCGTTTCTAGAATTTCTCCAGATATACGGCTTGATGAAAAAAATCATTTGGGGAATATGTCCCCAACAACAAACGCCGACGATGCAATATAATAAAGGTAGTTCTGTACGCACACAGTGTCGCAAATGTGTCGTAGGACTATGTATTGACTGCTTTGTTGATTTTCATACTAAATGAAATAAAAAAAACTTGTTTTATTGATTATATTATCTAAATAAATGTTTGAATCACTTTTTTAATTTTTTTCATATTAGTAGTTTTACGGACCCTAAAGGACTAGCGTGCCATATAAGGAACGGCCGCCATCTTGAAAATAACAAAATAACATTGAATAATTTGACCTAAAACGTATTTGTATTGCCAATTAAAGTATAAAAATATAATTTGTTCCTTAAAATTTCGAATATGAAAAACTCAGGCCTTAATGGGTTAATCGCGATTAGGTTAATTTGCGTATCCACCAAGTTTTTATTTGAATAACTTACTAATCACGGTTTCTAAAGTGCAATTAAGAAAATGAGTTGGCAATCCGCTTTTTTCCGGGATTTTTTTGTTCTTCAGTAGTCAGTCGGTTAAATTTAATTTGGTTGCAGGCGAAGATTACACTATTACACAATAGTATATTAAAATATAAGTGGATATTAAGATCTTTAAAACACGCGCGATTTCGCAAGCAAGACGGCGCAGCCGGAGGACCACGCCCAAATTTTAACAAATTTGGTCAATAATCAACAGTAATATCACAAGACCTCGTTTTTTTTATCGGTTAGATTTTTCAGCTGTCACGAAAACTTTTTTTGGAAATTTATCGAGTTGAATTTGGACATGTTTATTCTGATTAGATCCCGAGAGCGAAGCTCAAGGGATTTAATTTTTAAATAAACAAGCCCAAAGTTCAACGAGTATTGCCAAAAAAGTTTGAGTGAAAAATGGAAAATTTAACCCATAAAAAATTGGTGGTCGAGTGATATTTGGCAAGATTATTTCGTACATCGTTAAATAAACAAGCCCAAAGTTCAACGAGTAAAATTGCCAAATAACTTTGAGGCTGACAACCAAAATACATTTATTATAATTTTATTATTGTATGTTTGGTTGCCAGCCTTGCAGCAAAATATGTTAAAGCAAAAGCAATACGTTAAAATTATAGATTAGTTATATTATTATATTAAATGACATTGATAGGTAGCTATATTTGCGAGGCGAGTAGCGAGCTTACAAAGTCAGCCTTATTTTTCTGGGGGGGGGGGGGGGGGCTAGCGACGTCTGGGGGGAAGCGGCCCCCCTAGGCTCCCCTGTAGTTACGCGCCTGACCGCTGTCATAGAGGAATGACAAGACGAACAAATAAACACTTTTAACCTATTATTCCTCAGTGGTATAGCACCAGTACAACATTTTAAACCCAAACTAAAAATACAAAAAAACAGTTATCAAGTTATAAAATCACTCGACATTGAAAACTCTATAAACGTGGATATCAATATCCTATATTAAATACAACAAAATTTAAATATACCAAACCGGGAGACGCAGCATTAAAAGAAAGCGCATTAAAATAAGCGCTGTCTAAGAAGAATGATAGGACGAAAGAATGTACAGTTTTGAACTCTATCATTCCTCTGTGGTGTACCACAGTCAGCTAAAGCCACTAAATTAAATCAAAGAAAACTGGTTTAGCTACGATAAGAAGTAAGTACAGATAACGAGTATCCAACGTTTTAAACGCTTACAGTGGCGTACGTAAACTAAACTGTTCAGGACGTCTATTTTCCAACTTAAGAGAAGTGAATGCTCTCTCGAGAGAAGGGACCATTCACATCATATGCTCACATCGTCTGGTATCGTTCTCTTGCAGTCAAAAGTCCGTATTCTCCAGCATGACCGATGAGAATGATGTATGCGTGGCTTCCAAGGCACCAAATTTAAATTTCTATTGCAGTATGATCATCGAGGTAGAATATCTTTCTGTATATTCCAGCGCATGCACCATTTATTTGATTCTGCACTGTACGAAAATTGAAATTTCGAATAATTTGTTTATCTATTGGTTATTCATATATTTCTGATTATGTTATTAAATTATCGGTTTGTATTTATTTATATTAACAAGATAAATACTTTAAACCTTATTATAACTAGGTAGGTACGTATTACCTTTGAATAGAAACATAATTCAATAAAACAAAAGAAAATAGTATTAAAACTTAATATTTATTTATGTAAATACTGTAAACAGTCGAGAACAAATAAAACAATATTGTTTAAAAGTAACCATAATAACTATAACTATAATATTAAATAAAAGCTTTTTGCATTGAACCTTCAGTTTTGGATTTCATCATCAGATGCTGTGTACTAAAAAAGTCTGGGCTTAATCTTTATATAATGTAAAAAATTTTTCAATGTTCGGAAAAGTTAAAGAATACTCTTTACAATTAACTTATGAACTTGGTTTAAATGCCTTATAAGGTTGCTGTGGGACGATAACTTTTCTTCTTCGGGACACAATAAGCACGACAAAATATATTCATTTTTAATTATCATCAGATAGAAGTTCTTCCGATTCTCCGTTCTTCTGGCAAACTTCACAAGTTGGTTTTACCCTACAAAATATAAAATGTGGACCTGAATCCATTTACTGTTATCTGTTACCAAAGAGAAATTATAGCACGGATTAAAAAGTCCTCATCATCATCAAATACCACAGCTGCCATGTCGTAAAAATTGTCACAAACACAAATAAAGTAAATTCTAGAGTCGAGAAATAAAAACCTTTTGGAATTGCAATAATTAACAATAAAACCACAACGTAAAATTTATAAAAACTTGACCATTATAAGTTTTTGCGTAATGCGCATGCTTATCAACTCACTTCTCCTGACCTGATCGGTTCTCTTGAAATTTTTGAGAGAATGAATTCCACAGAAAAATAAAGGGTTTAATGAATTCTCCCAACTCTTGATGGATATAAATAGCCATTTTAAGTTTCAAGAATACAGTTTAAACATTCTTAAGAGAAAAGGACCTAATCACTTCTCTTGAAATGATCATTCGCCTATTTTCGAGGTCCTAGCAATGTTATCAATATTTCCGAGTTTATATAAAGTTACAAATAAATACTTTTGAATGGAGAATATAAGGAGGTCGTCACTACCGATAAATACCTTGCAAAAAGAGATGCTGATCGAATTTATGCAGCAGCATCACGAACTAAAATCGGGAAGGTTTACCAATACTTTGACATTTAAAAAGGCCCAAAACCTTTGGGAAGAAGTTTCTTCTAAACTGAATTCCGTTGAAAATGGATCGGAAAAAAACTGGCGGCAATGGAGAAAGTATGTTTATGTAATTACCTACATTTTAATAACAAATAAGTAATAAGGGTTTTCTTTAAAAGTTATAATTCTTGTAATGGAAAATTGTAAACCTCCACAAAATGTAAACTGCTATTGATAAATGAAATTATATTTGATTTAATATTACCTGACAAAAATGTAGAAAATTTCTATATATAAGTAATTAATACTCAATATATTCAATACAATATATTACAAAAAGTTTAAAAAAATTTTACAGACAGTTTTATATCAATCAATCAATCAATCAAAATGCATTTTATTTTGGTAAACATTATAGTGGTTACATAAAATTTGGAAAAGGGGTGGCGGTATCCAATACAGTTGCTCTATACAACCACCCTAGATAAGTTATAATAAAAGATATTTATTAACATAACAAAATACTAAACTAAAACAATGAGCTAATTGAAAATCTATTACACTAATAAATTAGTTAATGAAGTAGATTAATTACATATATTATAAAGCATTCAGGCAGGTACCTAGAAAACTTAATTTCTGTATGTACCAATATAATTACAAAATTTAATAGTTCAAACGATTCTTAAGTCTACATCATTTGATTATCATTGGCAGACAATACAACCCATAAACCAGCCTTAGTACCTATATTCGTAGGACGAAGTCGTGTATGTACGCACAAACTTGTCCAAACTTCTACAAAGATTAATCAAAAGCTGACCGAGCCTGTCTGCTGCAATTGAGATTACCCTGTACCAAGGAGTCATTGATGTGGGATGGTTACTTTATTTGCTGGCTACGAGTCAAATTTTTTATGTCAGTGAGGATCAGTTGCATGGTTTTTCTGGAGCTGCTGTTGTGAAGCATATTCCAGGAGATGTTGGTACTATAGCTGCCGTCCTAGTCCAAACTGATGTGCTTTAAGGATGGAGTCTATTGCAGTGTGGTATGACCTTTGAAACTACAATAGCGAGGATTTGCTGTGGAGAGTGATGCATGCACCTAACTCTTAAAAGATGAGTACCTGTGTACCTGTACTTTTCCCTTATTTATGATTTTCTGGACATTTAACTTATTTATTAATCTATCAACAATCTTTTAAAAATAGTTATTTTTTTTTATAAAGTTTTCATTAAGCTAACCAGAACTCGCGAGAGTAGGTTACTTTTCACTTTTATTCATACTTAAATAGTATATTGAATATTTTATCGTGCTGGCCATATTAATGTGTGGGGTCTTTTCAATGATGTAGATGTTATAGCTATTTTATCTTTGTTTATTTGTAGTGATACGCCGCTGGTGGAATTGCAATACCTCTTTTTCTTTCTTATAGTTTATTGTGATATGAGTACTCTGCATATTTGTCTTATATTTTATTATGCGTCTAATGGTATAGAAGCTTTAGCGTATTTACATTCCTAGTATACCTATCTTATTATATATATTGATCATTAGCTTTTATATAGTCGATTAGATATTTTTTTCTAAAATTTAATAGAATTAAATTATCTTACAAAGTTTAGTGTGTTTTATTTTGGTACTTCGTCTATGACTTATAACTTAAAATCTCAATCACATTTCTAGAAAGCCCGCTGCAGGCGAAATTTTTTTCAGACCAGGCCCAAATTTGGTCAATAATTTTTAGTAAAGATTTTAAAAATTTATGATTACCTAATTATTTTATTGAGAAAAAAAATTCTTTCTGCAAAGCCAGTAAAATTCCAACTACCTTTTTTAATCCCCATTAACAGACACGGCCAACAATAAAGTTTATTTAAAAAAATACTACCGTCAAACGGGGTTACTTAGGACGCAGGGGTTAATTGGGACATTCGGCAACACTGGAGGCTTTTGACAGTTATCAACAACAGGTTGCGAAACTATCGTTTTTGTGCGTGCTGGTTTTGTTTAAGTACATATTTGAATAGAAATTAGTTGAAATTTTGGTAAAATTCCGCCAAAGGTAAGCAATTTTTACTGTTTTTAAAATTAAGCATTTTATATACATATACAATTAAGCAAAAAACTTTGCTTGCAAAGAGGTTATGTTTTTAAAATTTCCTCCGTTTGCTTCTAGATATTGTTAACCTGAATGTTCTCGACTATATTGCAATAGGTATTTTTTTGATTTTGTTGTTTTTATTTATTTCAATTGATAAATGTTTAAAAAAGTGTATGTAAAGTAGATGATATTCTAGAAATAACGAAGGACGACATCGTAGAAGTCATGATCCCCAATGAAATTATTCGGGGCAAATATTTATTTTAAGTATTAGGTATTAGGGCTTTGTTACCTATTATTTTTGTTAGCATTATTTACGTTTATGTTTCTTTTTTACCCAAAGAATGTTTTTTGAGTTGTGTATGTCCTACTAGTCTTAAGTTGTTAAAAGCAGAAAATTAAAAATATGTTAGTCTTGTACTTAAAACTTGGTTTTTCTCTTAATTGCGTTTAACTTTTTATTTTTAATGCACCCTACATTTTTAGGATTCCCATGATGCATTACAAAGCATCTAACTGAAGTATTTACGTATATTTCATAGATGTCCCACTTTACCCCAACTTGCCTGGTAACTTGGGACAGCCACTAATTAATTTTTTTCTTGGCTCTGTATTTTCTTTGCTGGTAAATATGTTTATTTTCGTTGGCAAATGACGTGACTTAAGTTTTAGACATGACTTAAAAACGATTTGCATATATTTATCAAAGTTATCGAAACTTCAATGTTAATATCGTCTCAAGTAACCCCGTTTGACGGTACCCGTCAACCATGAATAAAGATTGTACCTACCATTTATTTCTGTAAGATAAAAAAAAATTTGGGCCAAATTTGCCGCCCCCTAAATTCTGCCGCCCTATGCTCTAGCCTACTCAGCCTAATGGCAGCACTGTTCCTAGAACACCCAAGTGATCATTCAGCGTGGATTTGGATAAATTTCATTTTATATTTCATATATTTTTTTTTTATCCCTTGTTTCTTAGATATCTCACAAACCCCATGGCATCAGGGGAATAAAGGGCCAATTTAATTAAATAATAAATGATCAAGGGTCACACAATATACCAGTATTTTACAGTAGAGTAATGAGATAATTTTTAGATATTTGCCTAGCCTCATGTCTAAAGAAATATAATATTTATATATTATATAAATATATATTGTTTGTTGGTAATTAAAACATATTTTTTTTGTTACAATTGCTGAAAATATCTGAAGTCTATTAAGGCTCTACAATGCGCAAAATTATAGGATGATTAACACTGTTTCGCTACTGCAGGATTCTGGAAAGCCTATTTGAAATAACTGTCGGGACGAATCATATTTTGGTAAAGGAATGTTTCTATTTCTAAGGTATAGAGCCCTTTTTGCAAAAAAATAAGAAAATATATGAAAAAATGCTCACTGAAAGTACATATTTTTAGGCATTTTCCAGGGTTAATACCGTCGCGAATAATTTTTTTTTCAAAAAAATCGCTCTATACCTTAGAGCTTCCATGTCTTATGTTTACTATTCCAAAAATTGAGACATAAATATCTCGTAATAAGTCCGTTATCCTGCAGCGCGCGAAACGTGTTTCAGGTAAATTTTGTTAAAATGCGTTAGAAGTTGCCTATCTAAAGCTTTATTTATTTCCTGCCGACGTGATACTAGATAAAATCATGATACACTGAGAAAAATGTTACATAGGTTAAATAATTTGGAGATGATTTCGTGCTAATTGTAATTTTCTTTTGTATTGTCTGCCAATAACAGAATATAGGAGCGTTAATTTTAGAGAGGTAGTAAAGGGAGGAGGTGATTCGTTTCGCCTCCACTAAAGGCGTACCTATTAATTTTGGGTAAGCATACATCTTTTGGCTTAGACCGGAACGGTTTATAATGTGACACAGGACCAAAAGTTACAAAGCGCGTTCGCCATTTTTTCAACAAATGATGTTTTAACTTTAAAAATTTTGTTTTTAATGTTTGGTTAAGGATAAAAATTAAACGAAATGCAGCCGATTTGTTTGTGTATTGAAATAAAAAATGGGCTATCGGATTTTAAATTTTTTATGTTGCGTTCTTCCTCGAAGTGAGTGAAGTATCTTGATAGTAAAACAAATATATAAAGTTAAATAGCTGATCGCAACTCAGACATCGGGACAAAGCCATTGAAACTGGTTATATGTCCCGGTAAACCGGGACGTATGGAAACCCTATATTAATAATTGTTATATCTAAAAATTAAGTTTCATGTGCCTTGGTAAAGGTTAACAGGTGCAATAAAATTAAGCTATTTATGAACTTTCTTAGTTGGTACGGGAGCGTAAAAAGAAAACTAACTGTTAGGGCGATGACACACACGGCGTTTTTGTAGCGGCTTCTGCCGAAGCAGCGGCCGACGCTGCTGCAGCAGTGACAAGACACACGTTATGGGTTCGGCGCGGTTTCTGTCAAGGCGGCGGCCTTGGAAAGACAAATCTAGCTTAATTTTTTAATTAAATAAAATAATTTGCTTTGTGTGTGTTTTGCGTCAATTATCAACACATGTGCCGACTCGGCTGCGCGTTCCATGGTTTAACGACTGAATAGTACATTTAAGACAAATCCGGCGTCGGTCATATTTATCTGACCTTTTTATTGACTCGCAGCGCTGCAATTTTTGATGTAGCGAGATTCCTGTGTATTGACAAGGCGGCTAAAAAACTATACTAAACATCAATTGTAGTAATGGGAGTACTCAAGTACAAGAAATGAAGTGAAGTTCGATTCCCAAAAAAATCGATGGGATTCGAATACCGCTCGGAATCGATTATAATGATAATCAGTAATTCTCTGGAATGGATTGTTTTTATTACAAATACTTTTTTCGAGTAGGAGATCTTTATGTGTGGCGACCTTCTTTTAGATTCTTTAAGAAGCCATTTTTAGTATTGAAAATACTACTGGTCGCGTATATACGGGTCCATTTCATGAAAAATTAACGACATCAGCAAGCGTCACGCTAGAGATTAGTCGACCGCGTCGGCTTGGCGGTGTGGGTAGGTCAAGGTTGCACGGGAATAGAATTTAAAAAAAGTGGAAATAAACTAAACCGTGAATGTATCTGAAACAAAGCTATATAGCGCGGCGGTGTTGGCGTATTACACAGAAAGTCAGGGGTAAAGATTTGAAAAAAAGCAGAAAAAACTGAAAAGTGAATATTTCTGGAACTAAGAATATTAGCGTGGCGGTCTTGAAATATTACAAAGGAAGTTGGGGGTAAAGAAATAATAAAAAGTGAAAAAAAGTAAAAAGTGAATATCTCTGAAGCAAAGCGAAATAGCGCGGCGGTCTTGACGTATTACAAATAAAGTCGGGGGCGAAGATTGCAAAAAAGCTGGAAAAATTCAAAAATGCATATCTCTGGAACTAAGAATAATAGCGCGGCGATCTTGAAATATTACAAAGGAAGTTGGGGGTAAAGAATTGAAAAAATTGGAAAAAATTAAACCGTGAATGTCGCTGAAACAAAGCGAAATAGCGCGGCGGTCTTGGCGTATTACACAGAAAGTCGGGGGAGAATATTTAAAAAAAAAACGAAAAAAACTCAACAGTGAATATACTGTATGTGGTAGGTATTTTTAATATGCCTATGATACTTGCGTAAGATGCAAGATCTATGAATTTTTTTTTCAAGAAATGGAAGATGTCTATACGGCATTGACGACCATCTTTTTAAAAGTTCTGGCCCCTTGCAAGCTGATAATCACTACTCAATAAAGTAATCGATTCTTAAAAGTACGTAATTTTAAACTATCCGATTCATGAGAATATCCGACTCTGCCCACCACTAATAAATTGGACAGTATGTCATGTAGAGTATAAAAAGACATTGCGTTGGTAGTCATGGCCGTTCACAGGGAGGGGGACAGTGTCTAAATTTTTTACAGCCAGGTTTTAATAGGAGAAGTTTTACGGTTTTTTGGCTGCCCCTTTCTGAAATGTAGCAGTCAGGTGGTGTTATTAGGTTGAATACCATAAATAAGGCACATATACATATTATAGTAAATTTTTATTAAAAATATGATTTAACAATGACAGTCTATTAGGTAGCAGAAATAAATGAAAATTGTCTTTAATTTTTCTCTTGTTTCAGTATTGTGGATTTATTATTTCGGGAAGAAGGCAACTGAAAAAAAAAATTTAACTGCTCTTCCATTTTTCCTTGCCAAAACCGGTCATCTCTGTATATGAAACAAAATTATTATTAAAGGAAAATAAATAAGATACTTTAAGTCTTTCTCCATTGGTATATTAAAAAACATAAGTTTCAAGGTTAAATACAGGGTAATTCTCTACATGTTTCGAACGCATAAGCATTCATCATCAGGATAATACAATAAGGAGTTTAGAAATATGATAGGTGCAAACAGTTTTAACAGAGCTACGAGATGATGGAAAAACAAGCAAAGTGCTGGGAAAATCTTTCAACGTAATGGTAAACCTACCGAGAGGCCAGAAATTTTTTTTTAAAACTTAATTTTTTTTTATAGAAATCGTATTTGCCCCAATTTGTACCACTGTTGCCTGTGAAATTGCTATAAAGAATGGCTTTTACTGTGTTTGCACAATGTGTACTTTTACGTAATTTTTTACTTTGTAAAAAATGATTTTGGATTCCATAGCTGTTGATGCTCTGTCCCAGTTTTTGTAGCAGATGTGATCTTTTGCGGTTAAGGTTTTTAACAACAAACAAAAGTACAATTTAGCAGCTAAATAGTAAGTACAAGACTTTTCGCCGCATGGTCAAATGTTCGCTGACGCTTTCATTATGATGCGTTTATATAGACGGGAATATCCATCGGTTCCCGCCTACTGTCGCATTACTTTTGCAATAACTCCAGAAAAATACCGCAACAAAATACCTCGACTTTGTATTGAATCGACACTGATACTGAAATGCTTTATTCCATTTTCGTAAGTGTGACGATACGGTACCTTCTTTCTGTGTTTAAAAACAGCTCGCCAAATGTAAAACGATTACTTACCTTGTTCTCTTTTGAGGGGCAGCACAACTGTTCCTCAAAAATAAAATGCTCTAAAAAAATTAAATATAACGGAACGCGTCAGAAAAAATAACGCACGAGAGTCAATAACAGTTTCTACATTTTGTTATGTATGAAGTTATCCCCTAAATACAATTTAGGTTGGCACCTTTAGCTTCAGGATGGGCCAAGATTTCAAAATTTGATTACCTACCTTCTTTTAAGTCATTATAATAGGTAGGGTTTTCCAGGGAATTCATGATACCTAATATACCTATGTAATTAGAATCATAATAGATCATTCACAAAACTTCTTGCTATCCCAAATTTTATTTTTTAGATACCTATGAAACTTACAAATTTTCTTTGATTTCATTAATAAAATAAAATAAAATAAAATAAAATAAAATAAAATAAAATAAAATAAAATAAAATAAAATAAAATAAAATAAAATAAAATAAAATAAAATAAAACAAAAAAATATAAAAATCATACTATCCATACGATTAGGTATATTATTTTGTCTAATTTTAGAAGTACCTAAAACCCACCTATTTTCTATAAAATCAAATGCGTTTCCAAAATAAAATCAAGTCAAATGTATCTTCATTTATTTAGAAATAAATCGATGAAAATAACAAATTCTCGGAATTCGATCGCCTCGCTCCCGGTGAAGACTTCTAATTTCAGTGTATATCGGTGTTTACGGAATATTTTCCTTCACGGCGTGATATCGCGAATATGTCCAGCTCGGATAAGTCTTTGTCGCAAATAAATTCCTTTCTCAACAAAGTCGAGCCTTAAACATTTTATATTCATATTTTTATTTAAATGTTTAATTAATGCACAGAATATATAGCTCCCATAGCAATATATTCTGTGCTTAAAGGTTCTTATTTACATAGTTAAATCGAAAATCGACACTTAATGTATTCTTAAATAGAAAACTGCCATAAAATCGGTGATTCATATTGATATTGATTTTTGATTAAGAAAGTCGACCTATTAAATAACATTATTTATATTATCTTAATATGTTTTCTTTTTACTTCCATTATTAGCAACAAATTATTTTTCAAATTACATTATTTTGAAAATATTATTAATTATTTGTCCGCCTATAATTATTCAAAATCCTGTACATATTTTACTCCTTTATAACTGAAAACAGTGACGCATTCAGAGTTCGAGTATGGTGAAGTAATAACAAATGATCAAATATTTAAGATTCAAAAAAATTAGGAGGTTTCCGTAAAAAGTATTGTAACAAAAAAAAATTAACTAAGGTAAGGTGGGGTAAATACAAGATTGGGGTAAATGTGTTATTTTGTCCTATAATTTACGCCCTTGAGCCTGAGATGGCGCCGCATGTATTAATTTCGTAGTTCAAGTGTTCTCGTGCATTCTGCAATGAGCATATCTATGTTTGTCACTTCAGTAAGACGCTTATGGCTGCGAGTTAAACACCTGAATTTGCAGTGAGTTTTCAAATTAGTGTTACAAATTTCGGTGCCGGCTATTTTACATTACGAAAAGTATTAGCAGGTAAATATGGGTTTACACGGTCAGATCGGGCCAATATATCGATTCAAATCAGAAATTATGAGAAATACATTATTTACGACCGATTTATTTCATGTAGTACATTTGCCCCGAGAGAAATCGGTTTTGGGGTTAATGTAACATGTTTGTAGTGGGTAAATGTAATAGGCTCTGTTACATTTACCCCATTATTTGTTTTCGTTTAAGACTTATGGTTGATAATTTTTTGTTTTAGGCGTCATGGTCAGAACATATGTCAAAAAATCCGTTTGCGTTAATACGTATTTTTTAACTTGTTACTTACTTAAAATGAGTGGATAACAATTTACATTTGTGTTTTACTTTAGTTCTTATTTTATTGAAAATGATACCATTAATCATAATTCATTAAAAAGTTTGTAACTCCTTCAGTTATAATGGAATTTAGTTGAAATAAAAACCATATGTAGTAAAAACCGTTCCTTTTACATTTGCCCCGTTTTCGAATCTCATATAGATTACCTCTTGCAAATAGAGGCAGCTATTACATTTGCCCCATTTGCTGGGGTCAATGTAATATGTTGATATTATTTAAAAAAAATATGTTGTAAAAATGTAGTTTGAGCTTTTACCAAAATTCCTTCATAAATTAATGGCAAAATTACTGAACACCCCATGGTATTTTTTGCAAAATTTTATTTGAATCATTCATATTTTTTATGGAACCCAAAAAGTCAACTATTCAAAAAACCAGTTGCATTTACCCCACCTTACCTTACTATGAATGTTAAAAAAAAAAGTAAGGTTTCCAAATCCTGTAGGAATTAGGGGGGGGGGGGATTACCCAATTAACTCGCCCCCTCAGTAAATACACCCCTAAAATTAATATTTTAACCATAGCGGTCATAGTAAATTTACGTTTGTAGTTCAGTTTTCGTCACGCTTTTTGTCTTGTCCGCGAACTTAACCATTTTTTTAAAATAACACTAAGTTGAACGTAAAAGGCATTCTGCTGAAAGCTTGACTGCAAACGAACTGTATCTGTTGTTGTTTTCCCACTAATCTAGCTTGGCCATCAGCCATTAATAAAACCTAACTAAACACCAATTTTTAAACCTTTGTTTTTTTTCTTGAACCACACTAAGGAAATATAGTAATTTTGTTTATGTTGACAATTATTAATTAAGTTGGCCATATCTTTAATATTATTAGAAAGGTCATAACGTTTTTCTACAATTTGTATAAAAATTTTACTTATAATATATCTTTTTCTTTCGCAGATGCGTTGAAAACTTACCCCTTAACTATCTTCTTCATTTCTACTCCCTAGGAACAAAATTTCTTAAAAAATACATACTTGCTTATTTTAACAGATTAAGCATAGTACCACTTTACAGCAATAATATAACTTATATACCAATTTTCAGACCTCTACCGGTTGTAGTTCCTGACATGCAGAAATTCCCATAAAAATTTTAACCCCCGTTTTTACCTCCTTAACGGTCATTTGCACCGACTTTCTTTTAAAGAAGAATAAGTCTAACTGTCCTTGAAAGTACCATAAGCGGTTTTTGTGTATTGCGCCAACTTAAGAGAGTCTTAAAGCATTCATGAAAGCAGCTGTAGAAAAACTATCTTTCCAATAATATAAAAGATTTGGACAACTTAATTAATAATTGGCCATAGAAATTAAATTACTATGGAGCTCTGGATTCGCTGCTTCGCGTACTTTCACTGATTTATTACACAAAAAGATATTTATTTTTAATATTACCCACTATAACCGACGGGGCTAAAATTTGCTGAAGAACAGCGATTAGATTTTACACACAAAAGAGAAGTCACCTTAGAAAGGCGTCCAACAAAAAACTCGACTGCTTTTCACGAGAGAAAAAAAATTAGTTTCAAAACCAAACTTGACTGTCTACCTAGGGTGAGTAAAAATCAGTGCCGTTGAAAAACGGCGATAAGCCCTGGATCCACACGTCATCGCTTTTACATGTACCGACTCCAACAAGTCACCATCCCTCTCGTCAGACATTACCATATATGGTCGTCAGCTCGTGGTGTTTCGGCGCGGTGAAGACGTGTAACAAAGTTGCCTACCTGGCTTCAGTTTACCAGTGCGCGCGCCTGGCAAGTACGATGATGGAAGACATTAGGGGGTGGCAAGCGTGACGGTATCGAGACATAGGCGTAATAAATTATAATTACTGTAATTAAAAATCTTAGAAAAAGATATAAATTACCCGGGTTGGGGCTGGTTTCCCAACAGCAACATTAGCTAACTAACCATATTCTTTTCCTTAAACATCTATAATTGTTCTTTAACCTCAAAATATTTAAAAAAAAAATACTTTTTTAAATAGTGTTTAAAGAGTTTTTTGACTTGCGAAATTGTTTTTAAAACCAAATTTAATTGCTAAAGTTGTCGGCTATTTACACTCAGGTGGTGGTAAGCCCCCGCCCATTTTTAAAGCCCTGTCTCATTTGGGCTTTTTTTTGCTTACATTTTGTTTTTTGTTGTCGTATCATATTTTCAGCTGTTCTGTTGACATTCTGTTCAGGTCAGAGGACGTAGCAATATACGCCATTGTATTTTTGTCCCAGGCCTCAGTTTTTTCGCTACTTACAACAGCATAATTTGTTTGTTTGTTTTCTAAAATGCCCTTGTATTTTATAGCAATATTAAAAAGATGGGATACCTCTCTCTGACTGAAATTGAGCTCTCTTTTACGTTTTTTCTCGCTTGACATTGGGAAAGCAAAAAAATTATAAGAAGTTTTAAGGTTATCCAACCAAAAATGTCTCTTGATTTAATCTTAGAAACACAAAAATCCCTAGATCCGGGCGATGTTGCCATTTTCTTGCGAACGTAAAGAGCCATAAGTAAAAGTTCCGAAAGAATGATTTCATGCAAGTCATTGTAGGTATGGTAAGTGGGTGTGAAGTTGATTTTCAAAAAATCCCTTCTTAGTGGATGTCTACCTTATAAAGAGAAAACCCCCTCGATAGGGGTTTCGGCTGGGCGATGATAAATCAGTTAGTCAGTCGTTGAAGATTTGAAAGTCAATTCCTATTTTGAAGATCTAATGGATTCATCGCAAGACTTCTGTTTAATTATTAAGGAGGCATTCTCAACGCCAATCAATCTATCGTTAACCTATAACCTATCGCGTTGGTTTTTTTAGTTTATCATTTTTGAAGTGAAAACTTCTTTAGGCGCGTTTAGCACTTTTTGTGGGCACTGAATTAAACTGAGCCGTCACGCTCGGATGTGTAACGCTCGAATTCAACTCCTATATTCAATCCGAACTGACCCTGACCTTGCGGTCTGTTTATTCGTAAACGTTGCCGCTGCAGCATCAGTCGACATGGAAACAGTGTGCGACACTTGTTGCGTCTCAGGTATGTTCTGGCAATTTTTAAATTATATATTTACGTAGGGTGAAGTAAGGTTTACCGTAATTGCTTATTCCGTGGACCTAATTTATTATGATTTCTGACTTCTGGTATTTGATATTGTTAATTTCACCTTGTTGAAGTTTTCACTTCTGTCGTGTGGTCTTAAGCACACACAATTTTTTTAAACCAACATTTAATTAAAATCGATATCGTCGACACTTTATTTAGGTAATATTTGACATATTACAAAAATATCAATTTATTTCATTGTTAATTTTTGGAGAATTGTATAGTAAAACAACAATGACAGATTAACATTAAAAAATCTTACCCGATATTTTTCATTATACAATTTTCCTAAAATAACTAATAAAATTCCTTGACATTTATTTAGTATGTCAATTATTAGGTATAAAATACGAAGACGATAAATTTTGTAATAATTATTGTAATAAATAAATATACGCGAGATAAATTATAGGTTAGCAAGCATGTTGATACTCCCACCTAAGGAGAAAATATGTATTGTAAAGTTTGTACAGAAAAGACATATTATCAATTAATTTTTGATCTTTGTTTCCTTTAAAAGTTATATTCGGATTCAATATCTGGCGCCAGCATAAACTTTTCATTTAAAAACATTGCTTGAATTCCGCTAATCATATTTTCATTCACATTTAATTACTTACGTTGGGCTGGGGTTGGTGCAATGGGGAAGTGTGATTTCCGGGGGCTGATCTTTGTCGCAGTCGGGCAAGGGCCGAGCGCAACCCTTCCGTTATAGAGCTGCTCTCTCCATCACCACTGAAACAAATAATTGTTTTTTAATGTAAAGATGGTTAATGATGATAGTCCAACGGGCAAAAGACCAAAGCAATTTTAACTTAATTTAAATAATTTATTTTATAAAGATATTATATAACGATTCTCCCATCAATACAATTAATGACCCAATGAGGGATAAAGTCCTATTTACCACAAAACTTAGCGTTTAACAGGTGACAATTACAGATCACATTAACAGCTGATATTGATTTCTTCAAATAGTTTCCAGTTCAGCAGTCAAGCTTGCATATTAAGTTGCGTCACGGTATTTTCTTTTGGTTATGGTGATTTTACGTGTTTCTGTGTCTGTTTATTGTTTAGTAGGTAGGTAAATATACGTATTAAAGAGTTTACTTTTGGAATTTAAAAATTTCAGAAAATAGTTTTTTTTTGGTATTTTTTTTTTAATTTAACGGTCATTGTCATTACAGTAAACTATTATTTTAGATTCACTACTATTAATAATAGTTTAGATCATAGCCTTCTTAATTTTAAAGGAGTAGAAAGGGACGACCTTCCTAGCCACATCATTTCGGAACTTTCACGGATCAAGGTGAAGGCTTCTCCGAGGTGTCAGCCCGGTCAAGGCGTGACCTCCAGGCCGACCACACTGGGTTGTAACTAAATAATTTCAGGTTAGTTTTATTTGTCAATTCATGAGAAAAATCTAGAGAGACAAAACGTTGACGTCGGTTCGCTTATTATTATATTTATTAAAATAATTCTCTAATAACGGACCGTTTACTTTCTGGAAAAAATTACGTCTTCTCGATGTTAGCATAAACTCCGTAAAACGCACGGATAATGTGATAACAAATAAAATAACATAACGTCACCCCATATGACCGTTTATTTTACCTCTGCCCATCATTGTGCTTTATAATAGAGAGCGAAAAAAATCTTTGTTCACTTACGAAAAGAAAGGACTTTTGAGAAATCTATTTTTTGAACAATTTCATTGCGTGTTTATTAAAAGTCTATATAGACAGGGTAGTGAGATTTCAGTTCTTCACATTATTAAATATTATTTAAATAATTCAAGAATTAGCTGGCCTTACTTTACAGCATTAGACTGTGCCCCAAAAATCCAGATAAGTAGTAAAATAAAATGGTTTTCCCGCACTTTAAACTATTTGAGATAGTTTTACCTAGCTTGGTAATTTAATAAAAAGGTTACCAATAAAATATTAAATTAATTTTATTAGCCAACCAAAACATCTCTATTTGTTTAATAGATTCTGCCTTTACTATAGGTGAAACTCTATAATATAATATAAGTATAAAATTGGATTGTTTATTAATTTATAATCAAAATCTTGTAAATGATATCTTTATTAAGTTTGTCTAAGTATCAGTAAATAATAAGAAATAAACCAACACAATGGATAAACCTTTATATTTCAAAACAATATATAAAAGGGCTCATGTATATTGTTTAAATGTATATATTGTGATAAAATTAATAAGATAATAAAAAAAAATAACACAATCATGTCTTATTCGCCAAAATATAGAAATTTTATTTTGAAAAAAGGAAACTGTTCTAGTGCCCCAAGTAAGTAGTTTTTTATTTTTCAAGTAGAACACTCCACAACGAAATGCTTTGGTAATCTTAACACATCTATTATTTTTGTGTTTATTGTAGGTTAAACATTATTTTTTAGTTTATCAATTTCTCTTCACTGGTAAATCGCTATGTTTCACTAAAAAAAATTATAAACAATAATTATCAATAATTATAATTTACTTGTTACTGCTACTTTAGTTTAAATTACTCTTGTACAAACCAGAAATATCCTAAAATATTGGAGTTCCCAGCAAAAAGATATGTCACATGAGCTATTAATTATATGAGAAGAGCATATACCTGATGAGCGAGATGATGAGCATCAGCAATGCACGTATTGTAATTCTGGTTCATAAGAAAGTATTTTGCTCAGTATGGTATTTTGTTACTGGCAATTCCAATTCACCAAAGAAACTTTTGAATTTGTAGGGCATATTATTATTATTATTATTTGTTCAGGTTTGTATTATGTAACTATGAATGATTCTTGTATTATGCTCCTAAATATAACATACAAATCTAACTAGTAAAACTGTGAAATTCCTTTCGATTTATATATATTTTAAACGTAATAAGGTTATAAAAATATTAATTATTTTGTTTATTCTAAAATATTCTCGGTAATTATCCGAAAATAAATCGTTATATTTGAAACAGAAACAAAATATTCTCAATCGGTTGATTGTAAAAAGAAAAAATACTTTCTAAAGCAGCTGCAAATAAATTCTTCAATTTTAAAAATTAAATCATATTTACAGGCCTACAAGCCTGATGTTAAATCATGATTAAATAAGAGCATTTTTAGTAGACTGTTTCTTCCAATTTCTTCAGTCATCAAATGGTATCCTTATTTTAGCTTGATCTATATAATTTTATTTTTCAAGCATCATATGATGTAAGTAATCCATATTTATTTTTGTTCAGACCTAAAGTTGATAAAGTAAGGGTAAAAATTATATAAATTAAATAACTTTACATTTTATCGGAAAGGCTGATGGATACCAATAAATATATTTCCAGTTTCCACATATTCCCCGTGATTCTATAAACAAAAAATATTGACTATTTAACTCGGATGTAAGCGCCTTCATCACCGTTTATAGAAACTTTGGTATCAATTAAAAGCAAGAGCGAAATATTTCTAAAAACATTACTTTTTATTCGTTGCTTTGGAATAAAAATACTGTAATTATGTTCATTGTCACTTGGCGAAAACGACAAAAACGGCAAAAAATCAACTACTATTTTGGTTTGCTTCTCGGCTTATTAGTAAAATGCTGTGACCGAAGATTGACTTGCACTTCTCCTTAAATCTCAGAAGGCCTCGGTTTAGATAATTACCGATCATAAATTATTCTGTACCCAGTTGACCTATTGATAAATTTATGGAAATAAATAAGGTAGATTAAAACAATTATTTTAATTTATTGCTGTAATAAGTACTGCTAGGAATACTTTCTTTGCGCCTTCACCCAAACATGAATAAAATGGAAAGAAATAAGACAATTTGCTTCCTCCACTGGTATATTTATGTCAACAAATTTAAAGGGTGCTTGATTCTCTACATGTTTCAAATATATTAAACATTCATCTTTAGAATAATAAAGAGTAGTCGGAAATGTAAAAGGTGCATATATTATCATCTTAACAAAGCTTCAAGATGATAAAGATAACTAGGTTAAAGGAAAAAAAACTTTAAACCAACCATATTACTTCAATTAAATTACCTGACGTTGCCAATTTGTCTAAAAAACTCAAACCGCTTTTTACAATACCAAAACTGTTGGAGGTCAGCCCTTTTCAAAGACCAAAGACAAGATAAAAAAGACCAAAAAAGCAGACGTAATATACGAGGTTCCATGCAACAACTGTTCGAAGGTGTACATAGGACAAACCTTATAACATTTAGAAAAGAGGCTATACCAACATAGACATGATTGTTACATAACCAACAAAGATAAATCCCAAAAAACTACGTTAAGACCGTGTCAATCTTTTAGATGTGAAAATAAATTACAAGAAGAGACTTTTGGTCGAAATGGCACATATTTTAAAAAACAAATCCACTGTTAATTTAAAAACTTAATTTAGGCCGCATTTACCACAACATTTAAATTAACTTCCATCCCTAGACAAAGATTTTTTTTACCATAAAATGGAATATTCACATACATAAATTCTTTAAAAAGTTAGTTATGTAAATGTAAGAGATTAATTACTATCAGAACTGGAAAGAATAATATAGAATAAGAAATTTAAACTGCATTAGTTGTGATTAATAGTGTGTCATGATGAAATTTTCTGTGTTGTCACAAAAAGTCTTAAGTTTTCTGACTGCTAAATATTAATTTTGCTTTAAAACGCTTAGCATGAAAGTATAAATTTTAATGTTTTTGTTTATAGTTATAACAAACTGGTTCAACTATACAGGGTGTCCGGAAAAAGAATGACAATCGGTTAATTCCTTGAAAAAAAATAGTATGAATTTTATGATGCCATTTTTCATTTTTGACCCTCATGTTCGATATAAATTTCAAATTAAAAACTGCTTTCTTTAAATAATTCGAGTTTTTAAGAAGATATACATTACAATTTTGTACATTGCATCAACATAAAGAGTAACATCGTATGAGGAAAACACAACAAAAAACAAATACTATGAAGAGTACAGAACCCGCTAACCCCACCCCTCCCTATTTTTAGCACGTGTGCCAGTGTCTTCCAAACTATATTTTTTTTAGGTAACCATTTATTTTTAATTATTTTTTGTCTCTTATAAAATTTCAATAAAATGATGCGTTTTGGAGATAATTTGAAAAGTGTGACTCCTTAACTGATGCCAACACAGCTTACGGTAATCTCATAGTTTTCAAATGGTAAATCAAGTCAGCAGTTGTGGCATTAACATGGATACAAGTATAATTAAGTAGAACTTTGCAATAGGTTACAATACCGAAAGCAATGGATTAGCCAAAAATAATGTAAGGCCAACGGCGTGCAAATAAACCTGATGTACTTATCCTGTTAAATAAAATTATCTTGTTGCCCTACTAAGAACTTACTATTGCTAATCCTTTTCACGTAATAGTAATTTTATCATGAAATTTGACTGGTCATTCATTTTCACCATTTTTTCAAAACACACTGTTCGATTTACTTGATGATTTGCCTCTAGTAGTACAAGACAAAATATTTGGTTTCAACTAGACGGCCGCATTTTGCTAGAAAAGTTATAAACTATTTACACCAAATCTTAAGTAATCGCTGGATTGGTGAAGGTCCAGATGCCCCTGTTAATTGGTCACCAGTTTGCCACACCTTATTTTCTTGGACTATTCATCAGTCTGGGGGTGTATGAAAGATTTTGTGTATATGGTTCCGATTTTGAGCGACAATCATTTAATAGAAATAATCCTTAATTATAAAAGCTGGAGAGAGGTTTAGGTCAAAACCACTTATTTTTCAAAGGTTAAGGTTTTTTTAAATAATAAGAGCTTGCAGGTGTATTCAAATAAATTGAGGTGATATTGAACAATTTCTTTAGATTATATTTTTTAATTTTATTTTTTCTTGTTACTAATGTATTCATATTTTTATGGAATTAATTTGTTTTAAATATTAATTCAAAAAATTGATCTATTTGAATATTTGACAATGGTTTTGTATTTTTTTTAAAGATGTAACTCTTTATGTTAAAGCAATGCACTGAATTTGAAATTTATACCTTATACTCGAATTATTCAAAAGAATCATCAAGTTTTAATTTCAAACTTTGACTCACAAATGGAATCATAAAAGTCATAATATTTTTGCTCAACGAATATATGATTAACGGATTTACCGAATTTTTTCAGACCCTGTATATTATTTCTTTATTTTTGAAGGAACAAATACATTAAGTAAATCACAAGCTATAATTTTATTTTGTTAGGCGAAGAAGGGAACAATAAAAAAAACTCATTTAACCGAAAATAACCTGAAATTATAGATCCAGACCCTACTATTTCACCTTTATCGTTCTTTGTGTAATGTTTTCTTCCTCAGAATATCTATTTTACTTACTTACGTTTTACTGAATTTTTTTTTGTTTGTTTAGGTTATTCACGTTATCTATAAAGCTGAACGTAATGATTTTTGTCCGGAAAAGAAAACCGACCCTCAGATGAGGTGGCATTTCAAATTTTTTCACGTCTAGATAATGCTACCAATATTCATTAAAAATTCAATATGGCGGATTTTCTTTGACCCTTTCCCACTGGGAGCAAATTGGACGTTTAAATGTTAAATAGGAGAAAATTTTTGCTGAAATCAACTTGTTACTAGCTTTTTTTCACCCCGATTAACCCCGATCACTCAGATTAACTAGCCATAGCCGCCAACCAAGAGCCAGTAAAATTTATATAATTTTAAATTGCACTTAAATACTGATACAAAATTAAGGCTTGTAAATTCTATTATTTTAGGTGGTTTAGATTATGGCGATGTTATTTATCATAAAAATATAAATTATAAAAACAATGAAAAGTTACAAATATTACAAAACAATTGAATAAGATTTTTGACTAACCTTCATGTTACTCTAACCTATAAAATGTAATATTATAAAACTTGAGTTTAGAAGCGAAAAATTCACCTAAATTGTTTGATTCATAAAATAATTTCTACTAAAAAACCAGATTATTTATATGAGAAAATTTAATTTAGAATTAACCACAACATGAACACTATAAATGAAAATAATTTGGAAATACCAATACATCATAAAGAAAAAGTTCAATACTTTATAAAAATATACAATCTGATATAAAAAAAAATTAACTATCCGCTTTTAAAAGTCATTTTAAAAAACATTATCTTAGGGTCGAATTGGGATACCAATTTAATTGTTAATCGAAATCCTACCTGTTTGTGCCAGCTGGTATGACACTGTCACCGATAGTTATTATTAGTTATTATATTTTGTAATTTTTATTCATGTTATATTTTGGCACAAATAATTTTTTATATTATTATTATTAAATGTTAACAATCATAAACATGTGACTAGAAGAAACATACACATAATAAAAATTCTAGAAAACTTTTGTTTTTGAGTTTTTGTTCCACCCTTTTGTTTAAGGGCGTAGTAAAGGACAAATATTGCAATGCAGAAATATTCACATGCAACTTTGGTTTGGCTTATCGGCAATTTTAACTCGCTAAATAGGGATTATTTTATCTAAAAAGATCTTAAATGCAATGATATATATTTTAACTTAAGCAAAAAGTAGGAAGGATATCTGTGAAAATCGCAAGCCAATACCTTTTTTTAAACAGCAGATATGGAAAATATAATATTAAAATGAGCTCTATAAGAATAGACACACGTTTTAATACGGTATTTGTAGCAAGAAGATACAAATACCCCACCATGGTATCTCTCGTCTACATAGCTGTAATAAACACCATACTTCTTTAAATTAATGTTCTGTAAACGTGAGTTATTTACAATAAAAATAATAGAGAATGGTTGCATTAATGAAACAAATTGCAATAAAATTTGAAGTAGGAAAAAAAATCCAAGAAACATTTGATTTAAAATATGCAATATAACGTGTCAAAATCTAATGGTGGGTTGCACAAAGATTTTTAATAATAAACCCAGCAACTTTGACGGTGACGTACGTACCATTGGCAGGCATTTTTACTCACATTCAAAGCGCCTGATTAGCAAGTTAAGCATTACGCTAAGCGGGGCGCTTTGATTGTGAGAAAATATTTTCCGCTAATGTCATGTACGTCACCGCCAAAGTTGCTGGTTAGTTAATTATTATTAAAAACTTTTGTGCAACCCAACGTTATTGTAAGCACGTCAAACGCCTTTTCGTTTGAGGTCGGCATTTTGACGCAGCACAGATGTGAAGGAAAGAAACAAAAATTCATAAAAATTTTGACACTTACTATTTCATCTTTTAAATTTAAGCACTCTTAATTTTTTTGTTTCACAAGCCTCTTAAAATTTTTCTGCAATTTGTTGTATTAATGCAACCATCCTCTATTATTTTTGTTGTAAATAAATTCAATTTACATAAAACTAATTTAAAGAAATGTTGTGTTGATTATTACTTTGTAGTAGACACAATAGCATGGTATTAAAACGCTAGTTTATTCTTATAGAGTCCATTTTATATTATATTCTCCATAATATCTTAAAAAAGATACTGGCTTGCGGTTTTCATAGATATTCTTCTTATGTATTCTTCTTTTAGATTTAGTTAAATTAAATAAAAAATTTCGATATGCCAAACCAAAGTTGTAAATATTTTTTCATAGCAATAGTTGTTCCCTCCTACCCTTAAACAAATAGGTAGAGCAAAAAATCAAAAACAAAAGGTATTCAGAATTTTCATTGGATTGAAAAAATGCTACCTTTGATACATGTTTACTATGGGGATTTTTGAGAAAATCCCTCTTTTTAATTTTTGCAATTAAGATTTAGTCAAATATTTGATTTCTGGACAATCTTAATATTTATATATAGGTACCTTAACATTAAGTAAATTTATAAACACGTACATAGTACAAAAATTAATAATAACTAGAACAGCACAAAATAAATATTCTTTCTTTTTCAAATAACAATTAGGTAAAATATTTGCAGAATTATACCGTTGACTCTTACTGCCAAAAATAAACTACCTGATTAAACCCTATTGTATACTCCTCAACCTCTTCAAAGGGGATTAAATAGGATCAGGGTCGGCTTGAAAATGTACCTACACCACATGATTTATTTTTATAATTTAAAATAAAAAAAATTGAATTTGTACCTGGTCCGGCTCTGCTGGAAAAGGTTTTAAAATTAAGGATTTCATTATTTATTTTAGGGTAAAAGGGATAATGACGGTTTATTGCAGTCAAAAGATCAACGGTATAATTCTACAAATACTATATCTGAAAATCATATAAATTTCTTAAAGCTATATTTTTACAGGTAACAAAATCATTATTTTTTATCAACAATCAGTTAATCACTAGAGAACAACAAAAAAAAATGTCGCTTATAAAAATAGCTCACTCTTATAGATTTTGACCCGCTCGTCACAAATCCGAGGGTCAAAATATTTGCCAAGGTCTGCTCTTTATGATACAGGTAGTACCTAGATTGTATAATGGTAATCAACATTATTTATCACTAAATAGGCCTGTCTAGACATATTATAAATGGGTTTTCTCCGTCTACGGGTAGTAAAATCTAGTAAATGAGTTAGTTAGTTTCCTGGTTCAGTCTTATTTAAACCGTGCGTCGTGTCGTTTAGTGTCGTATCTATTATATTAAACTATATCAATATGCCGCGCGACTGTGTTAATAAGCCAAGCAACTTTTGTTATATTTGTGGAGATGTTACCTTTAAGAGAAAAAAAATAAATATAACTTTCTTAATTAAGAAAGCCTATGAGTTGTATTTTGGATGTAAAGTTGATGACCAAGATAAAAAATGGGCGCCCCATATTTGCTGCAATACCTGTGCCAACAGAACTGTCTTCGAGATTGGCTTAATGGAAGAAGTTGCTGGATGCCATTTGCTGTACCTATAATTTGGAGGGAACCACAAGACTATGCAACTGATTGTTACTTTTGTCTTACACCTCCAATTAGTAAAAGTATTGCGATGAAGAATAAGGATAATTTGAAATACCCTAATATACCGTCTGCTATTCGCCCTGTGTCTCATAGTGACGTGTTGTCTGTTCCTGTTCCCCCCAAGAAATATAGATGATTTGAAAGAAGAATTAAATGACCTAAGGGAAGAGCCCTTAACTTTTATTGATCCAAATTTTCTTCCCGAACCTTCTGGCAGCAAGGAGCCACACAGACTGAGCTAAGTAACCTCATCAGGGACTTGGATTTGCCAAAACAAAAGACGGAGATGTTAGGATTTAGGTTGCAACAGTGAAACTTACTTAATGATACGGTAAAAGTTTCTGTTTATAGAAGTTGTTAGGAATCCCTTATGCCATTTTTTAAAATGGAAAATGACTTAGTATCTTGTCATGATATTGATGGTTTCGTGAAGGCATTAAGTATAGAACACATCCCTCATGAGTGGCGACTTTTTATACTCATCAAAACTAAGTCTGAAAGCGGTATTGCCACATAATGGCAACATACTTCGCTCAGTTTCAATTAGGTACATGAACAATATGAAGCTATTGCTGGTAACTAGTGATGGGCAAATACCCGGTAAATATATTTTGGGTAAATACCCGGGTAAATACCCGGGTAAATACCCGGGTATTTACCCAGATATTTACCCGGACCCTTAATGGATATATAAATAGATTTAAGGTTTTTTATATATTTTATTGGAAATGTAAATTAGTAAAATCCTTTAAGTCGTATTTAAAATCAAATAAAACAACACATCAATAAAAAATAATAAAAACATAACATTAACATTACTAGGAAGCTAATGATATGAGTTAAACAAAATAAAAGAAAAACAGTGAAATTTTTTTTAACATGTAAAAACATAATCTCGATTCTCTAGACTACGACTAGCAGAGATAATACTTATAGGATAGGAGTAGAACGAATAAATATATAAAAAATATTAAAATGAAAAAACAGTATAATAATATAGTAATTCATCATCAATCATTTTATCAATAGCTTATAGTTTATTATGTTTTTTATTTTTTTATGAAGTCCTTATGATGTTATTTTAAGGAAAAAACCCAATCTTCCCACGGGTAAATATCTTTCGGGTAAATACCGGGTATTTACCGGGTATTTATGAATTTACCCATCGGGTAAATACCCACGGCCCATCACTACTGGTAACATTGCAATATAAGAAATATGAATGACAAATTTGTGCAGTTTTGAAGGTAAAGCATGTTTCACGAAAAATAGATATGACTTAATGACTGCAGTAAAACAACCTGGGTCCGTCCCATTGTGTCGACAAGAGCTTGGCAATAAACAAGTGAAGTATAAAGGGACGGACTGTATATAACTATGTAGATATTTAATTTATATAATTTAATAAGGATGAGTTACTAAGGAAAACAAGTAATGGTATAATTATATTAATGTAATCAAATGAAATAACATTTTTTTTTAAATATTACCATACTACAGTCTCAAAATAATTGGCAAAACTGTTCAAACCACCATTAACAGTGTGCGGAGAAAATAATTAACATTGATTCGCCCACTTTTAAGCTAAATAAAAACATCCCTAACCGCTTGATAAGATTGTGCATAAATAGGTCATTACAATATGTTGCCAAGTTTTAATACATTTCACTGAAATTTCCATAAAATTTACCGAAATCGCCATGTCATTAAGGCACGAACTTTTCACCGTCACCCTACGGTACCTGTTTTACTTAATTTGGCAACACAGGTAGGAAAACCCATGTTTAGAGGCGCTCGCTCGCTTTCTTATCGCATCTAATCAACGTTCAGTGTCGTAGACAAGTTTCAACCGAGAGGATATTAGCAATTCAGTTTTATTATTTTTGTGCTTTATTCAAAACAGCAAAAATATTATAATGCAGGCGAGTTATTCAAGTGGTAGTAACCAACAAGTTAAAAAACGACGTCATTTAAAACCTGGGGAGCGTGCAATGTTAAAAAATGTGTATGAGGGAATTCTAAGTACACACAGTGGAATATCATTTATTGATGCAGCAGAACTTTGTGCCACATTGACTAAGACATCTTGCCGTACTGTTTATAGAACTATCAAGGAAAACAGGAATACTAAAGTGCCCGATCAGAAGGAGACAAGAGGACGGAAAAATATTTTTATTGATCAGCAAACAAAGTTAGCCATTCGCCGAAAAGTGCATGCATTTTTTTTCGAAATGAACCTCCGAATTTAAAAAAAAGTTCTGCCAAAATTGAAAAGGATGAAAATATGCCAAAAATTTCACGAAGAGTTCTAATGCGTACAGGGTTTTTCCGTATATTTTGGAACACCACTGGAGCTTTTATTTGAAGACCTAGAAAAAATTTTAAATTACCAAAGTTGCATGATTTCTCCTGAACTGCCAGAATTTGTTATCGGACAAAACAAATGAACATCGTAAATTTGTTTAATAATGCCAATGTCAATTTTTTTAAATGGACCACCCTGTATATTAATTTTTTTTAACTTCTCACTCTTTTCTGATTCCAAATATGTATATATGTTATATGTTTGTTTCATAAATTATTATCATTATTTATATTATTTATTGTTACTGAATAAGCATTATGTTCTAGCATGTTTTCCTCATACCAATATAGATTTTCTAATCCGCAATATTTTGAAATGAAATTTTGCCTAAACGACTAAAGTAAACATATAACATATATACATATTTGGAATCAAAAAAGAGTGAGGAGTTAAAAAGATTAATATACAGGGTGTTCCATTTAAAAAAATCGACATTGGCATTATTAAACAAATTTACGATGATCATTTGTTTTGTCCGATAACAAATTCTGGCAGTTCAGGGAAATCATGCAACTTTGGTAATTTAAAGGTTTTTCTAGGTCTTCAAATAAATGCTCCAGGGGTGCTCCAAAATATACGGAAAAACCCTGTACACTACGAGAATTGAATTTTCGATTCTTAAAACGAAATCGCAAAAGTATTTTGGTGGAAAAGGAAGAAATCGTATTGTGGCGTAGAAAGTATCTAGAAGAAATGCCTCAATATCGCTGTGCAGGGAAACTAATTTACTTTACGGACGAGACATGGTTAAATGAAGGACATACCGTGAATTACATTTGGCAGATCTCAACATTAAAGATGCACGTAACGCCTTTATCAATGGACTGTCCACTGGATTGAAGGCTCCTTCAGGAAAAGGTCGTCGGTTAATTATAACCCACATCGGGAGTGATTCTGGTTTTCTTGAAGGTGGGTTAAACGTGTTTGAATCTTGTAAAACCGGTGATTATCATGAGAATATGAACTCGAAAGTGTTTGAAGATTGGTTTAAATCCATCTTACTGCGTATTGAACGTGGGTCGGTAATCGTGATGGACAATGCACCATACCACAGCCGTCGGGAAAGATTGTTGACTGGCTCGAAGAAAAAAAAAATGCTAAAAGTCCAGTTGCTCGATCTTGCAAGACTTCACAAAAAAAAATATACGAAATATGTAGTGGATGAAACGGCTCGTGAACGAGGTGTTACAATATTACGTTTACCGCCTTACCATTGTGAACTAAATCCAATCGAGCTTATATGGGCACAGATAAAAGGCTAAGTGGCGCGTGAAAATAGAACATTTAAATTAAAAGATGTTAAAGAACTGTTAAAAACGGCAATAGCGAATTTACAAGCAGCGGATTGGCATAAGTGCGTATTACATGTCGAGGGCGTAGAAAAAAAAATGTGGGACTTAGATGTACGCGTTGAAGTCATGGTGGAACCTATTATTATAAATCCTGCGGATGACAGCAGTAGCGAAAGTAATGAAATGTTTTCATCATCAGATAGTGAATAAGCGCTGTAATGGTAATAATGCATTTAAAATTGTAACGTAAATAATATTATGTCATCCTAAAACTTTTTAATGTCCGGGTGGAATATAATTTGTCAAAGTATTACCAAGTAGTGTTCATTAAGTAACAATAATTAGGTTTTGCCCTTAATCCACTATTACATCTTTCTATTATTATGTAGTACAATAAAATAATTTATGAAAATAGCTTACACCGTTGCTTTATTATTCGTCTTGGATTTTATACCTGCGTAATTTAGTTTCTCTAATTATTACTGCATTAGATCACCAAATGTGAAAGCTTCATTTATTTTTCAGTTTAATTTATTAGATAAACCTAGTAAATGTAAATTATTATATAATGTAAATTTATTATAATAATAAACAAGAAATTCATATATTTTTTGATTTATTATTGTTAAAAATGACACGCCTCTGGAATTGGCGTTCCCCTTACGTCTTACACACCCCGGTAAAAATGAGTCACTGCCAATTATTTTGGTACCAGAGTATAGTCATATTTATTTACATTTATAATGTCATTCTATAGGGTGACAATTTAAAAACTTGAAATGGCCATATCTTAGGAACGAAAAACTGAAGAAAAAAACGCAAAAAACAGTTTCTATAAAACGAAGGGGGAACAAAAACAAGCGTATTATCCCACCCTTATCTGCAATCCCTTGGACAGGGTGAGATACACCCCTTAAATTTTAAATAGAAAGGGGGGTCGAGTGATACATCATTTTGAAGCTCTTGAAAAATGCTTTCCAATGGTACCATAGAAAGCTACATTTCAGAAAATTCTTCTCTGTTTATTTAGGAAAACCATAAATGAAAACACAATTTTGAAATTTTTATTATTATTTAATTAAATGTTCAAAATGATTTCCGTTGTTTTGAAGACAATAATAAAGCCTACTTTCAAATTCTTCACGTACATTTGCAAATGTTTCTCTGGATATAGCACGGCATTCCTGAACTATTCTATGCTGAAGTTGCTTTTGAAAAACCACAGATTTAAGGTGACCCCACAAAAAGAAGTCAAGAGGTGTTAGGTCCAGGATCTACGTGGCCATTCAACAGGACCTCTTCTTCCAATCCACTGGTTGGGATAATTATCATCCAATCACTGCCTAACGGGAACTACATAATGCGGAGGTGCTCCATCCTGTTGGAAATGTAGTAAGCGTTCTTCTAAAGATAAATTTTCGAGTAGGTATGTCCCTCTGATTTTCTAATTCGCGCACTATTAGTGGTTCGATAGACTTCTGTAGCATTTCAGCATACCTGTCGCCATTTAAATTTCCTTGTATAAATATTGGGCCGATAATACCATCTCCCAATATACCAGCCCAAACATCAATTTTCTGGGGGTACTGGGTATGCCCTTCTCTAAATACGTGGGGGTTTTCGTCATTCCAGTAACAACAGTTTTGCTTATTAACATTTAAATAAAAGGTACACTCATCACTGAAGCAAATATTTTTAACTAGTCGGGGTTCTGCCGTAACTCTATCTGTCATTATTTCACAAAACTGAATTCTTCTGTCCGGGTCGTCGTCACCAACTTCTTGCAGTATGTGCAGTTTATAGGGATAAAACTTATGAAATTTAAGTACCTTTCTTATTGATTCACGGTTCCAGTTGCTACAGCTGCTTGACAAGTTGATAAAGTTGAATTCATTGCAAACTGCCCCAGAGTTTCAATTTGCGCTGCTTCGTCGGCTAGTCTCGGTTGATTTCTCTTTTTATTCGCGACAGAACCAGTTTCTTCAAATTTGGATACTTGTTGGCAAACATACTCCAGGCTTACATTGTGACCGGGATGCCTTTCGTTAAAACGTTGAGCTGTCCTTAGGAAACATTGATCCTGGGAACCATAAATGAAAATAATTTCTACACGTTCAGCTGTGCTGTACACCATTGTTAAACATAAGAAGTGCTGTTTTTCGTTTAAACTGAACCGAAAGTCAACTGTTCTTAAAATAATAATACTAGTACAAGTTACTTTTAAAGTAAATTCTGTGATAATAAAATGCGAATATTTATAAAAAAAAAATTTTTTTCGACAAAAAAACCATATCAAATAAACCAAAACAAAATACCTAGGCTTAAAATGTTTAGAATTCTTAAGAGATATCTCTTAATATGCCAGGATATTGGTAGCAATCATTTTGAACATTTAATTAAATAATAATAAAAAATTTCAAAATTGTGTTTTTATTTATTGTTTTCCTTAATAAACAGAGAAGAATTTCCCGAAATGTAGCTTTCTATGGTACCATTGGAAAGCATTTTTCAAGAGCTCCAAAATGATGTATCACTCGACCCCCTTTCTATTTAAGATTTTAGAAGTGTATCTTACCCTGTCCAAGGGGTTGCAGATAAGGGTGGGATAATACGCTTGTTTTTGTTCCCCCTTCGTTTTATAAAAACTGTTTTTTGCATTTTTTTCTTCAGTTTTTCGTTCCTAAGATATGGCCATTTCAAGTTTTTAAATTGTCACCCTGTATAGGTAGTCCTGTATAAATTTTTTTTTAAATATTACTAGTCATATTTATTTACATTTCTGTACCCCAGAGGTAAAATGTACTAAGTCTACTTTGCGCTAAAAATTAGTTAACTGTACTATGTCACTTGGATTTTTACGCTCTATCGAGAAAAAAATCCGTAATACACCTTATTACGTCTGTTGAGGAGTTACTTAGTTTTAAATAATACCAAGTCACAACAACAATCAGAGGTAAACTATACTAAATGGACATAGTATTGTATCACTCATATAATATGTCCAATACCCATGGACTTAGTAATGTTTGCGGAGTATAATTTCTGTTGAATATTCATTCCTGGTCCATATTCAGGTACAATCCGAACACCCCGGTAAAGTTTTTTGTAAAAGTGACTGGCCAAACTGATTTCGAGGTTCTTGATCTTAACCGAGTGTCTCGAAGTGCACATTTTCCTAAAGAAATTTCGACAATTAGAAGTGGTCCAAAGCCTATAAGCGATAAAAAGTACAAGGATTTACAAACTTTATTACAATGGGAGCCAAAAATGTTTCACCCATATTATCAAAACTTATCACATACTGATAAACCCATTGAAGATGTTAACGATTAGCATCGCGTTTGAAATATAATAATAATTACACAATACATTTTTTCTTTATGCTTCTAAACTCCTTTTTCGTAAAATATTTAAGGCTTCACTTACTTTTTTAAACTTTTATATTATGTATAATATTTTTGTTAATCCTAAGTTTAGTCTCGTTCCTTAGTAAGGGTTAAATAAAATATGTTTAATAAACGTTTTTTTTTTTTTTTAACATTTATGACTTTTGATCCGAAAAAACTTCCGTTATATAAATTGAACTGTACCAAGTCCACGTTGGTTACCAAAAATTTCAGTGGTAAAATATACTAAGTCCTTTTAATAAAAAACTAAAAGGTTTTTTTGAAAACTAAGTTTATTGTTCATAAAACAATACATATTTATGAACTCAGTGTAAACTACTTACCCCTAACTAGCTGTATAAAACAGCAGTAGACTAAATTCATGGTTTAGTTTCTTTATTTCGCATTCCTGCAAAAATTACTTTATGGGACATAGTACACTTTACCTCTGGGGTACAGATTTATAATGTCATTCTATAGGTAGTTCTGTATAACATTTTTTTTAAATATTACTAGTCATATTTATTTACATTTATAATATCATTCTATAAGTAGTTCTGTTTCGCTATCGCTGTCGCTATCCTCATCAAAATTAATTATAATTGGATTAATTATACGATCCAGACTAATATACGAATTTTCTACAGTTATTACGTGACGGACTGAATTTTTCCAACTACTTGGGGGAATATCATTAAAACATTTTCGTATTAATTCTACAACACTAGAACTTAAAGTCGGAGAAATATTTTCAAACCTAACCAGTAATTTTAACTGGTGCCACATGGGGTTAAAAATGCAATAATAGGGTGCTGCAACACTAGAAGAAGCACCATCAATGTTTTTCCAAGGACTCCACATACTGTTTTTTTATACGTTTGGTAAAATGATATCGGTAATACAACTAAACTCTTCCAGCAAGAAATAAAAACTAACAAATTTTACCACAAAAAGGTATTTAAATATAAATTAAGCAACCCAACCTACCTAGTGTGCCGATATTTATAATAATTATAATTCTTACAATCCGGTCCTTTCAAATAATTATATCAAACGGTCATAAATAATGGGATCGCCCCAGGTTCTTTTACTGCAGTCATTAAGTCGTATCCATTTTTCGTGAAACATGCTTTAGTAGCTATTTTACTGGGTATGCAGTTGGGATATACAAAATATTTTGTTGTTTTCTCTGTAAATGGGATAGCCAAGCAATTGAAAATTTCAAAGGTCTTTATTGTTTCGATATGCTTACGATGACATGTCCACTTAAGATATCCCAGCAAGAATGGACCACTATAAAAAGAGGGTGTGGCCACAAAGACAATCTTTTTAACCGGGAGTGAAAAACATTTTAAGCGTTCCTTTAGTTCCTGCAAATAAAATTTTACTTCCGCCATTACATATCAAACTTGGCTTAATTAAAAACTTTGTTAAAGGTCTGGATAGAGATGGTGCTGCCTTTAGTTATCTTATACAAAAATTTCCCAGATTAAGTGAAACCAAAATTATGGAGTGGATTTTTGTGGGACCCCAGATAAGAATTCTTAATTTGACACTGTGCTTGAGGGAAAAGAAAAAGAGGCATGGGAAGTCTTTGGAATGGTTTTAACCAAATTCTTAGGAAATGAACGAGCAGACAATTATCCAGAGATTGTAAACAAACTTTTAAAAGCTTATGAAAATATGGGATGCAATAAATGTCCTTAAAAATACGTTTCTTATACTTAGAATACTTTCCCAAAAATTGTGGAGAAGCTAGTGATAAACAAATTGCAAAAATGGAAAAAAGATACCAAGGGAAGTGGAATGTTTCAATGTTAGCGGATTACTGTTGATCATTTCTTCGAGATGAACCAGAGGCAGTGTATAGGCAGTTAGTAATTAATATAATAGTTTATGAAGTCGAAATATTATTAAAAAATTACATATGTAGGTATAATTTTTTATTTACGACCTCGAAAATTTTTTTAAAAAACATTTTGACTCTATTTTAGTCATGTACATACAATCCAAAAATCATATTTCTGCCCAAGACCTTTAAAAAAACTTTAAATTTGTAGCCTAGTGTAATAGCCCTATACTTAATTTATTTTGATGTATTTTTAAACGGAACACCTTGTATATAAATATTTTGAATTATGCATAATCTATTTCTCTATAATTTAACTTATCATACCCTATACCTGAATTAAACGGTTTTCCAAATATTGGACTATTTCTTAGAACTGTGCCGTTATATTAACCACTGCCATAAGAAAAGGTAAAAATATTACCTACTAAAAGCAGGATGTCATTTAAAATAAGAAAGTTGGTACGTGGTCAGAAGAAACTAAATACCCTGTTGACGTGAAAATAATATATTATTTTAAAAATATGAGGTAATCCAAAAAATTTTTTTCGTTTACCTCTTCTTTAGAGGGCTTCCAGATTCTGAGATCGGATAGTGGACCACCCTGTACGTATTACTTTTAAACGAGCATTTATCAAATAATCTTCGTTGTAAGCTTTAATGTAAAAAATATAGACGTATCAATTTTATTACTTATAGAAAACGCGAAAAAGCAAACAAATGTCGACTGTCGACGCGTTGCTTTGTTTTTCTTTATTTACATGGCAGCTTGTTAAATTACATTACATAAAGCTTTACCATTTCTTGTAACAGCCAAAGGAGGTTTTAAGTCGGGGCATGCAAACGACACAACTTTAAAATGTTTTTACAAAAAGACATAAAAAGTTTTAAAAACAAATATTTAAATAAATCGTATGTTATAGTAAGGGAGTTCGAGGCCGGATAAAAGCAACATGAAGTCATTTTTATTTACAAATTTGTTTCCAAATCCACACTACGCCCGATTTTGAGCATTCATACAGAATATTATGTTGCTATTTTCCGTCAAGTAATATTTAAACTTTTGGTAAAACAGAGAGACAGACGAACGAAAATGAATAACGCGTTTTTTGTGATCTAAAAACCCGAAAACATCGATATCTGAAGATATCTCGAGGTTTTTTCGCTATTATTAATATTTTTTCTGCGGGAAAAGTAAATATACTTTCCTAACAAATGCGCAAAGTAATATTTTTGGCGACTGCGGGCAAGCAGTCAAATGCGAAAAAAGTACTTGGCGAGTATGCAAGGAACAATATGTTTTTACAAGCGTTAGATAACAATGAAAATAAAAACAACACTAATTTTTTAAAGAAACTTAAAAGAACTACAACAATTTCCATAGTCATTTTAATTGAAGATTCATCTATTTCTTATTAATATTTTCTAACCAAAGACCAGAGGGCTTTTTCACTAAATTTATTTTTTTAAATATACCCTACCGCATAGGAGACCAAAAAGTAAAATTTTCTACGGTTAAGTTTTTTAAATTTTGAATTATTTACTGAGAAAATAGTTATACAACCAGGCGCAGGACCCGTACTGAATATCGACCCAACGGCGCCGGCATCTACCTAAATAATATCTCGCGTTTACTCTCCTGCTCTGGTCTATTTAAGTTATCGAAACAAAGATAACGATATAATCGACGGCGAAACTGGCAAATAAAAAAAATGCGCGGATAGTGGGATGATGTACTATGTATCTGATCTCATGTTTTCAAACTTTTTGCTTTTGCGGAGTATTTTTAATTGTTTCTAGGAAAGGTTTATGATACGCTGGGAATATTTTTATGATTGGGATATAGGGTGTCCATTTAGTGTGCCGGTGGACGATATATCGTAAATGGTCGACTTAAAGAATAAAACTTTTGCACAAAGGTTGTACATGTTAACGTCGCGCACCTTTTAAAAATGATTTTAAATGTACAGGTTGGACCACAAATCCAGGGTGGGCCAGACAACTTTTTTTAAATGGAACACCATATATTTTTTCATTATATTGAAGCCTTTCGTAGTTATCTATTCTACTTTTAAAATTTGTGATCATCAAATGCGATGTTGTCAAGATATGATATTTTAAATGGATTTTTGGCTAAAAATGAGTTTACATCAAAATCGTTGAATTTTAACTATCTTTAGAATTTTTTTTACTTAAACTTTGGAAGAAAAAGTTATAACATGTTAAATCACCAAAAGGTTATTAGAATTGGTATAAGTACTACAGAGTGTTCAACATCTTGGTCCAAACTTAATGAATTTAAAGCCAATATTTCGTTTTTTTTTAATGAAACACCCTGTATTTTAAATTTTTTTCGAAAAGATATTTTAATTCTCTTTAATTTAATACCAATATGTGATACCCTATTTTAAAAAGTTGTCGATAAAACATGATTTTAAAAAATTGTGTCATAAAGGCAAGCGTAAATTCGTGATGCTTTCAATTTAATAACTAGTTGGCCATGCATTTCTATCAAATTTAACTTTTCTGCAAATGACAGACATAATAATCATCAATTATTTGACGTTTTATGGTGGCTCTGTCTACGTTAATTGTCCAAATGCAGCAGTGGTATTTTGGGCCCATTGACAAAATAATGTTCTTCTTTCAAAATCATTGTCGCTTAATTCTTGATGTAATTGAACCTTATAGGGATGAAATTTGTTTGCCAATAAATAATTATAAACTGAAGATTTTTTTATTTCCAAATTAGAACTAATTTTTTTGACACTTATTTCTGCACCGCCAATGCAATGGCTAGCTGGTTATCTTTATTAAGCACTGTTTTGGTCCTAGATGTTTTTTCATACTCCTTCCAGTTCTCTCAAATCGATCCGGTAGTTTAATTATTAATCTTTGGTCCGGACATCGAGCTTCTGGAAACTTCTGAGCGTATAAACGTAATGCCATAAAACAATTTCCACCACTTTCTCCAATTGCGTAAATCATATTTACTAATTCTACTTGTGTGTAATTAAAATTGGACAATTAACGTGGACAGAGCCACCATAAAACGTCAAATAATTGATGATTATTAATTATGTCTGTCATTTGCAGAAAAGTCAAATTTGATAGAAATGCATGGCCAACTAGTTATTAAATTGAAAGCATCACGAATTTACGCTTGCCTTTAAGACACAATTTTTTAAAATAATGTTTTCATCGACAACTTTTTAAAATAGGGTATCACATGTTGGTATCAAATTAAAGAGAATTAAAATATCTTTTCGAAAAAAATTTAAAATAAAGGGTGTTTCATTGAAAAAAAAACGAAATCTTAATTTTAAATTCATTAAGTTTGGACCAAAATGTTGAACACTCTGTAGTACTTATACCAATTCTAATAACCGATTGGTGATTTAACATGTTACAACTTTTTCTTCCTAAGTTTTAGTAAAAAACTTTGTAAAGATAGTTAAAATTCAACGATTTTGATATAAACTCATTTTTAGCCAAAAATCCATTGAAAAAATCATAATAATATCTTGACAACCTCGCATTTGATGATCAAAATTTTTTAATGTAGAATAGCTAAAGGCTTCAATATAATGAAAAAAATATGTAGTGTTCCATTTAAAAAAAGTCATGTCTGGCCCACCCTGGATTTTTGGTCCAACCTGTATATTTCAAATTATTTTTAAAATGTGCGCGACGTTAACCTGTACAACCTTTGTATACAAGTTTTATTCCTTAAGTCGACCGTTTACGATATATCGTCCACCGGCACACTAAATGGACACCCTGTGGAAGATAATATAGTATCCGCGAAAATAATTAAAAACGAATATTGTGGCATATCGGACAAGTGTGTAACTGTTTTTTATATTTGAATACACAGGGATGCAAGCACAATGGATTCCCTGGGACAAGTTGACCATGACGGCCGTTTCGCCCTTGTTAGGACTTTACAGGCAGCTATGCATTAAATGCCTTTTCACAAAGAGTTGTAACTAATTAACTTTTTTCCCATAGAAATATTTAAGATAAAAATTTGATACTATCAGGAAATGGTAATGTTGATGGAAGGAATCGAATTCAATAAAAATTTTATTTTTAAGTTATCCACCTTGTACCAAAATTCATTAACTTAGCCTTGGTAGTTTTGAAGAAAATTAGTCGTTCCGGATATTTCAACTAACCCTGTACTATACAAACCATTGTTATTAACCTAAATGACGACTCTGACAGTGATACAGAATCAATTTTAGATGAAACAAATTTATTAATTATGTATTATGTTATTTTGTTAGTGTTGTAAAATTAGTTAGGACACATGTAAAACACAGAGAAACGAGAAGAGTTCTTTGTTTCCTTTCGTTTAGTCAGAACCATCCCCAGACAAAATAATTGGTGGCAACTTTTAAAAAGTGGTAAATTTGATCAGGTGCTCCTTCTATGAATCTTTGTCGAACATTTTGGGTATGTTTGGTCGGTATCCCACGTCTTGCTCGTTTATAAATGATATTACCTTAAAATTTAGACTTACATTTAAGTTGCCTTTACTTAAAGTTTTCTCTTTAATATGAAGTACTTATACTTACTTACTATAATTCTTATTTTACAAAGTATTCGATTGAAATGTGTTTTGCAAATCCTCAAAATAGACAAGTCAGTTATGTCACAGTCAAAGCAAATTTCAGCCTCGATTTTTTAAATAATTTAAATTCTTCAACTTCAACTATTTTAACTCTCTTCTATAACTAACTAGTTTGTAAAGGGAACTGCAGAAACCGCAAGTAATTTCGTCTTATCTTTTAAAAATTATTATTAATAATTCTATTTCAGCTTTTAGCAAAGTTATGCTATTTTCCTTTTATTGAAACATTCAAATCCTGCAGAAATAGCTTTTTTGACTATATTTATTAATTTTAGCCATTTAAAAAAAATAAATTATATTTTGTTATTAACTGCAGTTATTTATCTAAAAGATGTTATTACAGTCAAAATGATACAATAACTGTCTTGGACAGTTACGAATTAAAACAAAAGAATAACCTTATTGTCGCCCTATAATAATATGTGCCAGTTTCTGTAATGACCATTGAGCCTATTTCTGTAAAATTAGTAATATTGTTTAAAAAAAAATGCCTTTTACGATAGTCAATCTTTTCAATTGTTTGAAAAAGCAGTTTTGGCTTCAAGATGCGTTCATCATTCCGGAAATGTTTTCCAGGGTTAAGCTCGCCGCTTAAGTTGATTTTAATTATATAGATTATTAATTTATTTATTCCTTTTACTAACTAGTGACCTATAAAATAGGGTAAAAAAACCAATAATACCTGTTATATCAACCGTATAGAACTATAGGTCTTGTTTGATTTTGAAATTGTCTACGGCCGCCTTGGCAATAAATTGGAGAAAATTTGGATTATAATTGCATTTTCTAAATTAATAACAAAATATTATATTTTAATTTTTTTAAAACGCCTAAAATTAAAAAATATAGTCAAAAAAAACTATTTCTGCTGGATTTAAATGGAATTACCCTCTCCCACTATGTTTGGATTAATTTTTAAAAGATAAGAGGAAACGACTTGCGGTTTGTGCAGTTCTCTTTACTAACTAGTAAAGTATAGAACAGAGTAAAAATAGTCGAAGTTAAGGCATTTAATTTTTTTTAAGAAATCGAGGCTTAAAATATATATTTTTTAAAGTGCCACCTGTTATTAACCGCATGCAGTTATTTTAATATTTAAATAAACGTTCAATTAGGATAAAACGTTCTTTAAAATAATCCATAGTTTGTTGTTTTGTTAAATTTGGTTAACGCAGACCAAAGTTGCATCGTTTTAAGTACTTTTAATTACCTCCACGCTGTTACCATGTTTACTACAAAAAAAAATGTAATAACATTTCTTAACAAAATTTATAGAAGATATTACAGAGCATATAAAAACTTAATTTCTGACTTACATTATATTGAAGTTATTAGTATAAATTAAGGACTTTGTATCATAGCATAGCGACTACACCTGCTAGGGGTAGGTTAGGTTAGGTTGGAGTTGCAGACCTCTGGCATTGTCCAAACAACCACACGTAGTCCTGTAAGGACCGTTGTGGTACCACACATGTTCCGCGGAACCTATTTGCATCAGCTACCTGATGGTTAACGCGATCGTAAGGAATCTTGACAGCTCAATCAAACCAGACACTGCTGTTAATAAACTTAGTAAGTCGACCCAGTTGCAGGCTGCTCACTTCCTCCAGATCATTAAAAAATGGTTTGCCCAGTGCATTGAACCTTCTTCTCGCAAGGCCGGGGTATTCACATAGGAAATGCTGAATACTTTTCTCCTCTTCATCATTTCTGCAACTTCTACAGAAGTCGTTAGTTGGTATTTGCATACGTTCAGCGTGTCTACCGAACAGGCAATGTCCGGTGATTACGGCAGTGATGTTTCTTAAGTCCTTCCGACTGTGCTGTAATAGCGCTGCGGTTTTCCTGTTATCAAGTAAGGGCCACAATTGCCTGGAGATGCTACAAGTTGTAAGCCCTGTCCATCTGCTTTGCGCAAGTTGATTAGCTATTCGATATATCTCTTCTTTGACTGATCCCAGTGGTCTAGCCACAGTATTCTCTGCTAGTTCGACAGACATGGTTGCGCTCTCCCTGGCGAGCGCATCAGCAGTCTCGTTGCCATATATGTTGCTGTGTCCAGGAACCCAACACTAGGTGATTTGATGTTGAGCACAAAATGTGCAGAGATTGTTGCGACAGCTCCTTACTAATTTTGACTTAGTACTGCTGGAGCAAATTGCCTTTATGGCTGCTTGACTGTCTGTATAAATAGCTACAGACGCAGGTCCTTTCAAGCCAGGGTGATCCCGCAGGATGTTGACTGCTTTATCCACTGCAAAAAATTTTGCCTGGAAAATGCTGCAGTAGTCAGGGAGTCTATACGACCTCTGCATTAGCATGTTCTCGGAGAAGATACCAGCTCCCACCCCGACGTCCATTTTTGAATCGTCTGTGAAGATCGAGTGATCCGCCTCCATTGTTACTTGATTGCCTTTTCACTCTTCCCTACCCGGAATGAGCATAGAAAAGTCCTTCCAAATTCTGGCAGCGAAACAGTGTAATCGGTCGGCTCTCGCCATTTTTGGCCTGGATATATCCTTAGTATGCTGCTCTGTCCGTAGTTGGTACTGGTCCAGCATTTCGATTCTTCCAGCCGCAGAGCACTTTTTGCAGCCACACTTTTTACGTAAATATCCATGGGTATCAGATGCAGCATAACTTCCAGTGCCGCCGTCGGTGCTGAGCGAAAGGCACCGCGGTCACTCCTAAACAAGCTGTTCGTTGTACCTTTGTTAGTTTTTTTTTATGTGTATTGCTTTTTCCAAAGCGGTCCACCAGACCAGGACCCCGTAGGTTAGTATAGGTCTTACAATAAATCCAGTGTACTATGTGGGGTTTCAATCCCCACTTCCTACCAATAGCTATTTTGCAGGCATAGAACGCAATTGACGCCTTTTTGACTCGTTCTTGTATGTTCATGTCCCAGTTAAGCTTGGAGTCGAGTATCAATCCTAGATACTTTGCTTTTTCTTTCAGCACTTAAGTTCTGTTGTCCAGGACTTGATGCCTGAAGTTCTCAATCACCCTTCTGCGTGTGAATAGAACCAGCTCTGTTTTTTCTTGGTTGACTCTCAAACCACATTTCCCAGCCCACCGTTCGAGTTTTCGAAGCGCTGTTTCTGTTAGATCGCTGATGGTGTTTAAATATTTGCCCGACACAAGTATAACTAAATCGTCGGCATATGCTAGGGGTAGAATAAGGAACTTATTTCCAGCAATTTTTGTTTTGTTATATTTCATAATAAATTTATTAACCCAAACTCGTAGCATGTATGGATTTGGAGAGACAGCCGCTCGCCACCCTTCGTGGATCACCCTGTATATAAAATTTCGTAATTTCCCGTCAATCAGTTCCTTAGTTTCTCACTTAACGACAGACAGGCTAATAAATACAGCAAGACGCCGACGGATATGAACTTTTAATTTATCATCGTTACTATAAGAATTAGCAAAATCTCGAAACAAATATTTTACATCCTAGGAAGAACGTAAATAAATAGTAAATATTATAATTTTTTTATACCTTTTGTTATGATTAAGTTATTTTCATCGCCTTTTATTATTTCTATAAAAATTTTGTTTTTCCTAATTTTCGAAGAGTATCTAACAAGATTATACCTAATCGTCCTAGTCGTTTAGAAAATGGGAAACGTTACTTAAAGTTAGATTGTGCTTGAAAGTTTATCCTTAGCTTATTATGTTACAGAATTAAGTTTGTAACCTTTAAGGAAAGTTAAGTTTAATTATTAATTTCGGCCCTAAGAAGAAAACACTTCACCGAGATATTATTATTATATTAAATAAAATACTAATAATAATAGTAACAATAATAATAATATTATTAATGGCGATATCAAAATGTAATTTGGATAAGACAAGTACGCAAGTCGTAAGAGAAAAACCATAGAAAATCATAAACTGCTTAAAGGCTTAGATATACTAGATGAGGAGAAAACATATAAATACTTATTAGTAATTTCTATCAGATTATTCGATAAAGAAACTATAAAAATGTCATCTTAAAAAGGAATGTGGAAGATTTATGCAGAAAGTGCAATTCCTCTGGAGAAACGATAAATCGGCGGTTTTTGCTGCTATAGCACTTTATGCTTGTCTATAGAGGCATCATCAGATGGCAAAGAACAGCAAACCTCCCACTATACCATCAATACCCACCCGAACCAGTTCTTGAATCTCTGGCAGATCTTCTATACTTGGACAGATCAATAATAACTGATAGAATAGTAGACCACAACCGTCCAGATATTGTTCTAATTGAAAAGAATAGGGGTCCACTAATACACAACCTCACTAAAACAGAGAAAAAGAACAAGTACTTAAATTTGGCGATAAAGGTAAAAAATATATGAAAGCTTTAACAAATAGATATAATAATGTGGGTGGAGGGAACTATGACGAAAGACTTAAAACCTAACTTTTTACGTTATTTTTTATTCCATTAAATTCAGGAAGGTATCATTCTCCCAACTTGCCACATAGTACGAAAGTTTTTAAACAGTACAGGTTAAGATCAATTTCTTCAATGTAATTTTGTTCTGGTCATATTTTGACCGCCCCCTTAACCTTTTTTATGGTGAATGATCTATTTATTTTTACGTAATTTAAAAGAGGATTAAAATAGCTCTTTAAAAATACCCCATGTACCTACATAGTTTTTTAATTATTGGCCAAAATTTCGTCTTTTTTTATGGCACTTGTATGGTTTTTGACATGAACACAAACAATTAACCTTTTTAATTGAAATATGGAGAATATTTTTACGTCATTTATAAAATACGGTTTTAGTTAATGTGCTTACATAGGTTTATTTAATAAAACAATAACGTACAATACGAGTATAACAACAAATTTAATACTAAATAATGAAAACTAAATAGTTACCCTTGTCAGCTTTTGAAATCATTAGTACTTCAGAGTTGAATTCTAAAAGGTTTAAAAGATGAGTTTTGTTGTAGGTATTGGGCGTTTCAGATTGATTATGTAAGTATTTTTCTAACAGAAGAAAACATTGAGTTTTGAGAATAGTTAAAAGTTAGTTTCATAATTGTTATTTGATATTCTATTAATCACAGAGACAATCTCAGTAGAATACTTTTCCAAATAACACCTATTAAGAGTTTCAGGCAAAGAGAACTTCAAGCCCTGATTAAGGAAATAAGACTCCTTCGCCATAAAAATAGTAAAAGAAAGATTTATTAACCTATCATTGGTTGGTCGTAATTGCAACAGCATAACGGCAAGAAGCAATCAAGCAAGAAGATAGTAAAATCTATAAATCTAAAAGCACAGTGAAATCTTAACTGTTTGTGGGTTAAAATATTGTTGTTTCAAATCTACCAATTCATCTGGGAAACCTAATATTTAATAAATCAGTAACTCGTATTATGTTATGACATGGGGCATCGTCTTGCTGCCATGTTCGTTTTTCTTGACCAAAGTTGTTAATTATTAGCTGATGAGGTCAGGGAGTACCAAGAGCAAGTAATTTCTATCTACTTAGACAACCAAGCTATCTGGGGACATTTAAGGCTCTGGGGAGACTGATATATCAGATCTTTGGTTCGGTGGTTCTCCGAAGAGAGGAAGTCATTGCCCTCGCCTGGGAAGATATCCTGACTTTTATAACGAAATCGGAAAGGATAGGCGAGGGCTCATGTGGCTATGGTAGTGGAAAAAATATTTTAAGGCAGGCAAAAAGGATCGCTTTGGTCTACATGCCAGGTTGCTGAGGCTTCCCACAACTACTACTAGTACTACTAAGTGACAGATTACTTGACAGTTGCTAGTATCCATGTCAAAAAAATAGAGATCCTATTATCAGTGATCGTTGATCGTACAGACATCGCAGACAAGGCGTTGAAAATGTTGGTAAATTCCAAGTACGAAACTAATTTAACAATTTAATCGATTCTGAAGGTTCTTCTTTCGGATACCATCATCAGGTATGTTTTTTAAATACGGAGCTGTATTTTTCATTGTCGTTGTATAAATCTTGTTTCAAATACTTCATGTGCAACTTTATCAGACAGGCAACACCTATATTTTGACTTCAAAAACTTTATGTTCGAAAAGCTGCTTTCGCAAAGATACGTGCTTCCCAGCATTGAGTCGATTAAAAGGCCCAAGTTTCTTACGCAACTTTCTCCTGGTAGTAACTTTAAAAAGTCGAATCATATTTCGGTTCTTCCCTGGTAAAAATCTGACGGCAAATCACGCTATTCCAGTTGAAGGTATGCCCTGCTTAAGTTCTCTACAGAGTTAGTACACAGTAAACAATTCGATTGAAGCAAGGGATGTCTGATGTAGTTAATTTGAATATATTTTTTGTTTTAAATTTGAATCAGTTTATAAATCAGTTGTACGATTTATACTGTTATTTAAAGAAAATATTCATATTGTATTACTTTAAATCGATACTGATCAAATGTATAAAATACTCTTTTAAATCATGTTTGAGTTGAGAGATTTTAAAACGCTTTGAAAGCTACTGACGCATGCGTAACACGCAACAAGTTAATCAGTCGGGAGTACCACCCCATAATTTTTCTGTGGCAGGTCAACAGGGGGCAGTCAGTCGTTGACTTTGAACGTTACGTGTCGTTCGTACACTGCCAGTCTATTTCGTCTTTGTCTAAGCAAACTGGTGGTTGTGAAAACACTAATGGCGAATTTATAGTACTGCTACTGAAGCTAAACTTTCTTTATCTCAAATTTGTATGTATTTGCCTTCCAGTGTTTTTAAAACAACCCTCTTACCCATTTTACCTATTAAAAGAATTTTGACAAAAATAGTACACTACAAAATAAAGTTTCCTATTTTTGACAACCCATCAGCAACATACTCTTATCTTACAACAAAATAAAAACGTTTTTGTTTCTTATGATGTTTTTCTCTTCCTAGCGTCCATTAAAACTGACACCCTAATCAGACATTTAGGAGAGAGGCTATTTCTGTGCTATGCAGATTAGTTTCTTTAAATTCAATGGACAGCGCATTTAAAACTAGTTTATGCTAGTTCAGCCTATACAATAGATAGATAGATATGGTAACGTTTTTTCTTTTATTTAACAAATTAGTTTTTTAATTTAATCAATCAATCTATAAGTTTTCTGTCGCGAACGCACAAGTTCTCGTTTTGGACTTAAGGAAGATTGCAGAGTCGCTTATGCGAGGTGAGACGTTCGGCTAGAGAGACGAGGTCAAAAGAAGGGCAACTCGGTACTAAGGTGTTGCTTCCTTCGCCTATCCATTTTTATAAAATACGCAGATATGCATTAAATGAACATATTTTTTTGTTTTAACGATAAAATAACTAGTGCCAGTGCTTATCATTCGATAGAACCACAGGAGAAGAAAAAGGGCCCTCTACGCCGCCACGGCTTATCAGTCCAGGTAATACATCGAAGCCACTTTTATCCTTATTAATTAAAATATTTAATATAAATTGATTAAAATACAGTCAGTAATAATTTTTACATTAATGAGTCTTGAATAAGACGGCGGTTAATTTTTAAAATCAATCGTTGTGGACCTGGATTTAATAAGGAACGAAAACGAGTTTATTTTGATTTAAAATTTAATCTTTTTTTTAAGAGTGCAAATCAACTTCAACAATGCAGTGAAATTTCCGATTGAACTTTAGTTTAGCTAACTTTTATACGCCGGCAAATTATCTGTTAAAAATTTAGGAATCCTTTGTTTAGATTTAAGTCATTAATCGGGAATCTGGGTAAACCGGTAAATACTTTGTAAAAAAAATTTTGGTGGTTAACTGGTAGCCAAACTCTGAAAAAATTGTTTTGTACGAGTTTTGTACGATAAATACGAAATTAACTTAAAGCAGACAACAAAGTGTAAGTAATTGTAGGGACAATAATAGAAATTAAAAAAATATAAGCAACCAAACGTTATCCAATTTAGTTTACAAAATTGTAATAGTTGACGAATTTTGAGTAAGGCCACAGCAAAACATTCGTACAATCCGACATTTATCAGACCACTGCTTCTGGTCTTACAAGATTCTACAACAATAAAATTATTAAATTGTAAATTAAAATAAACTCAGTACTGATTAAAGACATATCACCACCTGATTAAAAATTAAGATGCCCCTAAATGGTTTCTTAACTTTTGTATAGACTGAACTAGTTTTAAAGGCGCTGCCTGTCGAATTTAAAGGAACTAATCTGTATACCACACAAAATAGGTTTTTTTCAAAATATCTAATTAGAGTGACAGTTTTAATGGACGTTTGGAAGAGAAAAAAATTATAGAAACAAAATCTTTCTTATTTTGTTGTAAGATAAGAGTATCGTCACCTTAAAATAGGTTTGTTCAATGTCCACTTTTGTGTTTTGTCAGGAAAGAGTCATGAACCAGAAATATTGATATTTACTTTATTTTACAAAAATAACAAACTTGAAAGAACTTATCATTAATATACATTTACTTTGACCTCTTTCCTTACATTTATTTTATATATTTTTGTATACAATATGAAATATTAGACTTTTTTAAATTGGATATTGAACAATATCAAGATTTAGACTTTTAATGTATCTGACGAAGTGGATATTGCACAAAACGAAAGGATATTGAACAATCCAATTCTGGAAATTCAAATAAAGTTAATTCGGAGTATTGTAGATTAATGTGCTTTTATTAGCATACTATATATACGGGGAAGTAACACACAAAATGTAAAATATTTTTTGCTTACTTACTAAGATATTATAAACAAAGAAAATATTATAACCTTAAAATTAGTGAATAACTAAATCTAATTCTTAATTTTGATGGTATTAATAATAGAATTGTAAAACAGTTTATCCGATCCGTCTTCCATATACTTTATCATTTCATTTAGGTCTTTTAATTTTCTTGCTGTTGTATTACGTTGTTCTCGTAGAACAGGCACTACCACCTGCAGTACACCATGCTCTGGAATTTCAGATTCTGTACTACCTGTTTTTCTTTTCACAGTACGTGGGGTTCTTAGCCTGAGTAACGTTTCTTCGGAAAACTCATGTTGAGGAAATCTATTTTTGAAAAGTATTTTTAATGATTTATTGTATATAATGTGTTTGATTTTAGTGTACGGTATGCCACTAAACTTGAGTTGCGAGCTTCTGGACTTATAATTTAAGAAATCCTCAATTTTCATTTGCAGAACTTGGAACTTATTTTTTGAACGAATATTCTTCAACATTCTTATAAGACCCAGTGGACTATAAATATCAATATTCCTTATATTTCGTTCTATAACTGAATGAGCAGCATCAACTTCTTGTAAGTTTCCATGGCCAGGTTCAGAAAATTTCTGCTCAATAACTTCAATGTTAGTTTCCGTGTTTTGTAGAAAATACATTAGAGCTAAACTCATAACGCTATTTTTATTTTGAGGAACACAGCTATCTGACCACAAAATTACTTTTTTTACATTTGGTAAATCTTTCGCTAAAGCATATAACATCCGTATCACAGCACTTGCAATAGCATTGGAATCACGCCCTGCTAAGAATTCGTGCCATATGGAACAATAAACTGTTTTATTTTTGTTACAATGGGCAGTTAAATTAAAAACACATAATTTAGATCTGTAGTAGAAGTTTGATACTTCGGACTTTGGTAACGAAAAAACATTTTCTAAATCAAATGTTAAAACTGCAATGTTATCTTCATTTTTTTCCCTGTCCAAATTCCTTTCTCGTCGGCCTTCATCTTTCTTTTGTAAATGTTCATTATGGAGATTTTGTTGTTGATCGGAAGGGTCTACTAAAACTTTAAATGCTTCACATTTGTCACAAAGATCTTTCTTTGGGCGAAAGAACGACAAGTTAAATTCAGTATTGAACACCTTACTGTAAATACCTTGACTTACTGGGTTATCATGTTTAGCCCTATATAAATCGTACATTTTGGTAATATTTAAATTAGCTTCTAAGTATTCTCTCTGTGAATTAGCACGACAGTAGTGCGAATTTACGGTTGGAAATGAACCAATATGATTTCGAACTTCTTCTAATTTTTTTGGGTGGGTGACACGTTTAGTATTTTTTCCTTTCATCGGAGATCGTGGAATATTTGTTATGTCATTCTGTATCCTTTTATAAAAATAGTAAACTCTTTGTTGACTAATATTCAAGGTGTTGCAGAAAAATTCTTTACATACTCGATGCTTCTCAAAATTTAATTCAAAATAATACTGAAACACATTTTGATTCCTGCTAACTTCTTTCTTTGTGCGTTTTCGGAGTGGCTGAACTTTACTCACGTATTTACTAAAAAAGTGATATTTTTTTGAATCGGTTAAGTTCCAAAATTGGCTGTGAATCTTCTTTCGACTTTCTTCGCAAAATTTTTCTGTACATATAAAAGTGCACTTCGGTCTACAAGTTTTCTTTCTGACTTCTCTTTTTTCCATGGCTTTTCCTTTTATGTTGGTGTACGCTTTTCCATGTTCTCTTTGCTCCTTTCTAACATTGCATTTTCACTTCTGCATATTGCGCTTCCTTTTTCTAGTACTGTTGACCTTTACTTTAATCGTGGGGTCATTTTCTAAAATAAATATTTTGTTAATAACATAATATATTATGACATTTTCTGCGTTTTCACTTACGAATGGGAACAGCTTCTTGTAAACCTTCACTGCGATTTTCTACTATTTCAACATTATGCATATTATTACCATCAGTATAATTGCCATCTACTTTGACGCCGTCATTATTTTCATCTGTTTTTTCGAGGGGAAGTATAATTATATCGCTAACATAAGTTGCAATATAAGGGTTGTCTAAAACACAACAATTTGTTAATTCACATTAAATAGCACATTTTATTATCTCACCTGTAGCTTTCACTAACAGATCATGTGAAAGGTTTATTTCCTTGCTATCAGAAGGACTTTCTGGCAATATATTAAAAATATTTCTTCGCACAGAGTTTAGTTGTTGAGAATGATAACTACTATTGGCAACCACTACTGATTCCGATATTGGAGAGTATATTTCTATTTCATCAAGTATGCTAAAAATATTAACTTTTAAATACAAAGTTCTAAACCGCATATTTATGCTTAAAAAATGTAAAACGTAACTGTAAGCTTGATCTAGGTACTTACCGCCTCAAATTGTCGTCCACTTCTGGCTCGGGCGAGCTAGAGTAGGTTGGATTTTTTGTCATCTCGCCCATTTTTCCTATATTTTTCTTTTGAAACACCAGCCTGTTCTTTTTAACACACAAAAACTAACGTCTTAACGATTCGACTTGCTATAACCATGTGGTGTTTACTTATGTTTTCGAACCGACAAAATATTAATCACGTGACGTGAAACGTAGCTCCAATTGGCTAGAATGGATATTGAACAAAACAGCACCGACTTATAATAGAACTTTTCTTATATTAGTATTGGAATGTTCAACATCCGGATATTGAATATCTAGATACCGTATTTTAATATTCTTGCTGGATGTTGAACATAAAAATACTGAAAACTATTTTTTGGTGGGATTAATCATGTTTTTGTTGTGGCCTATTGAACAAGCCAATTTTAACTTAAATTTTGGTGTATATAACTCAATATCCCCAAAAAATGGATATTGAACAAAACTATTCTAGGGTGACGGTATGTTACTGATGGGCTGTCAAAAAAAAAAGAATCCTTAACTTATATAGAGTATTGTATTATTTATTAAAATCCTTTTATTAGAAACACACATACAGGCATAATTAACCGTGTCATCGTACTTACGAACGACACACGTTCAAAGCCAACGACCAACTATTACCTTTCGACCTGTCACAGGAAAATTAAAGGTTGACATATTTTATGCAATTGATCATGGTCAGTATCGATTTAGAATGATCCGGTACGATTATTTTGTGTAAATAACAGTACAAATTATTGATGACTGATTTACGAATTAATTAAAATTTAAACCAAAAATATAATCCAATAAACTATATCAATTGAATATTATACTATGTAGTCGCCCAATTTCAATCAGCCGCAAGCTGATACTGTACCCATGTAATTATCTTTGTCTGAGAAATCCTTATAGTTTTGAAAGTATTTTCAAATAACCCCTTATCGATGCTACACAACGGGAATTCGCTGAAAGACTTGAAGTCATCGTTCGTAAAAGTAAAGTTCTTGTTGGAAATTACTTTAAAATCCTCTGAAAGCGTCGATGTGTTCGGAATTTTTCCAATGGTTTTGTTTTCGGTCATCGAACTTAATTGAACAAGCTTTACATAACGACTATTTTTCCTAAAGAACTCCACTTAGGGCTTTGAGATAAATAAACTATTTTGCAAAAATTAAAATTGCTTTTTTATGTCATAAAAATATTCCTTTAGCAAGCTGATGCATAATAATTGAACCTATGGCCATAACTGGATGATTTTTAGCAAATATGTTGATAATGTTGTTAGTGTAAATTTCTAAAAAAGGTTTGTCTAATTTTTAAGTGTCATGTCATGTCATATAAATCGTCCGTGTCAGTTATTGAAATTTACTGATGCTTTTATTCAAGACCTTCTGGGATTAAAGTTGAAATTATAAATCACGTTCACGTTGGCGTCAGTGCTGATGTTGGCGCTAGAAAGTTAAAACATAGAATGGTAATAGAATGGTTTATAAACTTTGCCTGCGTTCGCGCTGGCACTGGCAGTCGTTCCACTTGAACCAACTTTAACTTTTTGACACTGGCATTGCGTTCGTAGCAAATCTGTAGGTGGGTAGCTTGGCAGGTAGGCATTATTGTCAGAACTGCGAACCGAGCGAACGCCAACTGCAAGTGTATCAATGCCGATTATTAAGGTGGATTTATTAACTCTCGCTGGCGTTGGCGTTGCAGTTGGCGCCAGCGTTCGCAGTTGACGTTCGTGGACAGCATTTATAAACTTGGAGTTGGTCGTTGGCGTCGTTGGTGTTAACATAACCTAACACTATTAATTTGTTTCAACAGCGAAGTGGTTATTAAAAAGTTATTATAGTAAAGAAATTAAGAAATGGATTTATGAAATCATTTGTTAAGTACCTTAGTGTAGTTTTATGCCTTTATGTGGTAAAGTTTAGCAAAAGGCCAACTCAGGTCATCTAAATAATGAAATGCTATTGGCTAACCGCACTGCTACGGATTTGCTACGAACGCCAGCGCCGAAAAGTTAACTGGATTTATAAACTCGACGTTCGCGTTGGCGCCGGCGCTGGTGTTCGCGCTAGTAGTTAAACCATGAAAAGATAATGCAGCTGTTTATAAACTTCGCTGGCGTTGGCGTTGGCGTCGGCTGCCGTTCGACTTGAACCAAGTTTAAAGGTCGATTTATAAACTTGACGTTCCGTTTGCGTTCGCCGTTTGCGCTCGCCGTTTTAACTTAAAAGCACAGAGTTCCATAAGATCATTTATATTTGACGTTGACGTCGCCGTTTGCGTCGGTCTTGCCGTTCCCTTCCGTTCAACATAAACCAATTTAATCTTTTTCCGTTTGTGCCGTTCGTAGAAACGTCGTAGCAGATTTAAAGAGCCAATCAAAATCGTATTTGTCTATCATGTGATGTTTACTATATGATTTGCAGCCATTTTAAAGTTTGTTTATGTTCTGTGTCTGTCGTTTTAAGACCACATAGGTACAAAGGATAATTCCCACTCCGGCAATTAAATCTTCAAAATATTCCTTGTTCATTTTGAGAATAACAAAAATACAAAATTAATCACACAATAAGTCAAAAGAAAAGTAGGTTATGTCATTATTTTCTGATGTGAACGTCAGCTAACGTCAAGTTTATAAATAGTCGAATTTCGTGTCTACGGACGTCGACGCAAACGGTGAACGCAAACGGCGAATGCAAACGTAACGTCAAGTTTATAAATCGACCTTAACTTTTCGGCGCTGGCGTTCGTAGCAAATCCGTAACAGTGACGTTAGCCAATAGCATTTCATTATTTAGATGACGTGAGTTGGCTTTTTGCTAAACTTTACCACATAAAGGCATAAAACTACACTAAAAGGTACTTAACAAATAATTTGATAAATCCATTTCTTAATTTCTTTTCTAATAACCATTTCGCTGTTGAAACAAATTATGGTGTTAGGTTATGTTAACACCAACGACGCCAACGACCAACTCCAACGCTAGCGAGAGTTTATAAATCGACCTTTTTAATGTCCACAACGAATGCTGATGACAACGTCAATGCTAACGCGAACGCAGAGTTTATAATTTCAGCTTTAAGGTGGGAGTATCAACATGCTTGCCAACCTATTAGGGGAGCGACGGCTAATGGCGCCTAACGGACAATTGCGCTCACTAATTTTAAACCAAATTCATGTTTTTGTTGTTAGTGCGCCATCTGTATTAAAGTAGTGCAAGCATTTTATTGTGATCGTGCCATGTTGTTTACAGTCGAGATCTTCGAGTATGAACAAACCCGACAAACGTGTTTTGTATAGTGCTGTTATATTTTAACCTGCTATTTTAATAACTAGACTGGGTACATATCGCTAATCGTCAGCCGAGAGTGCATCTAATATTAGTACTAAAAAGATTTACAAAAATTTACAATAAAAAAATAATTTTCTTTTCTTTTTTTCTATTTACTATTGCTTTTTTTGCCTCACCTTCCTGCGGAACGTGAAGGGAAAACATATCGCCAAATTGTCATTATAACAACTGACTAAAACTACACAATGGTGCAAAATTTCCGTTTTCTCGTATAGGTAGGTAGTTTTCTGAGACGGCGCCGTATAGGTGCTCTTTAAACTCGCACACCTTTGTGCAATGTGGGATATACTTTCCATATTTGCTCTATAAAAATATGTAAGTATTCAATCGATTAAAACATAAGCAAAAAATTATTCTTACATGGAAGCTATCAATTATCAGCTAATAAATTTGTAGAAATATTATTGTGCCGAGCCCTTTGGGCACGGCACTGTTCTACTTCGTTCGTTTAATTATACGAGAGCTGTCACTTTGACAGGTAAGTGTCATTTTTTTTTAGCTTTCTCGTAGCGAGGGTTATAGCTGTAAGAATTCGAAATTTAAAAATTTTCAGGTATCTAAATAAGAATGTTTTATACGATAGCTGTCAAATTTTGACAGGTAGGAGTCAGTTTTTTTTTAATCCTTTTCGTAGCGAGGGTTATCGCTGTAAAAATCCTAAAGTGAAAAATTTTTCAGATCCTAAATAACAAAGTTCCATACGACAGCTGTCATTTTGACAGGTAAATGTCAATTTTTTTAAAGCTTTTCTTGTATCTAGGATTAAAGCTGTAAGAATCCAAAATTTAAAAAAAAATTCAGTAGTTAAATAACAAAGTTCTATACGACAGCTGTCAAATTTTGACAGGTAAGTTAAACATTTTTTTTTAGATTTTTCGTAACGAGATTTATACCTGTAAGAATCCTAAATGAAAAATTTTTCAGTTCCTAAATAACAAAGTTATATACGACAGCTGTCATTTTGACAGGTAAATTGCAAGTTTTGTTTAAGCTTTTCTTGTATCTAGGATTATAGCTGTAAGAATTCGAAATTAAAAAAAATTCAGTACCTAAATAACAAAGTTCTATACGACAGCTGTCAAATTTTGACAGGTAAGTTAAACATTTTTTTTTAGATTTTTCGTAACGAGATTTATAGCTGTAAGAATCCTAAATGAAAAATTTTTCAGTTCCCAAATAACAAAGTTATATACGACAGCTGTCATTTTGACAGGTAAATTGCAAGTTTTTTTTAAGCTTTTCTTGTATCTAGGATTATAGCTGTAAAAATTCGAAATTAAAAAAAAATTCAGTACCTAAATAACAAAGTTCTATACGACAGCTGTCAGATTTTGACAGGTAAGTGTCAATTTTTTTTTAGCTTTTTCGTAGCGACGGTTATAGCTGTAAGAATCCCAAATTTAAAAAAAAATTCAGTACCTAGATAACAAAGTTTTATACGATACCTGTCAGATTTTGACAGGTAAGTGTCAATTTATTTTAACTTTTTTCGTAGCGAGGGTTAAAGCTGTAATAAAACTAAATTAAAAAAATTTTCAGTACCAAAATAACAAAGTTCTATACGACAGCTGTCAAATTATATATACTTAAATAGTAATTCTTATTTTTTATAATTTGCTACCATTTCTATGCTGTTTAGGTATAGAACAATATATTTGAAAAAAGTAGTATTTGAGATGACCTAAACGAATATCCAAACCAAAAGTATATCGGACGCACCCAATTCGATTTATTAACGATCCAATATGACCCTACATTGATTTTAAAAAAATCAAAAAAATTACTTCCCAACTTTTGATCGCGTTCGCAAACAACAGTGTTTTGTAGCCCAACGTCGTCTACATGTCGAAAAAGTTTAAATCGATTAAAATAATTTTTGCCACCTGTATCGCCCTACAACGAAAAAAAACATATTTTTTAACTTTGACTTTAATAACTTTTTTCCGGTACACCCTGTATATTTGAAATTGTTCCCAGAACGTGCCCCGACTATTCCTCTCTACGTCCAGAAAGTTTGAATCGTTTTGCTCTAACCGTTTCCGAAAAAAAAAATTCGCGAATATCGAAGTGTCGAATAACCTTCTACCACGTGGCGACGGATTATCAATGTCGAAACGCCATCTTTAAAATCGAGATTACAGCCATTTCTGAAACATTTTGGGCAAATATTTTGGTCAATAAAATTAGCAGAAGGTTCAAGGTAGATATTCCACCCGATTTAAAATCTGGAAATGTTCTTATTATTCTAGCAAGTCACGCTGAAAACACCCATCTTTCGCCATTTTTGACAGCCGGATTTTTAGAATTAATAATTAATTTAGAAACATCAATATCAAGGCACTCTAAGTCAAAAGTGAATGGTGTTAGAATTTGTAAAGATTGCCTGTTTTCGCACCCAAAAAAGCGACTTTTCTCAATTTTGCGAATATATTTTAATGATTTTGAATATGTAGAGGTATTGCGAAGTAATCAGCGCATTTTTTGAGAAAAAAATAAAACGGTTTTGTTAAAAATTGAATAAGCTACAGTCGATATAGTAAAAAAAAAGCTGCCGTTTTTTTCGTATTAAAGATAAAGAAAGGAAAAAATATCTCTTAAATACAATTTGACGAGCTCTATCCGCTAAAGTTTACAACGTTTCGATCAAAAGTCGTTTTCAGTACGAAAAAAAATAAAAACCGTGAAAAAATCAGGCCTAACTTTATGATTTCCACTTTCTTACAATTTTCGGCAATTTCCATTCCAGTTAGGTATAGAACGATATATTGGAAAAAGGTAGATTTTGAGATGGCCTAACCGATTATCCAAACCGCATGTCGATTGGATGCACCCAATTCGACTTATTAGCGATCCAAGAGGTACCATTTTCGACCAAATTTTGACTTTAAAAAAATCAAAAAAATTACTTCCAAACTTTTGATCGCGCTCACAAACAATAGGGTTCTGTAGCCCACGGTCGTCTACGCGTCGAAAAAGTTTAAATCGAAAAAACTGATTTTTGTTGCCTGTATCGAATGCCAACGAGATCCCGATATTTCTCGACTTTAAAAATTAATAACTTTTTTCCGGCACACCCTGTATATTCGAAATTTTCACACAACGTACCCCCACTATTCCTCTGTAAACCCAAAAAGTTTCAATTGTCCCACATTAACCGTTTCCGAGAAAAAAAATCGCAAATGTGAAAATGTCGAAACTGACGACGACGACGACGACGCCGCCGCCGACACGGACAACATACGCACATATTTCAAATGAAGCAGACGATATAGTGCAAAATTTTCGGGAAGCAGTCGGGGTTGCCGTGATTCCGCGTGAAGGCGACGAATAACATATCGCGGAAAGCGATATGTTAACTAGACTGGGTACATATCGCTAATCGTCAGCCGAGAGTGCATCTAATATTAGTACTAAAAAGATTTACAAAAATTTACAATAAAAAAATACTTTTCTTTTCTTTTTTTCTATTTACTATTGCTTTTTTTGCCTCACCTTCCTGCGGAACGTGAAGGGAAAACATATCGCCAAATTGTCATTATAACAACTGACCAAAACTACACAATGGTGCAAAATTTCCGTTTTCTCGTATAGATAGGTAGTTTTCTGAGACGGCGCCGTATAGGTGCTCTTTAAACTCGCACACCTTTGTGCAATGTGGGATATACTTTCCATATTTGCTCTATAAAAATATGTAAGTATTCAATCGATTAAAACATAAGCAAAAAATTATTCTTAAATGGAAGCTATTATTATCAGCTAATAAATTTGTAGAAATATTATTGTGCCGAGCCAATACGTCCCTTATTATCGCTTTTAGAATAGAAAGCAATATAACCTTTTATCTGGACCATAGAAAAAGGCAACTTTTTTATTTGAAGAGGTTCTATCTAAGCTTTATCAGTTTCGAGATATTGGCTAATATATGAAAACCACTTTTAATTCCATATCTCAAAAACTATAAGACCTACAAAAAATTTCTAAGAACTTAAAGTGAAGATCTCATAAAGATGCTACTTATTAGTTATATACATTGTTGCCGTATCTCTTTCAGTTTCCGAGGAAAATGGTCTTTCATGGATTTCATAGCATTTTCCTGAGCATATTACATGGAAAAAATGCCAAAATTTAAAATTCGCAAATAAGTCAATTTTTCGGTACATTTTCATCAAAAATAACGTAAAACCCGAAAATAGCGAAGAAAATATGATAAATAACAATTCTATGAATTAAAAAAAAAATCCAGAAAACTCGGATTTTTTGGTCGGTTTTCACAGTTTCCTCAATACGTCCCTTATTACGGCCTTTGGAACAAAAGTTAATATAACGTTTTATCTGGACAATAGAAAAAGACAACTTTTTTATTTAAAGAGTTTCTATCTAAGTTCTATCAGTTTCGAGATATTGGCAAATACATGAAAACCACTTTTAATTCCATATCTCAAAAACTATAAGACCTACAAAAAATTTCTAAGAACTTAAAGTGAAGATCTCATAAAGATGCTACTTATTAGTTATATACATTGTTGCTTTTTTTGCCTCACCTTCCTGCGGAACGTGAAGGGGAAACATATCGCCAAATTGTCATTATAACAACTGACAAAAACTAAAAAATAAAAATAACGGGTGCAAAATTTCCGTTTTCTTGTATAGATAGGTAGTCTTTGAAGACAGCATCGTATACTGCTCGATGTCCCGTTTCCAATGCCGTCTCGCTCGATTCGCTACGACTTTTCGTTACGGAAATATATGATATTTAATATTATGATATTGATATTAACATTGAACCCATCAGCACCGGCTTTTTTTAAAATCGCACAGCAAACGTATCAATGTGGAATATAATTTCCAAGTGTGTCCTATAAAAATATGTATTCAATCAATTTAAACATAAGTAAAGAAACTATTCTTACATTGATAGCTGATAAATTAGTTCAAAAGCTTATTTTGCCGAGCCCTTCCGGCACGGCACTGTTCCAATTCGTTTATTTTATTTCATACTTTTTACGAAACCATTTGTTAGCAACCTTTAATAATTGCCTAAAGGATTATCCAAACCGAATGTCGATCGGATGGACCCAATTCGACTTATTAACGATTCAATAGGTACCTGTTTAGTCCCATATTTAACTTTGAAAAAATTTAAAAAATTATTTCCAAACTTTCGATCGCGCTCACAAACAATAGGGGTCTGTAGCCTACGGTCGTCTACGCGTCGAAAAAGTTTAAATCGAAAAAACTAATTTTTGTGGCCTGTACCGAATGACAACGAGACTCCGATAAGTATCAACTTTAAAAATTAATAATAACTTTTTTCCCGTACACCCTGTATATTCAAAATTTTTACACATTGTACCCCCACTATTCCTCTCTAAACTGAAAAAGTTTCAATCGTCCCACTCTTACCGTTTCCGAGAAAAGAAATCGCAAATGTGAAAATGTCTTACATAGACGAAATTGTTCAAGAGCCGATCGGGGTTTTCGAGATTCCGCGCGGAAGAGACGTATATAATACTAGACTGGGTACATATCGCTAATCGTCAGCCGAGAGTGCATCTAATATTAGTACTAAAAAAATAATTTTCTTGTACTTTTTTTTAATTTACTATTGCTTTTTATACCTCACCTTCCTGCGGAACGTGAAGGAGAAACATATCGCCAAATTGTCATTATAACAACTGACAAAAACTAAAAAATAAAAAAACGGGTGCAAAATTTCCGGTTTCTCGTATAGATAGGTCGTTTTTGGAGACGGCATCGTATAGTGGTCGACGTCCTATTTCCAATGCCGTCTCGCTCGATTCGCTACGACTTTTCGTTACTAAAATATATGATATTAACTATTCTTACATAGATAGCTGATAAATTGGTGAAAATTTTATTGTGCCGAGCCCTTTGGGCACGGCACTGTTGGAGTTCGTTCGTTTCATTTTATACTTTTGACAAAACCATTTGTTAGCAACCTCTAATTTTGAAACATTTCAATTCATGATAAAAAATAAATTTAGTTTCTTCACAAACCTAGTTGATTTTTTTCGTACCAAGGATTGTCGCTGTAAGATTCCAAGATTGAAAAATTTTTCAGTTCCTAAATAACATAGTTCTATACGACAGCTGTCATTTTGACAGTTAATTTTCAATTTAGGATTAAAACGTAAGATAGTAATTCTTACTTTTTTATAATTTGCACCCTTTATATTACCGGTAGGTATAGAACAATATAATTGAAAAAAGTAGTATTTGAGATGACCTAAACTAATCTCTAAACCAAAAGTGTGTTAGACGCACCCAATTCGATTTATTAACGATCCAACATGACCCTACATTGATTTTAAAAAAAATCAAAAAATTGACTTCCCAACTTTTGATCGCGTTCGCAAATAACGGTGTTTTGTAGCCCAACGTCGTCTACATGCCAAAAAAGTTTAAATCGATTAAAATGATTTTTGCCATCTGTATCGCGCTACAACGAAAAAAAAACATATTTTTCAACTTTGACTTAAATAACTTTTTTCCGGTACACCCTGTATATTGGAAATTGTTCCCAGAACGTGCCCCTACTATTCCTCTCTACGTCCAGAAATTTTTTATCGTTTTGCTCTAACCGTTTCCGAGAAAAAAATTCGCGAATATCGAAATATCGAACAGCCTCCCACCACGTGGCGATGCATTTTCAATGTCGGAACGTCATCTTTAAAATCGAGATTACAACTATTTCTGAAACATTTTGGGCAAATATTTTGGTCAATAAAATTAGAAGAAGGTTCAAGGTAGATATTCCATCCGATTTAAAATTTGGAAATGTTCTTATTAGTCTAGCAAGTCAAGCTCAAAACACCAATTTTTCGCCATTTTTGACAGCCGGTTTTTTAGAATTAATTTACTTACATTAACCAAAGCAGTTAAAGCACTCTAGTCAAAATTAAATGGTATTAGAATTTGCAAATTTTGCTTGTTTCCGCACTCAAAAACTCGATTTTTCTTAAACTTACGAATATATTTTTATAAGTTTAGATATGTAGAGGTGTTGAGACTAAATCATCGCGTCTTTTGGGAAAAAATAAAACGGTTTTGTTAAAAATTGAATAAGCTAGTCGATATAGTAAAACGTCGGATAAAAATATCTCTTGATAAATCATAAATTAATTTTTTTGAGCCACAAATGATGTTTTTTCAGAGCGCGTTTACTATGCAAACTTAAGCTTGTTTATCGGTTGATATGGTGGACCAAGAAAAAATTCAAAAAGTTATATTTATAGACACTTGCAGAAGTATTTAACAAACCAGTGCGACGCCAACAGAAATTACTGGAAAAAATTCATAGGCTGTCGTTTTTTCCGTATTAAAGATAAAGAAACGAAAAATATCTCTAAAATACAATTTGAAGAGCTTTATCCGCTAAAGTATACAACGTTTCGATCAAAAGTCGTTTTCCGTACGAAAAAAAATAAAAACTGCGAAAAATCACGCCTTCCAGTTTCTTACAATTTTTGATCATTTCCATTCCAGTTAGGTATAGAACGATATATTGGAAAAAGGTAGTTTTTGAGATGGCCTAAACGATTATCAAAACCGAATGTTGATCGGATGCACCCAATTCGACTTATTAGCGATCCAAGAGGTACCATTTTTGATCAATTTTCAACTTTAAAAAAATCAAAAAAATTACTTCCAAACTTTCGATCGCGCTCACAAACAATAGGGTTCTGTAGCCCACGGTCGTCTACGCGTCGAAAAAGTTTAAATCAAAAAAACTCATTTTTACGAACTGTATCGAATCCCAACGAGAATCCGATAATTATCGACTTTAAAAATTAATAACTTTTTTCTGGCACACCCTGTATATTCGAAATTTTTACACAACGTACCTCCACTATTCCTCTCTAAACTGAAAAAGTTTCAATCGTCCCACTCTTATCGTTTCCGAGAAAAGAAATCGCAAATGTGAAAATGTCGAAACTGACAACGACAACTTATTTTAAATGTAGCCGCCGTATATAATACTAGACTGGGTACATATCGCTAATCGTCAGCCGAGAGTGCATCTAATATTAGTACTAAAAAAAAATTTACAATAAAAAAATACTTTTCTTTTCTTTTTTTCTATTTACTATTGCTTTTTTTGCCTCACCTTCCTGCGGAACGTGAAGGGGAAACATATCGCCAAATTGTCATTATAACAACTGACCAAAACTAGACAATGGTGCAAAATTTCCATTTTCTCGTATAGATAGGTAGTTTTCGGAGGCGGTGCCGTATAGTGCTCAACGTCCCGTTTCCAATGCCGCCTCGCTCGTCTGTCGGCCATATTGCAATCTCTTTGTCCACCTATATGTATAGTTTTATTTGTGGGGTCATACCGCCTAACGGCGAGTACATTTTCATGTTACGTTATATGTTTTACGACGTACTTAGTTATTTCACACAATATTATCATTATTACTACAGAGATTATGCATAGTTTTTTAACAATCAAAGATTATGCATAGTTTTTTCACAACCAAAGATCGGTGAAGATTATGGCATAGTCTTATGACAAACAAAGATTATGGCATATTTTTTATGACAAACAAATTTTAAGGCATAGTCTTATGACAAACAAAGATTACGGCATAGTCTTATGACAAACAAATATTATGGCATAGTCTTATGACAAACAAAGATTATGGCATAGTCTTATGACAAACAAAGTTTAAGGCATAGTCTTATGACATACAAAGATTTTGGCATAGTCTTATGACAAACAAACATTAGTGCATAGTCTTATGACAAACAAATATTATGGCATAGTTTTATAACAACCAAAGATTATGTATATTTTTATGACAAACAAATTTTAAGGCATAGTCTTATGACAAACAAAGTTTAAGGCATAGTCTTATGACAAACAAACATTAGTGCATAGTCTTATGACAAACAAATATTATGGCATAGTTTTATAACAACCAAAGATTATGTATATTTTTATGACAAACAAATTTTAAGGCATGGTCTTACGACAAACAAAGATTATGGCGTAGTCTTATGACAAAAAAAAAGTTTAAGGCATAGTCTTATGACAAACAAAGATTATGGCATAGCCTTATGACATTCAAAGATTTTGGCATAGTCTTATGACAAACAAACATTAGTGCATAGTCTTATGACAAACAAATATTATGGCATAGTTTTTATAACAACCAAAGATTATGTATATTTTTATGACAAACAAATTTTAAGGCATAGTCTTATGACAAACAAAGATTACGGCATAGTCTTATCACAAACAAAGTTTAAGGCATAGTCTTCTGACAAACAAAGATTATGGCATAGTCTTATGACAAACAAAGATTTTGGCATAGTCTTATGACAAACAAATATTATGGCATAGTTTTTTCACAACCAAAGATTGGGCATAGTTTTTTCACAACCAAAGTTTAGGCATCGTTTTTTCACAACCAAAGATTAGGCATAGTTTTATAACAAACAAAGATTAGGCATAGTTTTTTCACAACCAAAGTTTAGGCACAGTTTTTTCACAACCAAAGATTAGGCATAGTTTTTTTACAACCAAGGATGGTCTTATCAATTACGTATAATTTTTGATTTTCTTTAAAAAATTCATAAAAACGTTATTTTGTATATTTTCTTTGCTATTTGTGAGTTTTACGTTATTTTCGATGAAGATTTATAGAAAAGTTGTCATATTTTCGAATTTTAAATTTTTGAAATTTTTTCATGTACCAGTCATGAAAATTTGATGAAATCAATAAGGTAACATTTTCCTCGGAAAGTATAAGAGATATGGCACCAATGTATATAACTATTAAGTAGCATCCTTATGAGATCTTCACTTTAAGTTCTTAGTAATTTTTTGTAGGTCTTATAGTTTTTGAGATATGGAATTAAAAGTGGTTTTCATATATTTGGCAATATCTCGGAACTGATAAAACTTAGATAAAAACTTTTTAAATAAAAAAGTAGCCTTTTTCTATTCTCCATATAAAAAGTTATATTAATTTCTATTCTAAAAGCGATAGTAAGGGACGTATTGAGGAAAATGTAAAAACTGGCAGAAATATTAGATTTTTGGTATTTTTTTAAAAATTCATAAAATCGTACTGGGTACATATCGCTAATCGTCAGCCGAGAGTGCATCTATTATTAGTACTAAAAATTTGTATTTAAAAAGTATTTTTCTTAGTTTCTTTTTTCTATGTTTTCTATTGCTTTTTTTGCCTCGCCTTCCTGCGGAACGTGAAGGGGAAACATATCGCCAAATTGTCATTATAACAACTGACCAAAACTACACAATGATGCAAAATTTCCGTTTTCTCGTATAGATAGGTAGTTTTCTGAGACGGCGCCATATAGGTGCTCTTTAAAAGTTTTATACGACAGCTGTCATTTTGACATGTAACTGTAATTTTTTTTAAAGCTTTTCTTGTATCTTGCATTATAGATGTAAGAATCCGAAATTTAAAAAAATTTCAGTATCTAAATAACAAAGTTTTATACGACAGCTGTCAGATTTTGACAGGTAAGTTTCAATTTTTTTTTAGCTTTTTCGTAGCGAGAGTTACTACTGTAAGAATCCTAAATTGAAAATTTTTTCAGTTCCTAAATAACAAAGTTTTATACCATAGCTGTCAAATTTTGACAGGTAAGTGTCAATTAGAACAATATATTTGAAAAAAGTAGTATTTGAGATGACCTAAGCGAATCTCCAAACCAAAAATATGTGGGACGCACGCAATTCGATTTATTATCGATCCAACATGCCCCTACATTGATTTAAAAAAAATCAGAAAATTGACTTCCCAACTTCCGATCGCCTTGGCAAACAATAGGCTTCTGTAGCCGACGGTCGTCTATGCGCCGAAAAAGTTTAAATCAAAAAAACTCATTTTTACGACCTGTGTCGAATGCCAACGAGATCCCGATATTTCTCCACTTTAAAAATTAATAACTTTTTTTCGGCACACCCTGTATATTCGAAATTTTCACACAATGTACCCCCACTATTCCTATCTAAACCCTAAAAGTTTCAATCGTCCCACTCTAACCGTTTCCGAGAAAAAAAAATCGCAACTGTGAAAATGTCTTGCATAGACGAAATTGTTCAAGAGCTGATCGGGGTTTTCGAGATTCCGCGCGGAAGAGACGTATATAATACTAGACTGGGTACATATCGCTAATCGTCAGCCGAGAGTGCATCTAATATTAGTACTAAAAAGATTTACAAAAATTTACAATAAAAAAATACTTTTCTTTTCTTTTTTTCTATTTACTATTGCTTTTTTTGCCTCACCTTCCTGCGGAACGTGAAGGGAAAACATATCGCCAAATTGTCATTATAACAACTGACCAAAACTACACAATGGTGCAAAATTTCCGTTTTCTCGTATAGATAGGTAGTTTTCTGAGACGGCGCCGTTTAGGTGCTCTTTAAACTCGCACACCTTTGTGCAATGTGGGATATACTTTCCATATTTGCTCTATAAAAATATGTAAGTATTCAATCGATTAAAACATAAGCAAAAAATTATTCTTACATGGAAGCTATCAATTATCAGCTAATAAATTTGTAGAAATATTATTGTGCCGAGCCAATACGTCCCTTATTATCGCTTTTAGAATAGAAATCAATATAACCTTTTATCTGGACCATAGAAAAAGGCAACTTTTTTATTTGAAGAGGTTCTATCTAAGCTTTATCAGTTTCGAGATATTGGCTAATATATGAAAACCGAACTTAAAGTAAAGATCTCTTAAGGATGCTACTTATTAGTTATATACATTGTTGCCGTATCTCTTTCAGTTTCCGAGGAAAATGGTCTTTTATGGATTTCATAGCATTTTCCTGAGCATATACATGGAAAAAATGCCAAAATTTAAAATTCGCAAATAAGTCAATTTTTCGGTACATTTCCATCAAAAATAACGTAAAACCCGAAAATAGCGAAGAAAATATGATAATTAACAATTCTATGAATTTTTACAAAAATATCCAGAAAACTCGGATTTTTTTGTCGGTTTTCAAAGTTTCCTCAATACGTCCCTTATTACGGCCTTTGGAACAAAAGTTAATATAACGTTTTATCTGGACAATAGAAAAAGGCAAATTTTTTATTTAAAGAGTTTCTATCTAAGTTCTATCAGTTTCGAGATATTGGCAAATACATGAAAACCACTTTTAAATCCATATCTCAAAAACTATAAGACGTACAAAAAATTTCTAAGAACTTATAGTAAAGATCTCTTAAGAATGCTACTTATTAGTTATATACATTGTTGCCGTATCTCTTTTAGTTTCCGAGGAAAATGGTCTTTTATGGATTCCATAGCATTTTCCTGAGCATACATGGAAAAAATGCCAAAATTTAAAATTCGCAAATAAGTCAATTTTTTGGTACATTTCCATCAAAAATAACGTAAAACCCGAAAGTAGCGAAGAAAATATGATAAATAACAATTCTATGAATTTAAAAAAAAAATCCAGAAAACTCGGATTTTTTGGTCGGTTTTCACAGTTTCCTCAATACGTCCCTTATTACGGCCTTTGGAACAAAAGTTAATATAACGTTTTATCTGGACAATAGAAAAAGGCAAATTTTTTATTTAAAGAGTTTCTATCTAAGTTCTATCAGTTTCGAGATATTGGCAAATACATGAAAACCACTTTTAAATCCATATCTCAAAAACTATAAGACGTACAAAAAATTTCTAAGAACTTATAGTAAAGATCTCTTAAGGATGCTACTTATTAGTTATATACATTGTTGCCGTATCTCTTTTAGTTTCCGAGGGAAATGGTCTTTTATGAATTCCATAGCATTTTCCTGAGCATACATGGAAAAAATGCCAAAATTTAAAATTCGCAAATAAGTCAATTTTTCGGTACATTTCCATCAGAAATAACGTAAAACCCGAAAGTAGCGAAGAAAATATGATAAATAACAATTCTATGAATTTAAAAAAAAAATCCAGAAAACTCGGATTTTTTGGTCGGTTTTCACAGTTTCCTCAATACGTCCCTTATTACGGCCTTTGGAACAAAAGTTAATATAACGTTTTATCTGGACAATAGAAAAAGGCAAATTTTTTATTTAAAGAGTTTCTATCTAAGTTCTATCAGTTTCGAGATATTGGCAAATACATGAAAACCACTTCTAATTCCATATCTCAAAAACTATAAGACCTACAAAAAATTTCTAAAAACTTAAAGTGAAGATCTCATAAAGATGCTACTTATTAGTTATATACATTGTTGCTTTTTTTGCCTCACCTTCCTGCGCCAATTTGTCATTATAACAACTGACCAAAACTAGACAATGATGCAAAATTTCCGTTTTCTCGTATAGATAGGTAGTTTTCGGAGACGGCGCCGTATAGTGCTCAAAGTTCCATTTCCAATGCCGCCTCGCTCGATTCGCTACGACTTTTCGTTACGGAGATATATGATATTTAATATTATGATATTGATATTTATAGGTGCTCTTTAAACTCGCAATGTGGGATATATAGAAATATTATTGTGCCGAGCCCTTCGGGCACGGCACTGTTCTAGTTCGTTCGTTTAATAATACGACAGCTGTTACTTTGACAGGTAAGTGTCATTTTTTTTTAGCTTTTTCGTAGCGACGATTATAGCTGTAAAAATCCTAAATTAAAAACTTTTTCAGTACCTAAATAACAAAGTTTTATACGACAGCTGTCAAATTTTGAAAGGTAATTGTCAATTATTTTTTAGCTTTTTTGTAGCGAGGGTTATAGCTGTAATTATCCTAAATTTAAAAAAATTTTCAGTACCCAAATAACAAAGTTCTATACGACAGCTGTCAAATTATGACAGGCGGGTGTAAATTTTTTTAATCTTTTTTCATATAGAGGATTATAGCTGTACAAATCCGAAATTTCAAAATTTTTCAGTGATTAAATAACAAAGTTCCATACGACAGCTGTCAAATTTTGACAGGTAAGTGTCAATTTTTTTTTAGCTTTTTCGTAGGGAGAGTTATAGCTGTAAGAGTCCGAAATTATAAAATTATCAGGTCCCTAAATAACAAAGTTCTATACGATAGCTGTCAAATTTTGACAGGTAAGTGTCAATTTTTTTTTTAGATTTTTTGTAACGAGGGTTATAGCTGTAAGAATCCTAAATTTAAAAATTTGTCAGTACCTAAATGACACAGTTTTATACGATAGCTGTCAAATTTTGACAGGTAAGTGTCAATTTTTTTTTAGATTTTTTGTAACGAGGGTTATAGCTGTAAGAATCCTAAATTAAAAAATTTCTCAGTTCCTAAATAACAAAGTTCTATACGACAGCTGTCATTTTGACAGGTAAATATCAATTTTTTTTTAAGCTTTTCTTGTATCTAGGATTATAGCTGTAAGAATCCGAAATTTAAAAAAAATTCAGTACCTAAATAACAAAGTTCTATACTACAGCTGTCAGATTTTGACAGGTAAGTGTAATTTTTTTTTAGCTTTTTCGTATAGATTATTATAGCTGTAAGAATCCAAAATTTAAAAAATTTTCAGTACCTAAATAACGACATTAAAAAAAAAAACTTTAAAAAAAAGAAAAAAAACAGTGGGGTTTGAACCCTCGACCTTCGTCTCCAAAATCAACAGCCTCTACTACTACGCTACCGAAGCTTAGAGAGTGATTTGTGGTAAATAGGATATTAATGACGTATTCGATATTACATAGAACGTTGAGTATTGAAGACACACACAAATAATACACTTTTTTCAATTATTTTTGGTCAACCGCAAAGAAAAAGGTCCAAGACAGGTGTTTCATACATTAAATACTGTCCAAATATTATAAAAACTATAAAAACTGAAGTTAATATGCCTCCTGCAAGCCATTTTTATTATTACAAGTACGGGATAAATGCGATATTTTCCCCCTTATTTTTGGTCAAACGAAAAAGATAAAGGTTCAAGGTAGGTATTTCCCACAAAAGACGTAGTCTAAATGGTCTTATTCCTCTAAAAAATCAATTTGGAAATCGCATTTTTCACCTATTTTTGACAGATGGTATAAAAGTTAAAGTTCAGGAAGACGCACGTGGTAAAACCATGGCCAACTTTTTCTAAATCGAATGGTGTTAGAATTTGAAAATTGTGCCTGTTTCCGCACCCAAAAAAGCAACTTTGCTCAAATTTGCGAATATATTTTGATAAGTTTGGACATGCAGGAATATTGAGAAGTAATCAGCGCATATTTTGAGAAAAAAATAAAACGGTTTTGTTAAAAATTGAATAAGCTACAGTCGATATAGTAAAACCTCTGGTGAAGGAACCTATAAAAAAATCATAAATTAATTTTTTTGAGCCACAAAATATGTTTTCCCAAAGATCGCTTATAATACAAATTAAAGCTTCTTTATCCGTTGATATAGTGTACCAAGAAAAAATTCAAAATGTTATATATTATAGACACTTGCAGAATTATTTAAGCAAACCAGTGCAACGCCAACAGAAATTACGGGAAAAAGTTCATAAGCTGCCGTTTTTTCCGTATTAAAGATAAAAAAACCAAAAAATATCTCTTAAATACAATTTGACGGCTCTATCCGCTAAAGTATACAACGTTTCAATCAAAAATCGTTTTCCGTACGAAAAAAAATAAACGGAATAAAAACGGAGAAAAAAAATCACGCCTTACACTGTGGTTTCCAGTTTCTTACCATTTTCGGCAATTTCCATTCCAGTTAGGTATAGAACGATATATTGGAAAAAGGTAGTTTTTGAGATGGCCTAACCGATTATCCAAACCGAATGTACATCGGATGCACCCAATTCGACTTATTAGCGATCCAAGAGGTACCATTTTCGACCAAATTTTGACTTTGAAAAATTCAAAAAAATTACTTCCAAACTTTCGATCGCGCTCACAAACAATAGGGTTCTGTAGCCCACGGTCGTCTACGCGTCTAAAAAGATTAAATCGAAAAAACTAATTTTTGTGGCCTGTATTGAATGCCAACGAGATCCCGATATTTCTCGACTTTAAAAATTAATAACTTTTTTCCGGCACACCCTGTATATTCGAAATTTTTACACAACATACCCCCACTATTCCTCTCTAAACCCAAAAAGTTTCAATCGTCCCACTCTAACCGTTTCCGAGAAAAAAAATCGCAAATGTGAAAATGTCGAAACTGACGGCGACGACGACGACGACGACGCCGACAACATACGCACATTATTTTCACCGAAGCGCCGTATAACATATCGCGTTGTAGCGCGATATGTAACTAGACTGGGTACATATCGCTAATCGTCAGCCGAGAGTGCATCTAATATTAGTACTAAAAAGATTTACAAAAATTTACAATAAAAAAATACTTTTCTTTTCTTTTTTTCTATTTACTATTGCTTTTTTTGCCTCACCTTCCTGCGGAACGTGAAGGGAAAACATATCGCCAAATTGTCATTATAACAACTGACCAAAACTACACAATGGTGCAAAATTTCCGTTTTCTCGTATAGATAGGTAGTTTTCTGAGACGGCGCCGTTTAGGTGCTCTTTAAACTCGCACACCTTTGTGCAATGTGGGATATACTTTCCATATTTGCTCTATAAAAATATGTAAGTATTCAATCGATTAAAACATAAGCAAAAAATTATTCTTACATGGAAGCTATCAATTATCAGCTAATAAATTTGTAGAAATATTATTGTGCCGAGCCAATACGTCCCTTATTATCGCTTTTAGAATAGAAATCAATATAACCTTTTATCTGGACCATAGAAAAAGGCAACTTTTTTATTTGAAGAGGTTCTATCTAAGCTTTATCAGTTTCGAGATATTGGCTAATATATACCACTTTTAATTCCATATCTCAAAAACTATAAGACCTACAAAAAATTTCTAAGAACTTAAAGTAAAGATCTCTTAAGGATGCTACTTATTAGTTATATACATTGTTGCCGTATCTCTTTCAGTTTCCGAGGAAAATGGTCTTTTATGGATTTCATAGCATTTTCCTGAGCATATACATGGAAAAAATGCCAAAATTTAAAATTCGCAAATAAGTCAATTTTTCGGTACATTTCCATCAAAAATAACGTAAAACCCGAAAATAGCGAAGAAAATATGATAATTAACAATTCTATGAATTTTTACAAAAATATCCAGAAAACTCGGATTTTTTTGTCGGTTTTCAAAGTTTCCTCAATACGTCCCTTATTACGGCCTTTGGAACAAAAGTTAATATAACCTTTTATCTGGACCATAGAAAAAGGCAACTTTTTTATTTGAAGAGGTTCTATCTAAGCTTTATCAGTTTCGAGATATTGGCTAATATATACCACTTTTAATTCCATATCTCAAAAACTATAAGACCTACAAAAAATTTCTAAGAACTTAAAGTAAAGATCTCTTAAGGATGCTACTTATTAGTTATATACATTGTTGCCGTATCTCTTTCAGTTTCCGAGGAAAATGGTCTTTTATGGATTTCATAGCATTTTCCTGAGATGGAAAAAATGCCAAAATTTAAAATTCGCAAATATGTCAATTTTTCGGTACATTTCCATCAAAAATAACGTAAAACCCGAAAATAGCGAAGAAAATATGATAATTAACAATTCTATGAATTAAAAAAAAAATATCCAGAAAACTCGGATTTTTTTGTCGGTTTTCAAAGTTTCCTCAATACGTCCCTTATTACGGCCTTTAAAACAAAAGTTAATATAACGTTTTATCTGGACAATAGAAAAAGGCAACTTTTTTATTTGAAGAGTTTCTATCTAAGTTCTATCAGTTTCGAGATATTGGCAAATACATGAAAACCACTTTTAATTCCATATCTCAAAAACTATAAGACGTACAAAAAATTTCTGAGAACCTAAAGTAAAGATCTCTTAAGGATGCTACTTATTAGTTATATACATTGTTGCCGTATCTCTTTCAGTTTCCGAGGAAAATGGTCTTTTATGGATTTCATAGCATTTTCCTGAGATGGAAAAAATGCCAAAATTTAAAATTTGCAAATAAGTCAATTTTTCGGTACATTTCCATCAAAAATAACGTAAAACCCGAAAATAGCGAAGAAAATATGATAAATAACAATTCTATGAATTTTTTAAAAAAATCCAGAAAACTCGGATTTTTTGGTCGGTTTTCACAGTTTCCTCAATACGTCCCTTATTACGGCCTTTGGAACAAAAGTTGATATAACGTTTTATCTGGACAATAGAAAAAGGCAACTTTTTTATTTAAAGAGTTTCTATCTAAGTTCTATCAGTTTCGAGATATTGGCAAATACATGAAAACCACTTTTAATTCCATATCTCAAAAACTATAAGACCTACAAAAAATTTCTAAGAACTTAAAGTGAAGATCTCATAAAGATGATACTTATTAGTTATATACATTGTTGCTTTTTTTGCCTCGCCTTCCTGCGGAACGCTGCCAAATTGTCATTATAACAACTGACAAAAACTAAAAAATAAAAATAACGGGTGCAAAATTTCCGTTTTCTTGTATAGATAGGTAGTTTTTGAAGACGGCATCGTATATTGATCGATGTCCCGTTTCCAATTCCGTCTCGCTCGATTCGCTACGACTTTTCGTTACAATATATGATATTTAATATTATGATATTGATATTAACATTGAACCCATCAGCACCGGCTTTTTTTAAAATTGCACAGCAAACGTATCAATGTGGAATATACTTTCCAAGTTTGTTCTATAAAAATATGTATTCAATCGATTTAAACATAAGTAAAGAAACTATTCTTACATTGATAGCTGATAAATTAGTTTAAAAGCTTATTTTGCCGAGCCCTTCCGGCACGGCACTGTTCCAATTCGTTTATTTTATTTCATACTTTTTACAAAACCATTTGTTAGCAACCTTTAATAATTGCCTAAAGGATTATCCAAACCGAATGTCGATCGGATGGACCCAATTCGACTTATTAACGATTCAATAGGTACCTGTTTAGTCCCATATTTAACTTTGAAAAAATTTAAAAAATTATTTCCAAACTTTCGATTGCGCTCACAAACAATAGGGGTCTGTAGCCTACGGTCGTCTACGCGTCGAAAAAGTTTAAATCGAAAAAACTAATAGAGCTGTCACTTTGACAGGTAAGTGTCATTTTTTTTAGCTTTTTCGTAGCGAGGGTTATAGCTGTAAGAATTCGAAATTAAAAAATTTTCAGGTACCTAAATAAAAAAGTTTTTTACGACAGCTGTCAAATTTTGACAGGTAAGTGTAATTTTTTTTAGCTTTTTCGTAGCGAGAGTTATAGCTGTAAGAATCTGAAATTAAAAAAAAATCAATACCTACCTAAATAACAAAGTTCTATACTACAGCTGTCAAATTATGACAGGCGGGTGTAAATTTTTTAAAGCTTTTTTCATATAGAGGATTGTAGCTATACGAATCTGAAATTAAAAATTTTTTAGTACCTAAATAACAAACTTTTATACGACAGCTGTCAAATTTTGACAGGTAAGTGTCAATTTATTTAAACTTTTTTCGTAGCGAGGGTTAAAGCTGTAATAATCCTAAATTTAAAAATTTTTCAGTACCCAAATAACAAAGTTCTATACGACAGCTGTCAAATTATGACAGGCGGGTGTAAATTTTTTTAAGCTATTTTCATATAGAGGATTGTAGCTATACGAATCTGAAATTAAAAATTTTTTAGTACCTAAATAACAAACTTTTATACGACAGCTGTCAAATTTTGACAGGTAAGTGTCAATTTATTTAAACTTTTTTCGTAGCGAGGGTTAAAGCTGTAATAATCCTAAATTTAAAAATTTTTCAGTACCCAAATAACAAAGTTCTATACGACAGCTGTCAAATTATGACAGGCGGGTGTAAATTTTTTTAATCTTTTTTCATATAGAGGATTATAGCTGTACAAATCCGAAATTTAAAAATTTTTCAGTGATTAAATAACAAAGTTCCATACGACAGCTGTCAAATTTTGACAGGTAAGTGTCAATTTTTTAAAAGTTTTTTCGTAACGAGGATTATAGCTGTAAGAATCCCAAATTGAAAAAATTTTCAGTACCTAAATAACAAAGTTCTATACGATAGCTGTCAAATTTTGACAGTTAAGTGTCAATTTTTTTTTAGCTTTTTCGTAGCGAGAGTTATAGCTGTAAGAGTCCGAAATTATAAAATTATCAGGTCCCTAAATAACAAAGTTCTATACGATAGCTGTCAAATTTTGACAGGTAAGTGTCAATTTTTTTTTAGATTTTTTGTAACGAGGGTTATAGCTGTAAGAATCCTAAATTTAAAAATTTGTCAGTACCTAAATGACACAGTTTTATACGATAGCTGTCAAATTTTGACAGGTAAGTGTCAATTTTTTTTTAGATTTTTTGTAACGAGGGTTATAGCTGTAAGAATACTAAATTAAAAAATTTCTCAGTTCCTAAATAACAAAGTTCTATACGACAGCTGTCATTTTGACAGGTAAATATCAAGTTTTTTTTAAGCTTTTCTTGTATCTAGGATTATAGCTGTAAGAATCCGAAATTTAAAAAAATTTCAGTACCTAAATAACAAAGTTCTTTACTACAGCTGTCAGATTTTGACAGGTAAGTGTAATTTTTTTTTAGCTTTTTCGTATAGATTATTATAGCTGTAAGAATCCAAAATTTAAAAAATTTTCCGTACCTAAATAACGACATTAAAAAAAAAAGAAAAAAAAAGAAAAAAAAACACTGGGGTTTGAACCCACGACCTTCGTCTCCAAAATCAACAGCCTATACTACTACGCTATCGAAGCTTTGAGAATGATTTGTGGTAAATAGGATATTAATGACGTATTCGATATTACATAGAACGTTGAGTATTGAAGATACACACAAATAATACACTTTTCTCAATTATTTTTGGTCAACCGCAAAGAAAAAGGTCCAAGACAGGTGTTTCATACATTAAATACTCCCCAAATATTATAAAAACTAAAAAATTGAAGTTAATATGCCTCCTGCAAGCCATTTTTATTATTACAAGTACGGGATAAATGCGATATTTTCCCCCTTATTTTTGGTCAAACGAAAAAGATAAAGGTTCAAGGTAGGTATTTCCCACAAAAGACGTAATCTAAATGGTCTTATTCCTCTAAAAAATCAATTTGGAAATCGCATTTTTCACCTATTTTTGACAGATGGTATAAAAGTTAAAGTTCAGGAAAACGTACGTGGTAAAACCATGGCCAACTTTTTCTAAATCGAATGGTGTTAGAATTTGAAAATTGTGCCTGTTTCCGCACCCAATAAAGCAACTTTGCTAGAATTTGCGAATACATTTTGATAAGTTTGGACATGCAGGAATATTGAGAAATAATTAGCGCATATTTTGAGAAAAAAATAAAACGGTTTTGTTAAAAATTGAATAAGCTACAGTCGATATAGTAAAACCTCTGGTGAAGGAACCTATAAAAAAATCATAAATTAATTTTTTTGAGCCACAAAATATGTTTTCCTAAAGATCGCTTATAATACGAATTAAAGCTTCTTTATCCGTTGATATAGTGTACCAAGAAAAATTTCAAAATGTTATATATTATAGACACTTGCAGAATTATTTAAGCAAACCAGTGCAACGCCAACAGAAATTACGGGAAAAAGTTCATAAGCTGCCGTTTTTTCTGTATTAAAGATAAAAAAACGAAAAAATATCTCTTAAATACAATTTGACGGCTCTATCCGCTAAAGTATACAACGTTTCAATCAAAAATCGTTTTCCGTACGAAAAAAAATAAACGGAATAAAAACGGAGAAAAAAATCACGCCTTACACTGTGGTTTCCAGTTTCTTACCATTTTCGGCAATTTCCATTCCAGTTAGGTATAGAACGATATATTGGAAAAAGGTAGATTTTGAGATGGCCTAACCGATTATCCAAACCGCATGTCGATTGGATGCACCCAATTCGATTTATTAACGATCCAATATGACCCTACATTGATTTTAAAAAAATCAAAAAAATTACTTCCCAACTTTCGATCGCGTTCGCAAACAACAGTATTTTGTAGCCTAACGTCGTCTACACGTCGAAAAAGTTTAAATCGATTAAAATACTTTTTGCCACCTGTATCGCCGTACAACGAAAAAAAACATATTTTTCAACTTTGACTTTAATAACTTTTTTCCGGTACACCCTGTATATTGGAAATTTTTCTAAGACGTACCCCTCCTATTCCTCTCTGCATCCAGAAAATTTTAATCGTTTTGCTCTAACCGTTTCCGAGAAAAAAATTCGCGAATATCTAAATGTGGAACAGCCTCCCACCACGTGGCGACGGATTATCAATGTCGGAACGCCATCTTTAAAATCGAGATTACAACTATTTCTGAAACATTTTGGGCAAATATTTTGGTAAATAAAATTAGAAGAAGGTTCAAGGTAGATATTCCACCCGATTTAAAATCTGGAAATGTTCTTATTATTCTAGCAAGTCACGCTGAAAACACCCATTTTTCGCCATTTTTGACAGCCGGATTTTTAGAATTAATTTAATTTAGATACATCAATATCAAGGCACTCTTAGTCAAAAGTGAATGGTGTTAGAATTTGTAAAGATTGCCTGTTTCCGCACCCAAAAAAGCGACTTTTCTCAATTTTGCGAATATATTTTAATGATTTTGAATATGTAGAGGTGTTGCGAAGTAATCAGCGCATTTTTTGAGAAAAAAATAAAACGGTTTTGTTAAAAATTGAATAAGCTACAGTCGATATAGTAAAAAAAAAGCTGCCGTTTTTTCCGTATTAAAGATAAAGAAACGAAAAAATATCTCTTATATACAATTTGACGAGCTCTATCCGCTAAAGTTTACAACGTTTCGATCAAAAGTCGTTTTCAGTACGAAAAAAAATAAAAACCGTGAAAAAATCAGGCCTAACTTTATGATTTCCACTTTCTTACAATTTTCGGCAATTTCCATTCCAGTTAGGTATAGAACGATATATTGGAAAAAGGTAGTTTTTGAGATGGCCTAACCGATTATCCAAACCGAATGTACATCGGATGCACCCAATTCGACTTATTAGCGATCCAAGAGGTACCATTTTCGACCAAATTTTGACTTTGAAAAATTCAAAAAAATTACTTCCAAACTTTCGATCGCGCTCACAAACAATAGGGTTCTGTAGCCCACGGTCGTCTACGCGTCTAAAAAGTTTAAATCGAAAAAACTAATTTTTGTGGCCTGTATTGAATGCCAACGAGATCCCGATATTTCTCGACTTTAAAAATTAATAACTTTTTTCCGGCACACCCTGTATATTCGAAATTTTTACACAACATACCCCCACTATTCCTCTCTAAACCCAAAAAGTTTCAATCGTCCCACTCTAACCGTTTCCGAGAAAAAAAATCGCAAATGTGAAAATGTCGAAACTGACGGCGACGACGACGACGACGACGCCGACAACATACGCACATTATTTTCACCGAAGCGCCGTATAACATATCGCGTTGTAGCGCGATATGTAACTAGACTGGGTACATATCGCTAATCGTCAGCCGAGAGTGCATCTAATATTAGTACTAAAAAGATTTACAAAAATTTACAATAAAAAAATACTTTTCTTTTCTTTTTTTCTATTTACTATTGCTTTTTTTGCCTCACCTTCCTGCGGAACGTGAAGGGAAAACATATCGCCAAATTGTCATTATAACAACTGACCAAAACTACACAATGGTGCAAAATTTCCGTTTTCTCGTATAGATAGGTAGTTTTCTGAGACGGCGCCGTTTAGGTGCTCTTTAAACTCGCACACCTTTGTGCAATGTGGGATATACTTTCCATATTTGCTCTATAAAAATATGTAAGTATTCAATCGATTAAAACATAAGCAAAAAATTATTCTTACATGGAAGCTATCAATTATCAGCTAATAAATTTGTAGAAATATTATTGTGCCGAGCCAATACGTCCCTTATTATCGCTTTTAGAATAGAAATCAATATAACCTTTTATCTGGACCATAGAAAAAGGCAACTTTTTTATTTGAAGAGGTTCTATCTAAGCTTTATCAGTTTCGAGATATTGGCTAATATATACCACTTTTAATTCCATATCTCAAAAACTATAAGACCTACAAAAAATTTCTAAGAACTTAAAGTAAAGATCTCTTAAGGATGCTACTTATTAGTTATATACATTGTTGCCGTATCTCTTTCAGTTTCCGAGGAAAATGGTCTTTTATGGATTTCATAGCATTTTCCTGAGCATATACATGGAAAAAATGCCAAAATTTAAAATTCGCAAATAAGTCAATTTTTCGGTACATTTCCATCAAAAATAACGTAAAACCCGAAAATAGCGAAGAAAATATGATAATTAACAATTCTATGAATTTTTACAAAAATATCCAGAAAACTCGGATTTTTTTGTCGGTTTTCAAAGTTTCCTCAATACGTCCCTTATTACGGCCTTTGGAACAAAAGTTAATATAACCTTTTATCTGGACCATAGAAAAAGGCAACTTTTTTATTTGAAGAGGTTCTATCTAAGCTTTATCAGTTTCGAGATATTGGCTAATATATACCACTTTTAATTCCATATCTCAAAAACTATAAGACCTACAAAAAATTTCTAAGAACTTAAAGTAAAGATCTCTTAAGGATGCTACTTATTAGTTATATACATTGTTGCCGTATCTCTTTCAGTTTCCGAGGAAAATGGTCTTTTATGGATTTCATAGCATTTTCCTGAGATGGAAAAAATGCCAAAATTTAAAATTCGCAAATATGTCAATTTTTCGGTACATTTCCATCAAAAATAACGTAAAACCCGAAAATAGCGAAGAAAATATGATAATTAACAATTCTATGAATTAAAAAAAAAATATCCAGAAAACTCGGATTTTTTTGTCGGTTTTCAAAGTTTCCTCAATACGTCCCTTATTACGGCCTTTAAAACAAAAGTTAATATAACGTTTTATCTGGACAATAGAAAAAGGCAACTTTTTTATTTGAAGAGTTTCTATCTAAGTTCTATCAGTTTCGAGATATTGGCAAATACATGAAAACCACTTTTAATTCCATATCTCAAAAACTATAAGACGTACAAAAAATTTCTGAGAACCTAAAGTAAAGATCTCTTAAGGATGCTACTTATTAGTTATATACATTGTTGCCGTATCTCTTTCAGTTTCCGAGGAAAATGGTCTTTTATGGATTTCATAGCATTTTCCTGAGATGGAAAAAATGCCAAAATTTAAAATTTGCAAATAAGTCAATTTTTCGGTACATTTCCATCAAAAATAACGTAAAACCCGAAAATAGCGAAGAAAATATGATAAATAACAATTCTATGAATTTTTTAAAAAAATCCAGAAAACTCGGATTTTTTGGTCGGTTTTCACAGTTTCCTCAATACGTCCCTTATTACGGCCTTTGGAACAAAAGTTGATATAACGTTTTATCTGGACAATAGAAAAAGGCAACTTTTTTATTTAAAGAGTTTCTATCTAAGTTCTATCAGTTTCGAGATATTGGCAAATACATGAAAACCACTTTTAATTCCATATCTCAAAAACTATAAGACCTACAAAAAATTTCTAAGAACTTAAAGTGAAGATCTCATAAAGATGATACTTATTAGTTATATACATTGTTGCTTTTTTTGCCTCGCCTTCCTGCGGAACGCTGCCAAATTGTCATTATAACAACTGACAAAAACTAAAAAATAAAAATAACGGGTGCAAAATTTCCGTTTTCTTGTATAGATAGGTAGTTTTTGAAGACGGCATCGTATATTGATCGATGTCCCGTTTCCAATTCCGTCTCGCTCGATTCGCTACGACTTTTCGTTACAATATATGATATTTAATATTATGATATTGATATTAACATTGAACCCATCAGCACCGGCTTTTTTTAAAATTGCACAGCAAACGTATCAATGTGGAATATACTTTCCAAGTTTGTTCTATAAAAATATGTATTCAATCGATTTAAACATAAGTAAAGAAACTATTCTTACATTGATAGCTGATAAATTAGTTTAAAAGCTTATTTTGCCGAGCCCTTCCGGCACGGCACTGTTCCAATTCGTTTATTTTATTTCATACTTTTTACAAAACCATTTGTTAGCAACCTTTAATAATTGCCTAAAGGATTATCCAAACCGAATGTCGATCGGATGGACCCAATTCGACTTATTAACGATTCAATAGGTACCTGTTTAGTCCCATATTTAACTTTGAAAAAATTTAAAAAATTATTTCCAAACTTTCGATTGCGCTCACAAACAATAGGGGTCTGTAGCCTACGGTCGTCTACGCGTCGAAAAAGTTTAAATCGAAAAAACTAATAGAGCTGTCACTTTGACAGGTAAGTGTCATTTTTTTTAGCTTTTTCGTAGCGAGGGTTATAGCTGTAAGAATTCGAAATTAAAAAATTTTCAGGTACCTAAATAAAAAAGTTTTTTACGACAGCTGTCAAATTTTGACAGGTAAGTGTAATTTTTTTTAGCTTTTTCGTAGCGAGAGTTATAGCTGTAAGAATCTGAAATTAAAAAAAAATCAATACCTACCTAAATAACAAAGTTCTATACTACAGCTGTCAAATTATGACAGGCGGGTGTAAATTTTTTAAAGCTTTTTTCATATAGAGGATTGTAGCTATACGAATCTGAAATTAAAAATTTTTTAGTACCTAAATAACAAACTTTTATACGACAGCTGTCAAATTTTGACAGGTAAGTGTCAATTTATTTAAACTTTTTTCGTAGCGAGGGTTAAAGCTGTAATAATCCTAAATTTAAAAATTTTTCAGTACCCAAATAACAAAGTTCTATACGACAGCTGTCAAATTATGACAGGCGGGTGTAAATTTTTTTAAGCTATTTTCATATAGAGGATTGTAGCTATACGAATCTGAAATTAAAAATTTTTTAGTACCTAAATAACAAACTTTTATACGACAGCTGTCAAATTTTGACAGGTAAGTGTCAATTTATTTAAACTTTTTTCGTAGCGAGGGTTAAAGCTGTAATAATCCTAAATTTAAAAATTTTTCAGTACCCAAATAACAAAGTTCTATACGACAGCTGTCAAATTATGACAGGCGGGTGTAAATTTTTTTAATCTTTTTTCATATAGAGGATTATAGCTGTACAAATCCGAAATTTAAAAATTTTTCAGTGATTAAATAACAAAGTTCCATACGACAGCTGTCAAATTTTGACAGGTAAGTGTCAATTTTTTAAAAGTTTTTTCGTAACGAGGATTATAGCTGTAAGAATCCCAAATTGAAAAAATTTTCAGTACCTAAATAACAAAGTTCTATACGATAGCTGTCAAATTTTGACAGTTAAGTGTCAATTTTTTTTTAGCTTTTTCGTAGCGAGAGTTATAGCTGTAAGAGTCCGAAATTATAAAATTATCAGGTCCCTAAATAACAAAGTTCTATACGATAGCTGTCAAATTTTGACAGGTAAGTGTCAATTTTTTTTTAGATTTTTTGTAACGAGGGTTATAGCTGTAAGAATCCTAAATTTAAAAATTTGTCAGTACCTAAATGACACAGTTTTATACGATAGCTGTCAAATTTTGACAGGTAAGTGTCAATTTTTTTTTAGATTTTTTGTAACGAGGGTTATAGCTGTAAGAATACTAAATTAAAAAATTTCTCAGTTCCTAAATAACAAAGTTCTATACGACAGCTGTCATTTTGACAGGTAAATATCAAGTTTTTTTTAAGCTTTTCTTGTATCTAGGATTATAGCTGTAAGAATCCGAAATTTAAAAAAATTTCAGTACCTAAATAACAAAGTTCTTTACTACAGCTGTCAGATTTTGACAGGTAAGTGTAATTTTTTTTTAGCTTTTTCGTATAGATTATTATAGCTGTAAGAATCCAAAATTTAAAAAATTTTCCGTACCTAAATAACGACATTAAAAAAAAAAGAAAAAAAAAGAAAAAAAAACACTGGGGTTTGAACCCACGACCTTCGTCTCCAAAATCAACAGCCTATACTACTACGCTATCGAAGCTTTGAGAATGATTTGTGGTAAATAGGATATTAATGACGTATTCGATATTACATAGAACGTTGAGTATTGAAGATACACACAAATAATACACTTTTCTCAATTATTTTTGGTCAACCGCAAAGAAAAAGGTCCAAGACAGGTGTTTCATACATTAAATACTCCCCAAATATTATAAAAACTAAAAAATTGAAGTTAATATGCCTCCTGCAAGCCATTTTTATTATTACAAGTACGGGATAAATGCGATATTTTCCCCCTTATTTTTGGTCAAACGAAAAAGATAAAGGTTCAAGGTAGGTATTTCCCACAAAAGACGTAATCTAAATGGTCTTATTCCTCTAAAAAATCAATTTGGAAATCGCATTTTTCACCTATTTTTGACAGATGGTATAAAAGTTAAAGTTCAGGAAAACGTACGTGGTAAAACCATGGCCAACTTTTTCTAAATCGAATGGTGTTAGAATTTGAAAATTGTGCCTGTTTCCGCACCCAATAAAGCAACTTTGCTAGAATTTGCGAATACATTTTGATAAGTTTGGACATGCAGGAATATTGAGAAATAATTAGCGCATATTTTGAGAAAAAAATAAAACGGTTTTGTTAAAAATTGAATAAGCTACAGTCGATATAGTAAAACCTCTGGTGAAGGAACCTATAAAAAAATCATAAATTAATTTTTTTGAGCCACAAAATATGTTTTCCTAAAGATCGCTTATAATACGAATTAAAGCTTCTTTATCCGTTGATATAGTGTACCAAGAAAAATTTCAAAATGTTATATATTATAGACACTTGCAGAATTATTTAAGCAAACCAGTGCAACGCCAACAGAAATTACGGGAAAAAGTTCATAAGCTGCCGTTTTTTCTGTATTAAAGATAAAAAAACGAAAAAATATCTCTTAAATACAATTTGACGGCTCTATCCGCTAAAGTATACAACGTTTCAATCAAAAATCGTTTTCCGTACGAAAAAAAATAAACGGAATAAAAACGGAGAAAAAAATCACGCCTTACACTGTGGTTTCCAGTTTCTTACCATTTTCGGCAATTTCCATTCCAGTTAGGTATAGAACGATATATTGGAAAAAGGTAGATTTTGAGATGGCCTAACCGATTATCCAAACCGCATGTCGATTGGATGCACCCAATTCGATTTATTAACGATCCAATATGACCCTACATTGATTTTAAAAAAATCAAAAAAATTACTTCCCAACTTTCGATCGCGTTCGCAAACAACAGTATTTTGTAGCCTAACGTCGTCTACACGTCGAAAAAGTTTAAATCGATTAAAATACTTTTTGCCACCTGTATCGCCGTACAACGAAAAAAAACATATTTTTCAACTTTGACTTTAATAACTTTTTTCCGGTACACCCTGTATATTGGAAATTTTTCTAAGACGTACCCCTCCTATTCCTCTCTGCATCCAGAAAATTTTAATCGTTTTGCTCTAACCGTTTCCGAGAAAAAAATTCGCGAATATCTAAATGTGGAACAGCCTCCCACCACGTGGCGACGGATTATCAATGTCGGAACGCCATCTTTAAAATCGAGATTACAACTATTTCTGAAACATTTTGGGCAAATATTTTGGTAAATAAAATTAGAAGAAGGTTCAAGGTAGATATTCCACCCGATTTAAAATCTGGAAATGTTCTTATTATTCTAGCAAGTCACGCTGAAAACACCCATTTTTCGCCATTTTTGACAGCCGGATTTTTAGAATTAATTTAATTTAGATACATCAATATCAAGGCACTCTTAGTCAAAAGTGAATGGTGTTAGAATTTGTAAAGATTGCCTGTTTCCGCACCCAAAAAAGCGACTTTTCTCAATTTTGCGAATATATTTTAATGATTTTGAATATGTAGAGGTGTTGCGAAGTAATCAGCGCATTTTTTGAGAAAAAAATAAAACGGTTTTGTTAAAAATTGAATAAGCTACAGTCGATATAGTAAAAAAAAAGCTGCCGTTTTTTCCGTATTAAAGATAAAGAAACGAAAAAATATCTCTTATATACAATTTGACGAGCTCTATCCGCTAAAGTTTACAACGTTTCGATCAAAAGTCGTTTTCAGTACGAAAAAAAATAAAAACCGTGAAAAAATCAGGCCTAACTTTATGATTTCCACTTTCTTACAATTTTCGGCAATTTCCATTCCAGTTAGGTATAGAACGATATATTGGAAAAAGGTAGTTTTTGAGATGGCCTAACCGATTATCCAAACCGAATGTACATCGGATGCACCCAATTCGACTTATTAGCGATCCAAGAGGTACCATTTTCGACCAAATTTTGACTTTGAAAAATTCAAAAAAATTACTTCCAAACTTTCGATCGCGCTCACAAACAATAGGGTTCTGTAGCCCACGGTCGTCTACGCGTCTAAAAAGTTTAAATCGAAAAAACTAATTTTTGTGGCCTGTATTGAATGCCAACGAGATCCCGATATTTCTCGACTTTAAAAATTAATAACTTTTTTCCGGCACACCCTGTATATTCGAAATTTTTACACAACATACCCCCACTATTCCTCTCTAAACCCAAAAAGTTTCAATCGTCCCACTCTAACCGTTTCCGAGAAAAAAAATCGCAAATGTGAAAATGTCGAAACTGACGGCGACGACGACGACGACGACGCCGACAACATACGCACATTATTTTCACCGAAGCGCCGTATAACATATCGCGTTGTAGCGCGATATGTAACTAGACTGGGTACATATCGCTAATCGTCAGCCGAGAGTGCATCTAATATTAGTACTAAAAAACTTATTTTCTTTTCCTTTTCTCTATTTACTATTGCTTTTTTTACCTCACCTTCCTGCGGAACGTGAAGGGGAAACATATCGCCAAATTGTCATTATAACAACTAACAAAAAATAAAAAATAAAAAAACGGATGCAAAATTTCCGGTTTCTCGTATAGATAGGTAGTTTTTGAAGACGGCATCGTATATTGCTCGACGTCCTATTTCCATTGCCGTCTCGCTCGATTCGCTACGACTTTTCATTACTGAAATATATGTTATTTAATATTATGATATTGATATGGACATTTATAGGTGCTTTTAAACTCGCACACCTTTGTGCAATGTGGGATATACTTTTCATATTTCATTATCACATTATCAGCTAATAAATTTGTGGAAATATTATTGTGCCGAGCCCTTCGGGCACGGCACTGCTCGAGTTCGTTCATTTAATTTTATACTTTTGACAAAACCATTTGTTAGCAAGCCCTAACTGTTTAAGCACTTCGATTCGTGTTCAATAAAATATGTGTAATTTCTTCACAACTCAGGTCGCAATAAAAATATAAGTATGTGTAATTTTTTACTGCTCAAGTTCGTTTTTTTCGTACTGATGATTGACGCTGTAAGAATCTGAAATTCAATCATATTTATGATTATTTTGGTAAATAAGAAAGTTTTATACGACAGCTACCATTTTGACAGGTAAAAGTCAAGTTTTTTAAAGCTTTTTTTGTATCTGAGAGTATAGCTGTAAGAGTCCAAAATTTAAAAAAATTTCAGAGGTAACAAAGTTCTACACAACAGCTGTCAAATTTTGACAGTTAAGCGTCAATATTTTTTTAACCTTTTTCATAGCGAGGGCTATAGCTGTAAGAATCCTAAGTTGAAAAAATTTTCAGTTAATAAATAACAAAGTTTTATACGACAGCTGTAAGATTTTGACAGTTAAGTGTCAATTTTTTTTTTAGCTTTTTCGTAACGAGGATTATAGCTGTAAGAATCCTAAATTGAAAATTTTTTCAGATCCTAAATAACAAAGTTCTATACGACAGCTGTTATTTTGACAGTTAATTTTCAATTTAGGATTAAAACGGTATAATTCTACAAATACTATAATATATAACATTTCGATCAAAAGTTGTTTTTCGTACGAAAAACAATGATAACCGTAAAAGAATCGTTTCTTAAATAGTAATTCTTACTTTTTTATAATTTGCACCCTTTTTATTACCGGTAGGTATAGAAAAATATATTTGAAAAAAAGTAGTATTTAAGATGACCTAAGCTAATCTCCAAACCAAAAGTGTGTTAGACGCACCCAATTCGATTTATTAACGATCCAACATGACTCTACATTGATTTTTTAAAAAATCAAAAAATTGACTTTCCAACTTTCGATCGCGTTCGCAAACAACAGTGTTTTGTAGCCCAACATCGTCTACATGCCAAAAAAGTTTAAATCGATTAAAATGATTTTTGCCACCTGTATCGCGCTACAACGAAAAAAAAACATATTTTTCAACTTTGACTTAAATAACTTTTTTCCGGTACACCCTGTATATTGGAAATTGTTCCCAGAACGTGCCCCTACTATTCCTCTCTACGTCCAGAAATTTTTTATCGTTTTGCTCTAACCGTTTCCGAGAAAAAAATTCGCGAATATCGAAATATCGAACAGCCTCCCACCACGTGGCGATGCATTTTCAATGTCGGAACGTCATCTTTAAAATCGAGATTACAACTATTTCTGAAACATTTTGGCAAATATTTTGGTCAATAAAATTAGAAGAAGGTTCAAGGTAGATATTCCATCCGATTTAAAATCTGGAAATCTTCTTATTAGTCTAGCAAGTCAAGCTCAAAACACCAATTTTTCGCCATTTTTGACAGCCGGTTTTTTAGAATTAATTTACTTACATTAACCAAAGCAGTCAAAGCACTCTAGTCAAAATTGAATGGTATTAGAATTTGCAAATTTTGCTTGTTTCCGCACTCAAAAACTCGATTTTTCTTAAACTTACGAATATATTTTAATAAGTTTGGATATGTAGAGGTGTTGAGAATAAATCAGCGCGTCTTTTGGGAAAAAATAAAACGGTTTTGTTAAAAATTGAATAAGCTAGTCGATATAGTAAAACGTCGGATAAAAATATCTCTTGATAAAAAAAAAATAAATTATAAATTAATTTTTTTGAGCCACAAATGATGTTTTTTCAGAGCGCGTTTACTATGCAAACTTAAGCTTGTTTATCGGTTGATATGGTGGATCAAGAAAAAATTCAAAAAGTTATATTTATAGACACTTGCAGAAGTATTTAACAAACCAGTGCGACGCTAACAGAAATTACTGGAAAAAATTCATAGGCTGTCGTTTTTTTTCGTATTAAAGATAAAGAAACGAAAAATATCTTTAAAATACAATTTGAAGAGCTCTATCCGCTAAAGTATACAACGTTTCGATCAAAAGTAGTTTTCCGTACGAAAAAAAATAAAAACTGCGAAAAAATCACGCTTTCCAGTTTCTTACAATTTTTGATCATTTGCATTCCAGTTAGGTATAGAACGATATATTGGAAAAAGGTAGTTTTTGAGATAGCCTAAACGATTATCAAAACCGAATGTTGATCGGATGCACCCAATTCGACTTATTAGCGATCCAAGAGGTACCATTTTTGATCAATTTTCAACTTTAGAAAAATCAAAAAAATTACTTCCAAACTTTCGATCGCGCTCACAAACAATAGGGTTCTGTAGCTCACGGTCGTCTACGCGTCGAAAAAGTTTAAATCAAAAAAACTCATTTTTACGAACTGTATCGAATCCCAACGAGAATCCGATAATTATCGACTTTAAAAATTAATAACTTTTTTCCGGCACACCCTGTATATTCGAAATTTTCACACAACGTACCTCCACTATTCCTCTCTAAACTGAAAAAGTTTCAATCGTCCCACTCTTACCGTTTCCGAGAAAAGAAATCGCAAATGTGAAAATGTCGAAACTGACGACGACAATTTATTTAAAATGTAGCCGCCGTATATAATACTAGACTGGGTACATATCGCTAATCGTCAGCCGAGAGTGCATCTAATATTAGTACTAAAAAAATAATTTTCTTGTACTTTTTTTTAATTTACTATTGCTTTTTATACCTCACCTTCCTGCGGAACGTGAAGGAGAAACATATCGCCAAATTGTCATTATAACAACTGACAAAAACTAAAAAATAAAAAAACGGGTGCAAAATTTCCGGTTTCTCGTATAGATAGGTCGTTTTTGGAGACGGCATCGTATAGTGGTCGACGTCCTATTTCCAATGCCGTCTCGCTCGATTCGCTACGACTTTTCGTTACTAAAATATATGATATTAACTATTCTTACATAGATAGCTGATAAATTGGTGAAAATTTTATTGTGCCGAGCCCTTTGGGCACGGCACTGTTGGAGTTCGTTCGTTTCATTTTATACTTTTGACAAAACCATTTGTTAGCAACCTCTAATTTTGAAACATTTCAATTCATGATAAAAAATAAATTTAGTTTCTTCACAAACCTAGTTGATTTTTTTCGTACCAAGGATTGTCGCTGTAAGATTCCAAGATTGAAAAATTTTTCAGTTCCTAAATAACATACGACAGCTGTCATTTTGACAGTTAATTTTCAATTTAGGATTAAAACGTAAGATAGTAATTCTTACTTTTTTATAATTTGCACCCTTTATATTACCGGTAGGTATAGAACAATATAATTGAAAAAAGTAGTATTTGAGATGACCTAAACTAATCTCTAAACCAAAAGTGTGTTAGACGCACCCAATTCGATTTATTAACGATCCAACATGACCCTACATTGATTTTAAAAAAATCAAAAAATTGACTTCCCAACTTTTGATCGCGTTCGCAAATAACGGTGTTTTGTAGCCCAACGTCGTCTACATGCCAAAAAAGTTTAAATCGATTAAAATGATTTTTGCCATCTGTATCGCGCTACAACGAAAAAAAAACATATTTTTCAACTTTGACTTAAATAACTTTTTTCCGGTACACCCTGTATATTGGAAATTGTTCCCAGAACGTGCCCCTACTATTCCTCTCTACGTCCAGAAATTTTTTATCGTTTTGCTCTAACCTTTTCCGAGAAAAAAATTCGCGAATATCGAAATATCGAACAGCCTCCCACCACGTGGCGATGCATTTTCAATGTCGGAACGTCATCTTTAAAATCGAGATTACAACTATTTCTGAAACATTTTGGGCAAATATTTTGGTCAATAAAATTAGAAGAAGGTTCAAGGTAGATATTCCATCCGATTTAAAATTTGGAAATGTTCTTATTAGTCTAGCAAGTCAAGCTCAAAACACCAATTTTTCGCCATTTTTGACAGCCGGTTTTTTAGAATTAATTTACTTACATTAACCAAAGCAGTTAAAGCACTCTAGTCAAAATTAAATGGTATTAGAATTTGCAAATTTTGCTTGTTTCCGCACTCAAAAACTCGATTTTTCTTAAACTTACGAATATATTTTTATAAGTTTGGATATGTAGAGGTGTTGAGACTAAATCAGCGCGTCTTTTGGGAAAAAATAAAACGGTTTTGTTAAAAATTGAATAAGCTAGTCGATATAGTAAAACGTCGGATAAAAATATCTCTTGATAAATCATAAATTAATTTTTTTGAGCCACAAATGATGTTTTTTCAGAGCGCGCTTACTATGCAAACTTAAGCTTGTTTATCGGTTGATATGGTGGACCAAGAAAAAATTCAAAAAGTTATATTTATAGACACTTGCAGAAGTATTTAACAAACCAGTGCGACGCCAACAGAAATTACTGGAAAAAATTCATAGGCTGTCGTTTTTTCCGTATTAAAGATAAAGAAACGAAAAATATCTCTAAAATACAATTTGAAGAGCTCTATCCGCTAAAGTATACAACGTTTCGATCAAAAGTCGTTTTCCGTACGAAAAAAAATAAAAACTGCGAAAAATCACGCCTTCCAGTTTCTTACAATTTTTGATCATTTCCATTCCAGTTAGGTATAAAACGATGTATTGGAAAAAGGTAGTTTTTGAGATGGCCTAAACGATTATCAAAACCGAATGTTGATCGGATGCACCCAATTCGACTTATTAGCGATCCACGAGGTACCATTTTTGATCAATTTTCAACTTTAAAAAAATCAAAAAAATTACTTCCAAACTTTCGATCGCGCTCACAAACAATAGGGTTCTGTAGCCCACGGTCGTCTACGCGTCGAAAAAGTTTAAATCAAAAAAACTCATTTTTACGAACTGTATCGAATCCCAACGAGAATCCGATAATTATCGACTTTAAAAATTAATAACTTTTTTCTGGCACACCCTGTATATTCGAAATTTTTACACAACGTACCTCCACTATTCCTCTCTAAACTGAAAAAGTTTCAATCGTCCCACTCTTATCGTTTCCGAGAAAAGAAATCGCAAATGTGAAAATGTCGAAACTGACAACGACAACTTATTTTAAATGTAGCCGCCGTATATAATACTAGACTGGGTACATATCGCTAATCGTCAGCCGAGAGTGCATCTATTATTAGTACTAAAAATTTGTATTTAAAAAGTATTTTTCTTAGTTTCTTTTTTCTATGTTTTCTATTGCTTTTTTTACCTCACCTTCCTGCGGAACGTGAAGGGGAAACATATCGCCAAATTGTCATTATAACAACTGACAAAAACTAAAAAATAAAAATAACAGGTGCAAAATTTCCGTTTTCTTGTATAGATAGGTAGTTTTTGAAGACGGCATCGTATAGTGCTCGATGTCCCGTTTCCAATGCCGTCTCGCTCGATTCGCTACGACTTTTCGTTACGGAAATATATGATATTTAATATTATGATATTGACATTGAACCTGTCAGCACCGATTCTTCAAAATCGCACAGCAAAGGGTGTAATGTGAGATATATTTTCCAAGTTTGTCCTTTAAAAATATTTATTCAATCAATTTAAACATGAGGAAAAGAAACTATTCTTACATTGATAGCTGATAAATTAGTGAAAATGTTATTGTGCCGAACCCTTCGGGCACGGCACTGTTCGAGTTGGTTCATTTAATTTCATACTTTTGACAAAACCATTTGTTAGCAACCTTTAATTGTTATTGGTAAAGCATTTCAATTCGCGATAAAAAATAAATTTAGTTTCTTCACAATCCCAGTTCGTTTATTTCGTACCGAGGATTATCACTGTAAAAATCCTAAATTTAAAAAACTTTCAATAGGTACCTAAATAACGAAATATTAAAAAAATAAAAAGACGGGCCTGGAATTGAACCCGGAACCCGGTATCATCGCGACCACAAGTCGTAACCTATTATATACCTACCTACCACTAGGCCCGACCACTTTGAAAATAAATTATAATATAGAATATTTATATTGCCGTATTAAAAATGAAAAAAATACGATTTATTTAAGCTTGACGAGCTCTTTCCGCTAAGGTACATTACATTTCAATCAAAAGTTGTTTTCCGTACGAAAAACAATGAAAACCGTAAAATAATTAAATAGTAATTCTTACTTTTTTATAATTTGCACCCTTTACATTACAGGTAGGTATAGAACAATATATTTGAAAAAAGTAGTATTTGAGATGACCTAAACGAATCTCCAAACCAAAAGTGTGTCAGACGCACCCAATTCGATTTATTAACGATCCAACATAACCCTACATTGATTTTAAAAAAATTAAAAAATTGACTTCCCAACTTCCGATCATGTTCGCAAACAACAGTGTTTTGTAGCCCAACGTCGTCTACACGCCAATAAAGTTTAACTCCATTAAAATGCTTTTTGGCACCTGTATCGCGCCACAACGAAATAAAAACATATTTTTCAACTTTCTCTTTAATAACTTTTTTCCGGTACACCCTGTATATTGGAAATTGTTCCCAGAACGTGCCCCTACTATTCCTCTCTACGTCCAGAAAATTTTAATCGTTTTGCTCTAACCGTTTCCGAGAAAAAAATTCGCGAATATCTAAATGTGGAACAGCCTCCCACCACGTGGCGACGGATTATCAATGTCGGAACGCCATCTTTAAAATCGAGATTACAACTATTTCTGAAACATTTTGGGCAAATATTTTGATCAATAAAATTAGAAGAAGGTTCAAGGTAGATATTCCACCCGATTTAAAATCTGGAAATGTTCTTATTATTCTAGCAAGTCACGCTAAAAACAACCATTTTTCGCCATTTTTGACAGCCGGATTTTTAGAATTAATAATTAATTTAGATATATCAATATCAAGGCACTCTTAGTCAAAAGTGAATGGTGTTAGAATTCGTAAAGATTGCCTGTTTCCGCACCCAAAAAAGCGACTTTTCTCAATTTTGCGAATATATTTTAATAATTTTGGATATGTAGAGGTGTTGAGAAGTAATCAGCGCATTTTTTGAGAAAAAAATAAAACGGGTTTGTTAAAAATTGAATAAGCTACAGTCGATATAGTAAAAAAAAAGCTGCCGTTTTTTCCGTATTAAAGATAAATAAACGAAAAAATATATTTTAAATACAATTTGACAATCTCTATCCGCTATAGTTTACAACGTTTCGATCAAAAGTCGTTTTCAGTACGAAAAAAAATAAAAACCGTCAAAAAATCAGGCCTAACTTTATGATTTCCACTTTCTTACAATTTTCGGCAATTTCCATTCCAGTTAGGTATAGAACGATATATTGGAAAAAGGTAGATTTTGAGATGGCCTAACCGATTATCCAAACCGAATGTACATCGGATGCACCCAATTCGACTTATTAGCGATCCAAGAGGTACCATTTTCGACCAAATTTTGACTTTGAAAAATTCAAAAAAATTACTTCCAAACTTTCGATCGCGCTCACAAACAATAGGGTTCTGTAGCCCACGGTCGTCTACGCGTCTAAAAAGTTTAAATCGAAAAAACTAATTTTTGTGGCCTGTATTGAATGCCAACGAGATCCCGATATTTCTCGACTTTAAAAATTAATAACTTTTTTCCGGCACACCCTGTATATTCGAAATTTTTACACAACATACCCCCACTATTCCTCTCTAAACCCAAAAAGTTTCAATCGTCCCACTCTAACCGTTTCCGAGAAAAAAAATCGCAAATGTGAAAATGTCGAAACTGACGGCGACGACGACGACGACGACGCCGACAACATACGCACATTATTTTCACCGAAGCGCCGTATAACATATCGCGTTGTAGCGCGATATGTAATGAAAGATTTGTGAAAAAAAAATTCCTCATTTCGCAATAGTGTATGTCAGGCTTTTTTCATAAGATTAATTCTTTCAGGTTATGTCAATGTTATTAGAATTTTTCGACCATTTAGTAATTGCGCTCAAACTGAGCTTAGTTATCCGGCGTTTGCTTTATAATTGATATTATTTCCATTTTTTTTTGAGAAATTTTAGATGCCAAAAGCTGGTGTACGTAAAATCAATAAAGCCCCTTGGTCAGAGGAGGCGATGAGGGGTGCCATTCAAGCTGTAAGGGAAGTGAGTAAAATTGGATATAAGGGAAGAAGCTATTTTGTTTCGTTTAGTAGTTAACAAGACCATTTAAATAACGGCTATTATGCCCGAAGCATGAAAAGAAACACCGTTTTTAGTAAAGAACAGGAAGCAGGAAACCAGCGCGTATTATGGGACCCAAAGGGCAAAAATAAGTTGGGGCAATTATAAGCCTAGAAATTAAAGAAACCACAACCGTGTGTTGTACAATGAGGGCAGCAGGTAGGTTCGTGCCTCCGATGTTTATTTTCGCTGGGCTTAGAATGACTTCTGTCTTGATACGAAACGGACCACTCGGTTCAACATACCAATGCTCCAAAAATGGTTGGATTAACAAGGATTTGTTAAGGGTCTGGCTGAGACTTTTTGTACATTTTACAAATGCAAGCAAAGAAAATCCTGTTCTTCTTATCGTATATAATCACGCCAGTCAATGTTCTTTAAACTATTATAACGTTTGTCGGAATAATGGCGTAATTATGTTAAATATACCTCCTCATTCTACACATCGAATCCAGCCACTGGACCTACCTTTTTTTAGACTACTCAAGAAAGCTTACAATATGGAGTGCGAATTATTCATGAAAAGTCATGCATATCAGAAAATCGCCAACACTGACTTATCTGGATTATTCAAGACGTATCTTAGAGTAGCTGTAGCATAGAAAGCAGTAAAGGGATTTAAAACTAATGGAATATTTCCAATAAACCCTAATGTAATTTAACTTGAAGAAATAGTCCATACTTTAAGTGGAGTGTATGTTTAAAAGGGAAAGAAAGACACTTTAAGTCTTCCTCCACTGGTACTGGTACCAGTGGAGGAAGACTTAAAGTGTCTTATTTCTTTCCCTCCTAATGTATTTGATGACCCAGATTACCCAGTAAACGAACCTGATAAGGAATCCACATACAATATGGTGAATAGCAACAGACAGACAGTTCATGAACCAGACAGTTTTTAACCAATAGCGGGATGCTCTAAGACTCAAAACAAATATAATTAGGCCTAAAATGGTCGCTAGTTCTAATGTTTCTTCTTTAACAAATGTCACCCAAACCTATTCTCAAGATAACAGTAACCACAACAAAAAAATTATAAAAAAAAAGAAACAGAGCTCAGAAATTCTAACGTCAAACCCTAATAAAGAGCAGCTTAAGATATAGGAAGCAAAAAGGAAAAATAATTTAGAAAAGCCAACAGTAAAAATAAATGAAAGTAAAAATAAAAACATGGAAACCAGAAAAAAAGCTACCAACAGCAAAGTTTTTGAATGTAGTTCATCTGAAGATGATGAAGAGCCTATTGTCGATGACGATAATTAGACGATATCGAGATGTCTGATAATAAACTTGGTGAGTAAAAAACTATTTAGGACCGCTTGTCCGAAGTTGTAATTTTTTTATTTCTAATTTCATATGTAATAAAATAAAAGAAGCAATCAGATGAAAAACGCATGCATCATTTGCAATGAATCTGGGAAGAATGAGTTTGTGGTAGTGTAGAGATAACCGACACTAAGAGTATAAAGTATCGGCGTTTTTCTTAACTCTATATGCGATAGGATGTTCATATAAACAACGTAACAAAGAAGGTAAAGCCTCTTTTGGGTAGGTTAAATAATTTTAGGACGTTTTTAAGGAAAGGGAACTTACGATACATTTATCTTATTCAATACCATATTTTCAATGGGATTGTAGCGTGGGGTGGAACCACTAACAACATATTTTCCAACTAGAAGCAGTACAGAAATGGATTTTAAAACTTATTTATAATAAGGACCCACTAAACTGATTTACTATTTCTGGAAACTAAATAAAATTGTACTGTAGCTGTTTGGATCGGCAATACTAACGAGGCAATTTTGAAATAAATACGATTTGGTAAATAAAGATCACAAATACCTAACTCGTCTACGGGACACTTTGGTGCGAGTTCCTAAGGTGGATTAAGCAATAACACAACGTAGTCATCACTTCCTATGCACAAAATTATTCAACCGTCTTCCCGATGAAATTTAATGTCCCAGCAAAGGGGTTTAGTTAACATTTTATTCCAATATATAAATGCATAGCTCAAATGTTGACTGTCACTTCTACTCTTACATTAAATTCCTTGGTTTTAACCTAATCACAAAGTTTAAATACAATTAACCAATTGAATAGCAAATTATTTTCATTTAAATGCTTAATTAAAGTACTCATTTTTGATATTTAATTTTGAATTCAAATCACCCCCCGAATTTTCTCCTTTCAATAAAAAGTTACTTGAAACTTTCCTTTATTTTAAGCTAATTGATATTCAGGTTCTTGTTTACATGAGTTTCCTAAATGAAACAAAATCAGAGTAATGGTCTTGTCAGTTCGAAAATCGAGACAATAGCTTTAAACTAAAACAATGAACATAAGTTAATTAAAAATATGCAGATGGGGGAAACATATTAAACACACTATACAGGCTGTCACAAATTCGACGCTCTCCATTTAAATTTCTAAAAGGTAAGAGATACAGATAAAATTAAATTGGTGAAAGTTGCACAATTTGAACATGACTAACCAGACATAAAAAAATTTAGAAAATTGCTAGGACTTCCGAAGATATTCGGAACAGAAAATAGAGCAATGGAAAAGATTATCAAGAAACACACAAGATGGGATGGGTTCACGAAAGACGTGGAAAATAAAATAAATGCTATAAATAAGAGCTAGAAAATAAAGTATCAAGACTGGAAAGAATAATCAAAGAAGCATTCGATGAAAGTACAACGATTACAGAAATTCCAGTGCCAAGATATCCCCATGTAGATACGCCCAGGGAAGTAAAAGATCAAATAAGAGACAATAGAAGTCTAAGAAGAATATGTACGCTATTACCAACAGCAGCCAATAAAAATATACTAAATAGGCATAGCACTGAGCTAGGAGAAGCAGTAAAGAGCTAAGAAATACCACATGGAATATAAAGCTTCAAAGTCTAAATAATATAGATTATTCGATATGGAAAATGTAAAAAAAGCTAAGAAAGGAAAGAACTGATATTCTACCGCTTCATGGAGTAAATAAAATGGCATATACAGATGCAGAAAAAGCAGAAACCTTAGCAGATACTATAGTATTCGAAGGCAGGCTAAATGAACATTCAGAAGAAGATGAGGAACTATATGATGGAGTCGTAGAAACGGTAGAAACCCTGGATATGCTAGAAAAAGCACAGGAGATACCAAAACCTACCTCTCCAGGTGAAGTAAAGGAAATAGCCAAGAGACTGAAAAAAAGGAAAGCTCCAGGCAAAGATAGAATAAGCAATCAAATGCTTAAAAATATAGGCAGGAAAGGAATAGCCGCCATAATGAATATAGCAGATGGAGTAATATGAACAGAGCATTACCCAAAAAATTGGAAACATGCAGAAGTTATAGTAATAAACCAGAAAAAAATTTAAAAAATTTCCGCAGAACTATAGACCAATAAGCCTGCTATCAGCACTTAGCAAAGTGGTGGAGTCATCAACAATAGACTAAAAGATGAAACAGAGATGCTCAACATGTTGCCGGATGAACAGTTCGGCTTCAGAACTACACAACAGGTGCTGAGAATGGTGAAAACTGCAACAAAAGGCTTTCAAGAAAAAATGTCAACAGGAGTAGTGTTACTAGATGTAGCCAGAGCCTTTGACAGGGTCTGGCAACTAGGCCTAATTTACAATATGGCTCCCGCAGGGTATTCAGAGAAAATCTGTAAGATAATATGGAGCTATTTGCAAAAAAATAACCTTCATCGTTAAAATTTTACAAAAAGATCTGAACCAAGAATGCTGGAAGCAAGAGTACCGCTAGGATCTGTACTAGACCCACAACTGTATTTAATATATACAAGTGATATACCAAAAGCACCAGGAGCGTTTCTGGGACTATCCGCTGAAGATACAGTAGTAGCCATCAAGCATAGAAACATAGATGTTATCTGCAGAAGACTGCAGAATGAAGTCGACAGAATAGTGCAATGGTGTATAAAATGGAAATTCAGAATATATGGACAAAAAAGCCAAGCCATAGTGCTGCAAAGAAAAATATCTATTCTACCTAGGAATATAATTATAGATGAAGAGGAGGTAGCATGAACCAAGGAAGCTAATTATTTAGGAATAACTCCAGACTCCGGTCTAACATGGAAAAAGCACATAAAGAAAGTAATTAAGAAGACAAAGCCAGGTATGGGCAGACTGTACCCACTGATAGGTCCAAAGAGCACAATGCGGCTCAAAAACAAGTTGCAAATGATAAAAGCAGTAGCTAGACCACAGCTGACCTACGGCTCAGCAGCATGCAGCAAATACATATATAAAACAGCTGGAGGCCACAGAAAATAATTATGTAAGAAAAGCAGTGGTGGCACCATGGTTTGTAAGAAATGCACAAATCCATAGAGATCTTGAATGGGGAACAATAACAACATTCATGAAAAGGAAAGCAACCAAACTTTTTTTAAAAGTAGAAACTCATCCCAATAAAGAATTCAGAAGATTAGTGGACTATGCTCCAGTACAGGACAAAGAAAGAATGAGGGTATACTATTAGCGCCCAAGGAACCAGCTTTTGCAATAGCTTAAAGGAAATTGCTGCTGGAAATTAGAAAGAAGAAGGAAACAAGAAGTATTATACTTAGCAAGGAGTCGTTAAACTAGACGCTGCCATACCTAGTTTAAGTAGTTAGTAAACAAAAAAGCCTACAAAAAGCCTACAAAAAAATTTAGCTACCACATAACTTACCTACCTCTACACAAGTAAGCTCTTAGCTAGTAACAATTTACACCCTACAAAGCTTACTTCTGCCGAAACCAGCGTTGTTGATTCTCTCCCTGAAACAGCGGGGTCACCGTTGCGGAGATGCGTGGGCACATAACATCTCATCTGAGCACAAACATCACAAACATTGCAAACATCGCAAACACAAACACTAACACAGTGAGCAATAGTTTACAACTGCTCAGACCAGCGCTGTTGGTTCTCTCCCTGAAATAGCGGGGTCACAATTCGTGGGCACATAACATCTCATCTGAGCACCAACATCGCAAACGCAAACACTAACACAGTATCTGAGCTTACTACCTAGTTAAAAGACAAAGCCAGCTTAGTACACCGGTACCAAAGCCTTGGCAAGGTATAACGCAAAGCACGCATAAGACGTGCACAGCTGAAATACTAAGACGTGTGGTCTGAAGGTTTATACGCCAATGGCGCGGAAATCGCAGGAAGATGGGGTTGGCCGCCCCCATCAGGGGTTTGAATCCGACAGTACCTTGCCTCACAGGGTCTCTTTGGAAGATTCTCCTCGAAAAAAAAATGGTGGCGACCTCATGCAAATTTAGTGTTTAGGAGGCTGGAAAACTAGCACATTTAGTAGTTGAGGGATGTATATGTCGTAGGCTGATAGTGAAATCCGTTATTTCATGAAAAGCCATGCTGCACGCTAAATTGTATATTGGCAACTGGTTTGTTCGTTGTTCCCCAGAGCATTTTTTTAAAATTTAATTTAAATTTTATTTTTATAAAATAATATTATTTGAAAAAATTGAAAAAAATGCTCTGGGGAACAACGAACAAACCAGTTGCAATATACCTTTTAGCCACGCTTCATGATATGACTAGGCTTTTTATGAAATGACGGATTTCACTATTAGCCTACGACATATATATAATTCTGTCGCTACTAAAGTTAACACGACAAAATTGATTTCAAAGTTATGTTCAAATTTAACTAACACTACTTTAATCTGCCTACAATAATGACAACGTAATAATTGATTTAAAAAAGTAAAAATAAACTAACTTAATTTTTTGTTTTATATAGTTATGTGAAGAGGATCCACGATGATTCAGAAGAAACCGTCAACACTGCGCTTTTATGCAACGTTATAAATATAGGTCAAATTGCATTGTTATTCATTCTTTCTAGAATCTTGGTTCATACTGTAAAAAAATAAAGTTTTTAAAAACAGTTTTCCGGCTCTGCAACCCTTATTTGGCGCAGTCGTAAGTGCAGTTTTTTTGATTCGAATAATTCACGGCATCGGGTCCGGTTTGGTCGCATAGAACGTGGATTTTAATCCTTTGGCATTCATCAAGAACCCGCAAGAGCTACCCAAGACGACAGAAGAATCACCCCCGAAGACAGGAAGTCATATTTGGTAAGCCAAGTGCCTTATCCTGTTTTTCACTTTTTCCCTGAATAGGAAACCTCATAATTTTAGGTCAGGAAATTTCTCTGAATAAGAAATATCCTGTAAGTTTAAGAATTTTGAATTTTTGATTTTGTTGCAAAATTGCAAAAAAAGAATTTGGTTTTGTTTGAAACTTACACGTTTATTATTTACAATTATTTAAGTGTGCTGAAAATACTATATACACTTTAAATTTAACGAAAAGAAACAGTTTTGTTCATTTTATTTACTTTACTTCGAGAGTAGAAAAAAAAGCCGTAGGCTTAAATTTATTTCAGTATATGACTGAAAACAACGATTTTGATAAAGACGACTTTGTTAGTGATCTTTTTCGAAGGTTAAATATAGCAACAGAGCCTATAGAAAAGATGGCCAATCCACAAGCACCGCAGGTTCAAGGTTCAAACCTAAATATGTTAAAAATGTATGTTGATATAATCCCAAATTTTGATGGTGATGCAATCACCCTATCAAGCTTTATATCTGCATGTAACTTCATAGACTCAAATTATGGTCAAACCAACGACCCAATTTTAAAAAATTATCTAATTCGCGTAATTCAAGACAAACTTATAGGCAGAGCTAGATTATTAGTAGGCTGTCGAAACGAATTAGATACTTGGAGTGAAATCAAAGGTGCACTTCAAGATTGCTTTGGAGACAATAGAAATTTAGAGTGTCTCGAACAAGATTTGTTTGTAGCCAGACCTAATAAAGGCGAAAACACCTTAGATTTTGCCAAAAGATTGCAAATATTGCGCAGTCAACTAGCCCAAAAATTGACATCAATACCCGAAACTACCATTCCAAATGCTACAAAAATTATTTATTTAAACCAATATGAACAAATTACTTTGCGAACATTTATTCGAAGTCTTTACGGAAGCTTACAAAATGTTATACGTTTAAGAAACCCCGCGAATTTGGAAACCGCGATTACCCTGATAACCGAAGAAGAGAGTTTTCAATATACCCAAAATTTATTTAGACCATCGCCGCAGGCGCAGGCTGAATACAAAAACCCACAAAAAAATAACTTTCAAAATCAAAATTTTATGAACACAGCCGCAGGCAGCAGTCAAAATAATCAATATAATTACCCACAAAGGCCAATGAATTATTTACCCCCATTTAACTTTAGAAATAATCAACCTAATAATAATAATTATTGTTACAATCAACCAATGAATAATTTCCGGCAAAATCTATACCAAAATAACTTCCAAAATTCTCGATTCCCGAGTCAGCCAATAAACGTACAACCCCGTCCCCTTCCACCGAGACATTTTCCAACTAACCGCGAAGTGTTTGGCCCCCCAAAAAATGTATTCAAGCCCACAGGGCAAGTGCCAAACAATCAACCCGAACCAATGTCAACAAGATCGCGAAACTCGACGGTTCAACAACCAGCATACCAAGGGTATAATGATTACAACCCTTTCAGTAACCGGGCAGATCCGCGTCATTATATTTGGGAAGAATTATTCCAAATAGAAGACCATCGCGAAAACCCTGAAAATATCGTGAACAATGAGGCGACAAGCCAAAACGCGCAAACAACCCCAGATACGCAATTAAACCGCTATGAACCCCAAAATAATGATTTTGACTTTTACACCCCAGACAAGCATTACGACTATGACGGTTACGGTGACCCCATAGACGAATATTCTGAAGATTATACAAATTTTCGGAATGCCAACCAGAACAACGACCCAACATAACAATAACCGAAATGCGTACGGAAATTAACAGTAAACTACCCTATATCGAAATTCAACACCCACCAATGAAACTTTTAATTGACACCGGATGTTCTCAATCTATGTTAAAACCAGCAATTGCAGAAAAATACTTTCCCGATAAAATCTTTACATCCCCAACTAAAATACGTACAGGCATAGGCGAAAAAATCGTTCGTTCAAAAATAACTATTCCGGCACCAAAAGAACTAAAAAGCAAAGAAAGTATAACTTTCATTCTTTTTGATTTTCACACATTTTTCGACGAAATATTAGGCCTTAAAGAAATTCAAAACTTAAATTTTCTTATTGATTTTAAAAACAATTATTTGGTAAATCAATCAACCAAAATTCCCATATTTTATCCTATTTCGCAGAATAAAACATATAAAATTTGTGTTAACCCACACGAAGTTGCAGCTGTGCAAGTTCCCGTATCTATTTACAACGGCGATGTCATAAGCCCCGAGTTCAATAGAGATAACCTTTATTTTGCTGAAACACTTACAGTAGCAAAGCAAGGCGTTGCAAAGGCGGAAATTTATAATTACTCTGACGAAACAATAACAATTGAGCTTTTAGAACCGATAAGCGTAATCTCTTTTCCGGACGTGTACAAAAAAGGCACACAAAATACGAATGCTGACGCACTTTCTCGTGTCGAAGTTCATATGACCGAAAACGAATCTCTGATAGGCAACCCCGGAGACATTAACTTCGATATTGACCAATACTTATAAACAGACACAGATCAAACCCCAACAGTCGAAGACTTAGAAAATTTAGACCAAATATTTAATATACATCAACCCTCTGACAGCACCGAAATCCTTGAACTACCAAGCGCTCGAGAACCTGATGAAAACGAGACGGTACATTCCGCCACAGAAGATCCAATACTAAATATTCCATTTACCGAAAACGCTGTAAACTATTATACCAATCAAATAATTATTAAATACAAAAAATCGAATACCTATCATGTAATAAACTCAAATCCTTTTGAAATGAAAACGCGTAAAGTCGTTAACATAACTGACAACTTTGGAACAAGAAATAATTAAACTTTTCAAAGAACACGTTAATCCAAAGAAAACGCATTGTTTATATTTGGAAAATTCAGATATTGACTTATTACCAAAAATAAGTACAGTATTAACAAACACGTTCAAGAACCATTCTTATCGCTTACTAATTTCTAGGAAATTATTAACTGACGTCACCGACGAAGAAAGACAAAAGAACCTACTTAAATATTATCACGAAAAAACTTGCCATCGCGGAATAAACGAAGTTTTGGCCTGGTATAAAAACAGATATTACCGAATATATTAATAATTGCGGAATTTGTCAACAAGCGAAATACGACAGACACCTACCGAGAATAAAATTTGCACTAACACCAACCCCTAAAGAACCCCTGGAATCTATTCATATAGATACATTCCAAATTCTTAATACAAAATTTCTCACCATCGTAGATGTATTTTCGCGATATGCACAAGCATACCCGCTAAAACCTGTTTGTAACGCAGAAACTACCCTTGACAAACTTATTAATTTTATAACTCACTTCGGCATACCACAACAAATTACTTGTGATAATGGCCCCGAATTTAAAACATCACTTTTAAAAGACTTTTGTAAATTACATAAGATAAATTTACACTATACTACCCCCCGGAAACTCCAACAGTAATAGCCCTGTTGAACGTCTACATTCCACCCTTTTGGACAATTTTAGAGTTATGAAACTAAAAGATCCAAAACTAAGCATAAAAAAGACTATGCAGTATTCTGTTTTAGGATACAATAATTCAGTACATAGTGTGACAAAACAAGGTTCTAAGGCAATCGACCCGTTCGACTTGACAGACGAAATGATTTTAAACCAATTCATCATAGAAAGACGTGAAAGACTAAAACATCTCTGTAACCAAATTCATCAAAATTCTCTTAATGAAAAAACGCGTGTTATAGAAAAACGAAACGAAAATCGTGAGGAACCCCCTACGTATGTGACCAATACAAAGGCATATGTCAAAAATAAAGCCGCTCAACGAAATAAAGCTAAACCAAGACAGGTCAAAACAACGGTCAAAGAAAATTTATCAAACAAAATAAAAACCTCTAAAGATAAATTAGTTCACAAATCTCAAATCACGAGACCCCGTACTAACATACATTCTTTTTCACAGGAAAAAGCTGACAAATCGCAACATGACCATGACCATGACAAACCTTAAACCGGTTGTAGTTATGCTCGTAGCAATAGCGAGTTAAACAATATGTAATGACATCAAGATAACACACCTTAAGTCTCCCTTACTCCCATTCCACTTAGGAAAAACCCGAGTAGTCGAGAATAAACATATCTTTATTCATTTTATTGAAATATCGCATCTTAGCGATCAAATAAGTAAAATTGATAAGTTTTATCAAATAGTAGAATCTAGCTTAAATAAGTCTAACCCTAAGTTACATAATAATAACCCGCTATTACGCAATTTATTAACGCATACTCAACATTTAATCTTAAGTGCAAAAAATAAACTTAACAATATAACCCCTCATAAACGTGAGAAACGTGGTTTATTAAACATTGTAGGAAAAGTGCATAAATGGCTTTATGGCACATTAGATAATGATGACAACGAAATGTTCAACCAAGCTATCTCTGTCTTACAAGAAAATCAGAATTCTATATACCATGAAGTGTCTCTTCAAGTATCCTTAACAAAACAGCTTATTAATAATTACAATAAAACAATTTCGCTTCTTAACATAAACCAACAGCTAATAAAGCAACGGTTAGAATATTTTTAGTATAATGTTAATCGATCAATCGATGATATTTCAGCTTATTTAAGAGCCCAAAACACGGTAAATCAAATAATCTTAAATTGTCAAAATATAATTACATTTTTGGACAATTTAGAAAATGCGCTGATGTTCGCGAAATTAAACACAGCGTGCAGTAATTTCAGCTAGTGAACTGAACAATATTGTCACTTATTTGACTAGACTATATGAAAAGGAAAAAATCAATAATTTTAAAAATATAATTTCTTACTATCAATTATGCGGTCTTCAAGTAAGTTTATCAAACAATAAAATTATTTTTGCAATACATTTTCCAATTTTGAAAAATGAGGTTGTCGATAACTTTTACCTTATCCCAGTTCCTGTTAACCGATCAATTATTGTACCTAATTACCCTTACCTTACTTGGCAAAAATGAGCTGCAAGAAAACTATGAAGACTGTCCCAGCATAGAAGACGTCTACATATGCCAAAACCGATTAAAACCATTGTTTGATAATTGCATCGTATCGATGATCCGTGACGCTGAAAATCGAAACTGCCACCTAGTACCAGTATACCTACCAAACCCAATAATAAAGGCCGTAACAAGCAAACATATAGCTGCCCACAACCCTTTGAAAATTTTTTTAAAATGCCAGTCCAATGGAGAATACGTGTTCATCCAAGCAACCCAGCCTGATCGAACTACCAATTAATTGCGAAATCAAAATACTAGATTTCCAATTTTACAATAAAAAAGATAACATTAAGGAGAATCCACTCAACTTACCAGAAATCAAAGTTTATAAAGACAATAACCAAAGTCAAGATCAAAACCCAATTAAAATTCTATCGATATGGACGATATTCACGACCTACAAGAAAAGGCGAAATCTATGGAAATCCCAAAGAAATTCGAAATCCACCCTGTTGGCTGGAGTTTCATAAGCACCCTTACTACAGTAGCCCTCATGATGCTAGTATGCTACATTTCGGCGAAAATCTACCTAAGAAGAAGAAGAAATCAAGCTGCCCAATCAATAGAGACCGATCAAACATAGTACCGAAAACATATCAACCCTTATGTTTTCTGCTTAAGGAGGGAGGAGGTATGTGAAGAGGATCCACGATGATTCAGAAGAAACCATCAACACTGCACTTTTATGCAACGTTATAAATATAGATCAAATTGCATTGTTATTCATTCTTTCTCGAATCTTGGTTCATACTGTAAAAAAATAAAGTTTTTAAAAACAGTTTTTCGGCTCTGCAACCCTTATTTATATCAATGTCATTATTACTCATTTAGAAAATAAATAAATTTATTGTGGTTAAATTTGTGTAATGAGTGTGAGCGTATTACAATGCGTATATTGGTGTGTTTGTATATTGTTCTAAAATATCGATTTTTAATAAAATTACAAAAAAAATAATAATTTTACTCTCCACCCGGGTGAAAAGTGCCTACTTTCCACCCTGGTAGAAAGTAGAAGTCAAAAAACCTCAACTACCCACTTTTCAAAGACAGATAAAATATCATTATTACATGCATGGTTATGTATAAAATAATTTTTACAATTTCTGTAACTAACTAAAGCTAGGAAGAAATACTAAACTATATTATTACGTTAAATAAAACAAATTACCAACTTTATTATATTATTTTTTAACAATTTTGTGCTACAAAGGATGGTGGAAATTTATTTTTTATCAATTCAATGAATTTATTACAAAGCTTTCGACATAGAAGGTGCTTGCCGATGCTGTCAGTAAAAATAAACAAATAATTATTTAATGTGTCAAATCGTTCTTAAGGTTGAATTCTCAACGTCGTTTAATTTATTGCCAACCTATAACCTATTTCGCATTGTTTTTTCAAGTTTATTATTTGTTAAACTAACATTTAAATAAAATCAGTATCGTCGGCACATTACTTAGGTTATATCTGATATATTACAAAAATATCAATTTATTTCATTGCTCATTTTGGGAGAATTGTATAGTGAAAGAACAATGAGTGACAATGACATAATAATGTTAAAAAAATCTTACCCGATATTTTTCGCTATACAACTCTCCTAAAATAAGTTATGAAATTCCTTGATATTTATTAAATATGTCAATTATTACCTATAGAATATTAAGTCGATACTGATTTTCTTTAAATTTTGTATAAAAGCTAGAAAACATAAATAAATCTACGCGAAATAGGTTATAGGTTGGCAAGCATGTTGATACTCCTAAATTAAAACAGCTATTTGTGTCAAATAAATGATTTTTTATAATTATCACATAGTGAATGTTTTGAAAAGTATTATGTGATACTTGTAAAGAATTGGGCCATTTTTAAATAGGCCATTCCAGTTTAATATACTTAACTCTCCTAATTGAAAACTGCGACCAAGACATGTCAACAAATGGTTTGTTTAAGAAAATTCAAAAAGTCTACTACAAATCTCGATCAAATATAATTATTTTTCCAGAAGAATAAAGAATATAATTGTTTCAAAGTATTACATAATATATGTTATCAAACACAGACACTTTAATTCTTCTCCTTGCTTTTCACCACCAACGAAGGAGAAAGTATTAGAAGAATTCCAAAAATGTTTAGATCTTGTTTTTCTTAGATATAAATCATAAGATGACAGTATTTAAATAGATAAATTAATAGGTTCGAAAGCAATTTTTTTTATTTTGCAGTAAATACCATTTTTACAAACATTTTCACAAAAATTTTAAACCGTCAAATTTGAGGTTATCAATAATTATTCATTTTAACCAAACATTTCTATGAAAACACCCGTTGTAGAAATAATCATGTGTGTAATTTTAGCGCAAGGTGACATTGCAGCTCTCGCGGGATAGCCGCTTTGCGCTCATAGCTATTAGATTAGCAAAAAATAATCACAGAGGTGGAAAATTTATGCATGAAACAAAGCCTAACATACGTGGGCATGCGTACCGCAAAATTCTCCTTTAACGAATGGAAAGATAGACAGGACCGGGGTCTACAATGTCTTACTAAATGCTTAATGTTGTTTTAAACTCGTATCCTATGGGCCAAGTTATTGGTCAAGAAATTGTAAAAGTTTACATTCAATTTATTTTTTCGTCTAAAATTTACCCCAAGTTCTTGTTACAATTTATTGTCAAGAAACTGGAACTTGTTTTAATTTTTTGACCCAGTTAAGGGAAACGGTAGTGATTTCTGACGTTTTTATAGTGGCTGCCAACTTATCAGATTTTAAGGTTAGAAAATTGAAAAGCAAGACTACAAGTCAATTTAACTTGCCTTATTAAATCGAAAATAAAAACAAACAACACAGCAATCAATCTTCCATGTTATCATTTTACCTTTAAGCCGAATATTAGTTGGTAACATTTGAAAATTTGCCAAGAACTTGGGTTCGTCTAAAACAACATTTTTAAGCACATTTTCTTGATCAAAAAATCGAAAAAAATTTCGGTAGCAGTCTTTATTTATAGCACAAACAGAATTCACTTAACTACACAATACATAAGTATACAAAAACTGTGATTCCGAAATGTTTAATACCTACAGTCAACAATAACCGAGTTCCTTTTAGTTGCTTTTAAATAACATAGTATCAAAGTCAACAGTTGAGACTTCTTTTTAAAAATTTAACTCAGCTCGGTAAAGATCTTTTTTTAAAACCGACCAAAAAATATACACTTTCTGGACAATTTTTCGTCTAGAAAATAACCTTTTTTTTCAATCGACCGGAAAGCAAGCACTTTCTAGACAATTTTTTGATCGGAAAATATCACTTTGCTGGTCTAGACCGGAAAGTAATGAAAAATTGACCGGTAAAGTACTTTACCGGTCAATTTTTGTTGCGTTCCGCTCCCAATTTAAAAAAATTAACCAAACTCATTTATAAGTAGGCTTTGACATGTTTATGTTTTCTTGCTTCCATAGTAACGAACTGTCAGGTACGATATTGACTTTGATAAATAAACTTTTGTGGCTTTATAAAATTGTGTGGAAGACTTTAGATATGGAACTTAATTTGGATTGGGAAGAAAATGACGTTCCAGTTGAAATAACAGAGGCAGCTGCTAGAGCTACAGACGATTTGTTGCCGCATAAGTCCAGAGTGCGGTATGAAAAAACGTTTAGCGTCTTTAAAAATTGGTGTAGAGAAAAAAATGTCAGAAATGTTTCTGAGGATGTTTTGTTAGCTTATTTTGCTGAAAAATCCGAAAAATTAAAATCATCTACACTGTGGAGCTTGTACTCAATGATCAAATCTATGTTAAATTTAAAAGAAAACATTGATATAAGCAAATATTATAAACTGATAGCATTCATAAAGAGAAAATCTGTTGGATACATTCCCCAAAAATCGAACGTACTTACCAGAGAAGACATTGACAAATTTTTGCTGGAAGCCCCTGATAATGATTATCTTTTAATCAAAGTAAGTACTTAAATACATAATACGAGTTTTCTTAAAGTTCTTCTTTTCTTATATTGTGTTTAAAAAAAATATATTTAAACTATTTCTTATTTTTTTTAGCTTTTACTAATAATGGGTTCGGCTGGAGCGTGTCGCCGTGAAGAATTGACCAATATGACAATTGACGATGTTAAAGATAACGAATCGATGTTGGCGGTAAAAATTCCAAATACAAAAACATACCAACCCAGGTCATTTATAGTTGTTGGGGAACGAAACCTAAATATATATAGAAAATATATTTCTTTACGTCCGCCTAGTGTTCCACATCGCAGGCTATTTCTTTTCTATAATAAAGGAAAATGCACTATTCAACCAGTAGGTTTGCATTCAGTAGGAAAAGCGCCATCAAAAATAGCATCCTATTTGGGATTACCAAACCCAGAGCAATTTACAGGGCACTGTTTTCGACGTAGTTCGGCGACACTGTTAGTTGAAGGTGGAGGCGATATCCTTAATTTAAAACGACATGGCGGCTGGAAATCATCCCAAGTTGCCGAAGGCTACATTGAACAGTCTCTACAAAATAAGATTGATATAGCCAGTAGAATTCAGGAAGCCGGAGGATCAAAAGTGGATATAACTTCACAAACATCCTATAAAGATGAATCAAAAAATTTCCCGTCATGTCTACAATTTAATACACCACAAAATTGTACTTTCAATATAACAATTAACAAATAGATATTAATAGATAAAATAGAATTAAGAACATTTGTACCAAATTGTATTTATTATTAAACATAATTTTCCCAACTATTAGAGTTTTCTGCTAAAACTATACCCATATAGTAAGCTATTATTAACGTTTTCTCGCACGCCACTGGTGTCTTGTGTCGATTGTAAAAAAAATATTGTACGTCACTCAACCGAAAAGTACGTTAACAGGACTCGCAGGCTCCCAGGACTCGCCTGGCGGCTCGCCCTGGAAATTGCCTGCTTCGTCCTGTAAAATAGTACTTTCCGGTCTTGTAACGTAATATACTATTTTCTGATCGCAAGACCGAAAACGTGACGTTAGGGACCGGAAAAGATTTTTCCGGTCCCTGTTTTTTGTTTTTCCAATCGCTCTTTGATAATACAAGCTACCTTGATTTTGTTACTATGACAACAACATTTCGATGTATTCTCGAGTGACAGTTCGTTGATTTTTAATTTGTTGTTTATGTCAAACTTGTTTCGCGAGTTCGCAAATTTAACAATATGAATTCAGATTTTAAATTATCCGACACGGAAAATACGATTTCAGAAGAAATTTTGGAAGCAGCAAGGAAAGCGACTTACGATATATTGCCAGTAAAATCAAAAGCCAGTTACGAGAAATCATACGACGCATTTAAAAATAATATAAAATAATTTAATGTAAGTATATCGAATTGTCGGTCTTAAAAAAATATTGTACGTCACGCAACCGAAAATTAGTGTTTTCCAGGTCTCTCCAAGCTTCCAGGATTCGCCTACGGCTCGCCCTGGAAATGCTTGTCTCGACCTGAAAAAGACTACTTTCTGGTCTTGTAACGTAAATTACTATTTTCTCCTTCCCTGCCGGCGGTTAAGTATGCCCATCTACACTTCTCATACGATTTGTTCGCGATACGTTCCTTTAACAACTTAGCGAAGCAAAGACCAAAATGCCAATATAAAGAAATTTTAAAAAAATTGACAACTTTATAAGTTTTTTGAAATTTTTTTTTTTTTGAAAAACTAAACCATATCATTTTGCTAATTAATCTAGTACGGTAACTTCTCAGTCGATTGGTGTATAAAATAATTTATTATGTCAATAATGAATATTTAGCTTAAGAGCTTCTGTGGTAATGCAATCCACAGTGCATGTTTTGTTGTGTTTGTTGGTAATAATGATTATGACTTTTGACAGGTAAAATATAGCGCCAAGACAACATGTGTTAAGGTGGGAGTATCAACATGCTTGCCAACCTATAACCTATTTCGCGTATAATTATTTAATTTTTCTAGTTTTTACAAAAAATTTAAATAAAATCATTATCGTCTTCATATTTTATAGGTAATAATTGATATATTAAATAAATATTAAGGAATTTCATTAGGAGAATTGTATAACGAAAAATATCGGATAAGATTTTTTTAACATTATTATGTCATTCTTCTTTCACTATACAATTCTCCCAAAATTAGCAATGAAATAAATTGATATTTTTGTAATATGTCAGATATTACCTAAATATTGTACTTACTTTTATTTAAATGTTAGTTAATCAAATAATAAACTAAAAAAAGCAACACGAAATAGGTTATAGGTTGGCAATAGATGGAATGACGTTAAGAATTCCACCTTAAGGGCGTTGAAAAAAAACTCTAACTTGGTATTTTGTTGGAAATGAAATATAATCAATGTGCACTAGTGTTTTATTGGACTACACGACCAAGTTATACAATTTATTCTTACATACCGTTTAAAGGGTTAAAAACTTTTACAATAGGTGCATAAAATTTTGCCTCACCAGCGTTATGTTACGAGGTACTAAATTTAAGTTTAACAATGATTCTAAATTTATATGTCAATATAAAAAAATAGAATAAAAATAGAAGTAACGTAAGTCATTAATAACAAACATGGCTCCGACAGTATTGATGACGCTTTTCCGTCTGATAAGTTTTATACTTACTCAGAGACTATATTGTGGTGTGTGCATATGGCTGTGTGACATAAATTAAACCAAAATTTAGGAGGGTACGTACAGTCAGTGGCGGCTTCTCGAGCTAGGCAATGAACTTCATACTTCGACCTTAACATTGTACTGCGTTTGTATTTTAGGTCACAGTTAATAAAATATTAATATTTTTCTAAATTTATACAGGGTAGGCAGTATTTTTACTAAAATACATTATGGGAACGAAAGAAAAACTAAAAGTCTTCCTCCACAAATTTATAAAAAAAATATTCAATTAAAGGCCTCCACATGTTTCGAACGCAGAAACGTTCATCATCAGGATACAGAAAAAGCTTTGCTGATGGTGTTAGCAGAAGTTTAAACGGTAGAAGGTATACAACCCTAATGGAGCTTGTATGAAATAAGAAAAGTAGTGTGTTGGTATAACAAATGAATAATGAAGAAAACAATTATTGGAAGAAATTTTGAACATACTGAGTATGTAGAACAGTAATTAAAACATTTGTTTAGAAAAAGAAAATTCAAGACCAACTGAATGGAAGGAGTAGTAAAATAACACTTCTATAGAGAAGATAGACCTTGCAAAACATAAAATTTTTTAAATAGATATCAGTGCTTTAAATATATTTAAACAAAATTTCAGAAGTTTTATTATATGTTTTTTTGAGATATACGTTTTAAAATTAACGCTTTCTGTGGTTGCTGTGTTGTTGCAAGATTTTAATCTCTTCCTTTTTATTCATCTGTCAGATTTCAAAAAAATTATTATATCGATTGAAATTTTTTTTATGTTTTATAAAGACTTATAAACTATTTTAAAACCTTTTAAAAAGTGTTATTTTACTTCCCCTTCAATTCAGTTGGTTTTGGACTTTTCTTTTTTAACCAAATGTTTTAATTACTGTTCTATATACTCAGTATGTTCAATATTTTTTTTTACTATTTACTTGTTATACCAACACACCACTTTTTATATTCCATAAAAGGTCCATTAGGGTTGTATACCTTTTACCATTTTTTTTTCGCTAACACCATCAGCAAAGCTTTTCTGTCTCCTGATAATGAACTTTTCTACGTGCGAAACATGTAAATAGTTTTAATTGAATAATTTTCTTCTAATACATTTGTGGAGAAAGATTTTTTGTTATCGTTTTCGCAAATTAAAATACATTAGTTTACAAGGAATCCGCACATTGATAGAATGCAAAAACGCAGGAACCTTTTTTCTTGATTTACCTAGATCAGAAAATAATACTTAACAGTATATTAATATGCTTGTTTTATTCAAAAAATAATTTCAGTCTCATCAATTTTTCACAAAAAATTAAAAAATTTTGTTCGCCGTAATAAAGAATTGTACTGTTCTACTGATTTTGATTTCCTTTGTTATACTCCATTTTAATCACTTTTCTTAAGCTTGCTTTTCTTGCAGCGTCGAACTAAAATCTACATTTCGTTAGAATATTCTCTACGTACTATTTATACCACTTTCTGTTCTTCAAAAAACGTTTTTAAGCTTTTTAATTCAAAAAATAACCACAAATAATCATTTCTGACCTTGAAAAGTTACTTACTATAATTTGCTTATTATTTTAACTTAATTTCACTATTTATTGACCACAACTGTCAAATCCCACAAGATGCTCCTTTTTGGATTGTTACTGCTTTGTATAAGTTATTTATAACCTAACCCATTGTAATATTTTTCATGAGCTTCATCTCGCTTAACCCAATTTAACCATATCGGTTTTTATTTTTTCTCCTGACACTTATTTAAATGTGTAGCTAATGATGACCCTAAGGTCGGTCGAAACATGTTCTATCATTTTGTACTAATGTAGGTACTTTTTACTTTTTTGAGATACTTTATTAAAACTATTTTGTTGTTTAGATAGACCCATTATTTCCCTTATTCTATTATTTAACCACTGAGAGGATGGAGTACTTCCTCATACTAAAATAATTAAAAGTAAACAAAATCTCCTATCCATCTTTAATACTTTTTCGTCAATAAATGCTTAAATTGTTGACTATTCACGATTTACCAATATCCTAAACGCAAGTAAATCTCGTTTCTAATTACTTCGGGAGAAATTACCCTACACACCCTACACTTATACCTTATTCGTGACTTCAACCCCTCAACATTTGACAAGGAATAAAAATTTAGTACTTAATATGTACTTAAAAAATTGTCAATAAAAAACTAGTGTTGCCATTTAAAAAAATGATCGATATCGTGATATCTCTAATTTCGGACAGACTGTATAAATATTATTTTTATAAAAAATACCACAACTTAAAATGTTTATTCCCGCGCCCAAGCATTTCTATATTGGATTTACTGAATTAATTCCAAGTTACAAACTCACACTGAATAATTAATAATAATTCGATATTAATTTACCTATTGCTTTTATAAGTGGCCTCTTTATTGAGCATTCTTTAACTGTTATTTCTATTGACAACATATTATTTATTCTATATTTTACATGATCATGTTTTAAGTACCTTTTTATTTAATAAAAGTATTTGTTGAAGTGATAATAAATTATGGTTTTTAAAACTTTAAAAATTTCATTGCAAAAATTATAAAGCACAATATAAGGTGGTTATTTAGGCCTGAAACGTCTAACATGGTAAAGCCAAGATTTATTAAAATATTTTAGTTCAGCGCAGTGTACCCACTTGTAGAGCTACAAGCCAACAATTCTGAAAGTACATTATTTATGAACTATATGACCTAGTAATATGGACATATGGGCAACCATAACATATTTTGCATTAGCGGTAAAGAAATTAAATTTTAAGATTCAAATCTGCATTTCTAAATAATTTTGTATTAAGGAACGAACTTCAACGTGAAAAATACTTTCCAAGAATTTCAAAGTTTTCTATTTTCCCATAATGTTTCGAGGTGTTGGGAAAAAATCATTTTTTTATCTCCTAGTAGCTCCAGAGATTGATGGTGACCAATTTTTGTTTATTTGAGAATAGAAATATCGTAAAAAATTGAATGTCCCAAGGGCAATGTGGTGATAGATCTCCCTTAAATGCCAATAGATGTAAAAAAAGGATATATAATATACAGTGTCACCAGTAAAGTCCGCATCATATGGGATTTTTTTTAATAGCTTTATTCAAAATTTTACTTTGGCATCAAGTTCTGCTTTGATCGAGATGAAAATTAAGTAAAAAAAATAGTAGTCAAGTGATTGGCATTATCTGTCAAATTTTATTTTTTTCCAAAAAATAATTAATATATTTCTGAAAATATCGAAAAAAGTTATTAGAAAAAGTTTTTTTAAATGCAGTTTTTAGCCCACATGCAAAATTTCAGCTGCATAAGATAATTTTGATTTTTACCTGTATTTTGTAAATTGCACACTTTTGCAAAATAAGATAAGACTCAACGCAACCTACATAAAACTTTTCAGTTTTGACAAGGCTTTATTTCAGATACGTTTTCTTTAAAGTAGCGCCATATTAAATGTGTGTTTTTCTACAAAATCAAAATTGGGCTATTAAAATTTGATCGCATGTGATGCAAAGTTTTTTTTTAACCCTTTATAAGGTAAGTTCATAAAATAAGTATTTTTGAAAACGTAGTTTGTGTCTGAAAGTAATACACGTTAACGTTATTATGACATAGCTAAATAATAAATGATAATATAGGGGTTTTAAATTAAATCGTTGAAAATAGATAAACTTTACGTTGTTAAACAAAAATTTATTTTCCACTTAAAAAACACTTTACGGAAGACACTGTTCTTTTTTGTCTTAATATTAAGGTGTATTACTTTCAGACACAAACGACGTTTTCAAAAATACCCATTTTATGAAGTTACCTTATACAGCGTCAAAAACAAATAAACTTTGCATCACATGCGACCAAATTTTAATAGCCCAATTTTGATTTTGTAAAAAAACACACATTTAATATAGCGCTACTTTAAAGAAAATGTATCTGAAATAAAGGGCCTTGTGAAAACTGAGAAGTTTTATGTAGGTTGCGTTGAGTCTTATTTTGCAAAAGTGGTGCAATTTACAAAATATAGGTAAAAAATCAAAATTATCTTATGAAGCTGAAGTTTTGAATGTGGGCTGAAAACTGCTTTTAATATATATTCTCAGAAATAACCCCACTTTTGAATTATTTTTTTGGAAAAAATTAAAATTTGACAGATAATGCGAATCACGTGACTACTATTTTTTTTGCTTAATTTTCATCTCGATCGAAGCAGAACTTGATGCCAAAGTCAAATTTTGAATAAAGCTATTAATAAAAAAAATCCCATATGATGCGGACTTTACTGGTGACACTGTATAACACGAGACGTTATTCTATCACTCTGCTTAGGTTTCCCGTCTGGACGTCCTGGAGCCAAATGAAATCCGACCTCATTTTTTGTTATTAAATGAATATGATCACCAGCGCTTATAATATAATTTTTTTCATATTTTCTAATATGTTTTATGAAAGGGCGTCTTGCTGTTTTTTGCTGAAAGTTTAAACGCAGATAATTTGTTATTTATTTTTCGATTAGTAGAAGAGTTGAAATATTACATATATATCAATCAGCTTATTTTACATTGTGTATTATCTAATTATTAAAAATACGATTATTCTTTATAACATAAACTATTGTTTTTCAAGTAACAAAAAATAAAGTTTTTAGTTTGTGAAATGCAATTTAATTTCTTTTATAGTTGTCGTGTTTTAAGACCATGGTCTGGAGTCTAAAATATACTAAATCTTATTAATAATATTTCCGAACAAAACATTAAGTATACGGATAAAATGAGTTTTCTGAAAACAAATGGTTAAAGGAAAAGCAATTACTTAAGATAAAATTAAGTGCGTTTGCTAGTAAAAAGAAATTTTGATTGCTTGCCATTTTGGCATAGGTAACAGATATAGTTCTATCTCTCTCGACGCTCGGCCTTTCGACTTGCGGACTTCCTTATATTTCTACCACGGCATCGTGTCTTTACTCTACTTTCCAGTTCTTTAAAGTAATCTCTAAGTGTTAGCTCAATAAAATCGTTCGGGCAAGCCGTCAAGGGCGGAAAAGATACTTTCCGCATGTGTTAGGTACAAAAGTTTTCCTACGATCGATATAGTTCTCAGATAAACGTCAATTAGGTTCGTAATAATATACTGTAATTACAAAAATTATTGAGCTTCTGGCAATAAAAAATATTTATTTTGCAAGTATTTCACTTTATTGAGTGTTTTAGATAAAGTATTCATTAATTTAACAAATCGTGTGGAAAAGTTACTAGTGCTAGTACTCCTGAAAAGTTACTTTTTCGCACGATTTACATATTAAACAAATATTTACATATAAATATTACAAAAATCTTTATTTTAGACTAGGAGAATAGAGAACTGAGAACAAGTTAATCATATTATTAAAGTTAAACGATCATTTTATAATATATACTTTATAGGATAACAAAAGACAAGTAAAATCGTGCGGAAAAGTGGTACTTTCCGCACGATAAATTGTGCCGAAAAGTAACTTTTCCTCACGATCGTCGGAAAATAATATTTTATTTTTTAGCTCATTAAATGACAAATTTTACTTTAGGCATCTAGCGGTATTTATAAAAAAAATAACCTTTATATTCCTTACAGCCAGTATTGAAAAAGGTACTTATATACTTGATTATCCCTTAAATGTTTAATTGACAATAAAAAATAAGTAAAAAATATTAAAAAATTGAAATACCTATGTTATAAAACTAATAATATAAACAGGACATAAATAGGAGCGCGAAGTTAGCTCCCAATTTTTAGTGACCGAAGTTTTCACACGACCTATTTAACGACTTTCGATGTTTGGTCGTGCTGCTGCGATAATTTATTTTAAATTGGTGGTTTGTTTAGGGTTAGCCTTTTAAAATAAAATTTTTATCAGGGACTACTAAGAATGATCTACTATATTGAGTACATACGCCAAAATAATTTATTTTCCCAATAAAGTAATGACCCCAAGGGCAAAATAAAGCACCAAAAAATTGATGCATTTTTAAGTTTGGGGTGTAAAAGAAAATGTTCATTTGAAACTGCTGAGAATAATACAATTTTTAAAATATAAAAATACACCTACGCAAAAATAATTAATTTCCCCAAATTGGTTATCACTTACAGGTTTTAAACCTGACGGAAAACGGAAATGAATTAAAAATATTCAAACGCAATCAGGTTTTCAGCACGTTCGGTATTGTTTATTTGAAACTTTAGGTGGTGGTGGATAATACTATTAGGATTTGTAGGAGCATGTAGATGCTTTATGAATACTAGTTTCTGAGATATAGCCGGCGATTATTCTTATTTGACTACCCGGTATAATTTTCATAACAATGTTAAAACGATGACCTCATATTTATTACCACACTAGGTAACAGGAACGTTAATCCAATATTAGCAGTTTGTAACTTTAGTCCTTATTACCATCTTGTAATCAGATTTAAATTTCTGTTGTAATTCCAAACCCTGAATTCTCCATGTCCCTTAATTTTATCCCTTAAAGGACGTAGATGGTCATAAACTTTATCGGGCATAAAAGCTAAAATTAATGACCACAAAATACTTCCAGAAATGTCTTACTATTTTTATACATATGACATGTTATACATCAATATTTATGGTTTTGTTCTAGAAAATAATTTGATTGATCCAATAAACTTTAAAATTGTTAAGGAAAATGGTTCGCTAGAAAAGAGAGATAAAAGAATGCAGAAAGTCATAGAGGTATATCAAAATGAGCAAGAACAGCTGCAAAAGAAATCTGTAAATTAGAATACTCAACAAGACATTGAATTGTCCGGATTTTATTTAAACACAGACTTTGGAAAAGCTGTAAGAAACTAGGGTAAATAAAAAATATTACTGGAACAAATGAATAAATAAGTTTTAATATCCATCACTATTTTCTATAAAGCTTCACGCTAGTCATGCATTTAAAAGGTATTATTTATTTTATTTATTTATAAAAATGTACTACTGAATAGTAACTTTCCAAATTGTATGTCTAAAACTAAAATAATAATGGTAACAGCATGAACCTGCAACGCAAACAAACATCAGGGTGGACGTTTTTTAGGAAGCCTCTTTGTTTGCTGATAAAAATACAGCTGCTTTTATTTTTAGTTTGGCATACTTTTTTAATTTACCCCTTTTTTGGGGGTAGAAACCGCCCCCAAGTTCTCTTTCAAATGTCAAGGAATATATTGTGATAGCTCCTTGGAAAGGAAATACGACCCATTATTTACTTTTGCCTTTCGGTAATGTAGATGTTTTTTTATTTTATTGTAAAAATTGTTGAAAATATTGCCCATTTTTTCTTGACAAACCCTACTCTAACGAAAAATGTATTCTTGACATTACGTACCGTACCGTCCATACCCGAGGTTATTTGGAGAATTTCGTGTATAAGTCGTTGCATAAGTTCCTCTAAATTTTCTGTTTTTTTTTTACGTAAATGTTGGTTTTTAGGTGATCCCAAAGGAAATAATCTTTAGGATTAAGGTCCGGCTATCGGGGCGGTCATTCAATGGTACCCCTTCTTCCTATCCAGCGGTTTGTAAAAACTTCACTTACATATTATTATTGTCCAACATTTATGGGGTAATGAGGCGGCGAACCATCCTGCTGTAAACATATTCGATCATTATGAAGATCTGCTTCGGCTTGGTGAGAAAATAGAGCAGACAAAACTGGAATAAGTTCTCCTTGCAAAAAATCCAGATATGTATGGCCATTTAAGTTACCTTTAAAGAATATTGGCCCAATTGGTACTCGCCAATTACGCCTGCCCAAACATTAAGTTTTTGCGGAAGTTGCTTAAATTAACCCAGATCTTACCATGTGGAGGTGACTGCTCAATCCCCCATACACCAGCGGATAACTTAACGAATTTGATATGGCACGAGCCAAATACGCCGATAAAACTTTATGTGTATGTGGCGAGCCGAGCTTCATCGGACAGTGTGAAAAATCAGCCGGTTTTAACCCATCACTACTAGTCAGTAGATTCGCTAGGTTAATTTGGGACGAGTATCAAGTCGTCCAACTTGGTTTGAGGTTATATTAAAATAATAATAATAACAAATAATGTCTACCAAAACAGTTATAAAACGTAAAGTTTTGTCCTATCAACGAGAAGATTTAATCAAGCGAATCTAATTGGGTTATTAAGTCGGCGAGCCAAATTCGGCTGCCCAAAAATGACGAGAATTTTGTTACGTGCAGAGCCTAGCTCACAGACCAAATATGTTGGTGTATGAGGAGCTATTGAGTTCCATCCCACCCACTTACCCGAATTCATAACAAAATTTATTGTTTAAAATCTTTTGGCTCTGGAGTTGTGGCTTCAATTCACGTGATTCTATTCTAACTTTGATGAAACCATTTCATTTCTTGCGACCATCCACCTATGGGGACACTTTGGTTACTTATTTTGCATACCCACATACCTACTGCCCGGATGTGACATTTATAGGAGCACACCAGTTACAATCAGGCAAACATTTCTTTCACGGTCTTTGACAAATCATCTATCGCTAATTTCTGTATTAGAGGAGTAGAGCTAATCTCATAAATAAGTGTAGTCATCTGAATCAAAATTTAGTTTGGGACTTTCCAAAGAGTAATATGATTTCGGTTTATTATTTTTCTTAGCATTAGAAATTCTGCATATTTTAAGTTCAAAGATATGAGACGATCGTGGTAAATCATATACAATATAATATTTTCTGTGTGTGAAAACAACGAGTTAGGTACGTTGAATAACAGTATAGACAGATTGGCAGGGGAAAATACGGCCCTGCCTACGGACAAATAAGCGTAAGTTTTCCTTTTGGATTAAAGTACATCGGGAAGCCAAAACAATGAACTCCCTGGGATGGTCGTTTCACCCTTATTAGGTAGGACAATTCAAAAAGCCATATCTCAATGCAACTCCACAGACGACGAAACGGTACATTTAAAACTAACTTGAGAACATCGCAAGTAGTTAACATGAAGCAAGTAGAAATTCACTTTAGAGCAAAAGGCAATTCCACTCGAAATGAAACGCAGAGATAACCAAAAATAACGGTGCATCACATCTAGTACAGGGAAAGATATTTTGCCATAATATTTTATTATTTTGCAGATTTAGAAATAGAGCGCACAGAAGTGCCAGGGTACAACTTTGCCAGTGGGTACTTCGGTGTGATTTTTTGAGTATAGCCTTTTGCATTGAAATTACTTTCTACTTGATGGTGATGTTTCTTATTTACTACTTGCAACGTTCTCAAACCAGTTTTAAATGCGCGGTTCCGTTGTCTGTGGACTTAAATTAAGTTATGGGTTTCCGAAGAGTCCTAATATGTATTTTTTTAATACCGTATAAACTAATGGTTTTTCGCATTGCATTGGTCTGTTTGCAGAGAGGGATTTACACTTATTGAAGAACGGCATTAAAACCTTTTAATAATTTATAAGCCATCGAATTCGAACCATGAATTTCTGATAATAATAAAGTGATATAATAAGAAGCGCCCCTGGTAAACATAAAGGGTATCTTATAGTTTAGTTAAATTGATTGCATACCATCCAGCTCCGGTATGGTAGAACTCCGAATTTCCGAGGGTAAATAAAGTAATTAATAAAATGTCTTCGGCAGTATTGCCAGCCATTCACTAAACCCTTACCGGCGTCCCAAAAGTTTTATCGTCGCTTGTTTAGCTCGCAGACTGCGGCTGTTACATGAGTCAGGGAAATATTTAGTTGGAAAGTGTTGAGACTAGGAAATAATGACACTAATTGAAGTTATTCCATTTATTAAAAGGCAAAGGTTGCAAGTATTGTTCTATTCAATAAATTGGAACGTCTACTATTATACCTGTAAATACTAAAAGTATATTTAGCTAAACGAATAGTTAATTTCTCCTAAAATAAGAGAAGATAAGATAAATTTTTTTAATATATAACTTTGAGCAACGTATGGACAATAAAATAATAAATAAATAAATGAATTTAATAAATATATAATATATAATTTTAACTTATAATAAAACAAAGATACTTAGGTAAATATGTAAAAATATTTTTGAAGAATATTTTTTAAAATTAAAAACTTTAACATAATATAATGGCTAAAAATAACGTAATATTGAAAAAATATATAAATGTTTCTATTCAATATAATTAATTCTTAATTTTTTTTAAAGTTACCACCTGAGCACATTGTTCAATTAGCATACCAAGTGTTATAGATTTTCGAAATATTATGCCTGAATAATCCTCGAAACATGGCAGAGGGGTGACGAGGAATATAGAGCCGTTATCGATGGCGAGTGGTTCTATTGTGAACATCTGCACCACTCATTATTCTGTTACCAATATAAAAGGGTTGACCAGATGATTATAGCATTTTAAGTAATGTTATAAACTGAACTTCATATCTTTCATCCACGGTCAACCACCCAGAATCATTAAGGACTGAAGACACAATTAAATTGTCGTGCACTATAAGAAAACTTTAAGCACATGTTTGGCACTTTCTGTAGGCTATAATGTCTCTCTTTAATAGCGAACAATCTATATATAGGGAAAAATATTTAAAACCAATATTACAAGAAGTATAAGACCAATGTATTCCACAAACGCCACATTACATCCGTCGTTACGGACTTTCTATGATTATACTACATTTGAAGCTTATAATAATAGTTCCGTTGAAAATGTGATTCAAAACCATCGAAACGTAAACTTGAATGTCAATATTAATTTTAAATTAATCATCATTATTAAGTTTTCCTTTATTTAACCCAAAAATAAGCCGATGTTACCTTTTTTCCTTATAATAAAAGTCCATGAGCGCCAGATATTTCCAGCATTGCAGAACTGCATTGATGTTATTTGAAGTTTTTTACGCGTTTTCATGATAAAAACAATGATAGATATATTTGAAAATCGTCCAAGGCCAAGAGCGAAGAATACATGGCACGCCTCTAATTACTCTCTTTGTTCTACTGGTCTAAAAATAATTCTTTATAAAGTTCAATGCGTTGTTACACAAACCGAAGAACTTAAGCTTTCTAAGCAAGATATTGCCCTGTTTTAATCATAATATTACCAACTTGGCCAGTTGTGACTATTTAAAAAAAGATCAGTAAAAAGTTTAAAAAAAGTGTCTGCATCATTAAGTAGTAAACTTCCTTCAAAGCAACATTTATCTGGTAAAAAACCTCTCTTAATGTGCCCTTATTTAGTATAATAAAACTCAAAGGCACTGAAGATGCGAACATGGTAAAAAATTACATCTACACAGAAGAATCCAGAACAAAAACAGGCTCAGGATCTGAATATATGAACCTATACTTACACTGGGCTATGGAAAAATATGCAAGCGTAAATCAGATTGAAATTGCTGGAATAACAATGGCCGCAAAAGAGATCACTAGCAGAAACATAACTGACCGTAACGTTCACATATGAACGGACCGTACCTCAGAACTAGTACGAGAATGTCACAACCTAATCGCTGCTACTCAAAAGAATGTGATTATATAGATTATTTACCAAATCCATTATAAAAGCGGGTTGATTTTCACCTGATTATTCAGCGATAATCTCCCGCTCTCCGGTAAAAATCACCCTTGTCAAAGTGAAAATCTCACCCGTCAAAACTGAAAATCGCACTTGTCAACAGTTAAAATCACACGTCTGTAACAACAGGTTTTTTATTGTCGTGGTGATGTTTGATGATTATCTAGATAACGAACAATGGCGTTTTTGGTTGTTACTATGGACAACAAATAAAATACAAACAAACGCCAAAGTGTCATTTCGAGATATCATTTAAACGTTTTACAATAATGGAACGTTTTGGAGATTTTTCTCCCGAAGAAATCACCAAAAATGTCGATAAAAATGGATCTGAAAATACAAAGCGATCAAGAGACTTCGTATGGAAGCAATTATAGAATTTTACGACAAGAACATGGTCCCTGCTGCACCCATCAGTACTCAACATATTCATCCCAGAATGGATATTTGTGAAGAGACCACAGCAGCGAAAATTGGCTCTGTTTCTTCAAACTCCACCCCTCAGCATTCTGTTATACAGTATACTAATTGTGTGTTTAATTGCAATACATTAAATTGTGCAACATAAATCGTTAGTTTTTTATTTGGTAAATAATCTTCAAAATACATTTCGGGATGGGGAAATAATCAGAAAATCATTCTCAGATTTTTTGCCATTAGAAAATCTTCAGAATGATTTTAGATAATTTCCCCTCCCCATCCCTTAATATATTACTACAGATTATACAACTCCATGTATATTTTTTCTATATAGAAGGATGTGATTAATAAGTGATAATCATTTAAGTGATTTTCGCTTGGTGGCCATATTGTAATTGTCATTTTTTGACAAATTATTTCAGAAGTCGTTTCTGTTAGTTCTTGTTACAAAATGGCAAAAGAAAGATTTGGTTGTTAAAAATAGCCCAATAATATTAAACTGTATTTGTCATACCACTGTTGCTTATCAAAGCTTGATATTGTTTATGTTAGTAGTTTCTGCTTATGGCTTTATTCATACCGAAATAAAGATTTAGTCTGTGTTAAAAATTCAACCAACGTGTTTTATTTTAACAGGTTATGGGCCCAGGCCGCAATGGTGCCGCGAAATTAACCTAATAAATAAAAAGTTACGCGTAGTGTTAGTATAATTTTAGTGAAAACACAAGTATGGCTGGAAATTATATAGTTAATGTTCCGAGGTTAAAGGGGCGGGAAAACTATAGTGATTGGGCTTTTGCAGTTGAAAATTTTCTGATTTTGGAGGGTTTATCTAAATGTATATCAGAAGTCGTTCAAGCAGATGATGAAGGCCAAAGCGAAGATAATTTTAACCATCGATACTTCTTTGTATGTGCATATAAAAGAAGCGACCACAACGGTAGATCTTTGGGAGAAATTAAAGAAATTATTCGATGATAAAGGATTCGCTAGGAAAATTGGTCTATTACGAAGTTTAATTTCGAAACGTCTAGAAAACAGTGATTCAATGGCAAGTTATGTCAATCAAATTGTGGAGACAGGTCAGAAATTGAGAGGAACTGGCTTTAACATTGATGATGAATGGATTGGTTCATTATTATTAGCGGGATTACCAGAAAAATATGCGCCAATGATCATGGCAATTGAACACTCTGGTATTGCTATAACAACAGATTCCATTAAAACCAAGTTGCTCGACATGGAAGTCGAAGTAGGCAACAGTAATGGTAGTGCGTTTGCCAGCAAATCGGGTTTGCAAAAGTATCGAAGTAACGATAATTCAAAGAAGATAATAAAGTGTTATAAATGCAAACAACTGGGACATTATCGAAATAAGTGTCCGAATACAGAAAACAAGCACGATAAAAGCAAATCATCTGGTGCTTTTAGTGCAGTGTTTGTAAATGGTTCATTTAGTAAATCGGACTGGTATGTAGACTCTGGTGCAAGTTTTCATTTAACAACCAATAAGGACTGGATTGATAGTGTTACTACTAAAACAGATGTACACGAAATCATGGTTGCCAATAAAACAAAAGTTCCGGTCGAATGTTCAGGAAATATAAAAATAACAACAATTGTCGGTAAACAGAAACATGATATTACTGTTAAAAATGTTTTATGTGTTCCAGAATTGACGCCTAATTTATTATCAGTAAGTCAATTAATAATAAATGGCAATAATGTGAAATTTGAGGCCGATTGTTGTAAAATTTACAATAAACAAAATAAGTTAGTAGGTACAGCTGACTTAAAGGATGGAGTTTATAGATTAAACATTGAAAATCCTGGGAAATGTTTATTGTCGTCGTCAACAGTTCCGCATTTTGCCACAAGAGGGCGTAATTGAAAAGTAAATTTTAAAATTTTACATAACTCCGAAAATTCCACATTAAGGTATATGTTTGATAACACCATTTTAAAGCTTGAATAATTATGCATCATTTTTGTCTTATGCTCATTGACGTACCGACTTTAATAGGAGTGGGGGAAGCTGTTCAAAGTGTAAACATTTAAATCGCTGTAACTTATAAACGACTTATCCGATTTCAGCAAACTAGAGACTGTTTGGAAGAGAAATATATGCACTTTCACCAGTCGTATTTAGTTGTCCATAATAGTTCTCAATAAAATTGCTAGAGGGCGCAATTTGTAATAATAATAGATTTTTTGATTTTATCCCGAAAATTCAAATCATACGGTATAATTATGATACCATAATCGAAAAGAAGATACAATTTTCTAGAAAAAATATTAAAACCGCAGCTCGATATCTTTGTTCGTTTCAGAGTTATTGCCAAAACATTAATTTTTAATACAAATTGCGCCCTCTAGCAATTTTATTTGAAACTATTGTGTACCATTGGATAAGACAATTAAAGGTACTTACCTTTCTATTCCAAACAAGCTTAAATTGAGTGAAATCGGATAAGTCGTTTAGAAGTTACAGCGATTTTAATGTTTACACTTTCAATAGCTTCTCCCACTCTTATCAAGAAACGAACAAAGATATCGAGCTGCGGTTTTAATATTTTTTCTAGAAAATTTCATCGTTTTTTCGATTATGGTATCATAATTATACCGTATGATTTGAATTTTCGGGATAAAATCAAAAAAACTATTATTATTACAAATTGCGCCCTCTAGCAATTTTATTGAGAACTATTATGGACAACTAAATACGACTGGTGAAAGTGCATATATTTCTCTTTCAAACAGTCTTTAGTTTGCTGAAATCCGATAAGTCGTTTATAAGTTACAGCGATTTAAATGTTTACACTTTGAACAGCTTCCCCCACTCTTATTAAAGTCGGTACGCCAATGAGCATAAGACAAAAATGATGCATAATTATCCAAGCTTTAAAATGGTGTTATCAAACATATACCTTAATGTGAAATATTCGGAGTTATGTCAAATTTTAAAATTTACTTTTCAATTACGCCCTCTTGCGGCAAAATGCGGAACTTGAAAATTATTTCCAGAATTTTCTCATGACCGCTTTAATCATAATTTTTTTATCCCAAGTTTCTACGTTTAGTAGTTTCCGAGATATACCCGACGACCATTCTTAGTTGTTCACCCGGTACATGGACTCAGTTATCATGGTGTTGCACAAATAGGGCAACAAAATTGTGAAATATGTTGTGAGGGTAAACAGACCAGATTACCGTTTAAAAATAAAGGAACTCGAGCCAAGGATCTAATAGAAGTGATACACGCAGATCTATGTGGTCCTATGGAGAATGTCTCTATCGGTGGATCTAAATATTTTTTAATTTTTGTGGATGATTATAGCCGTATGGTGTTTGTTTATTTTTTAAGAACAAAAGATGAAGTTTTTGACAATTTTAAAAACTTTAAAAATATGGTTGAAAAAAAAAAGATAAACGAATAAAAATATTTAGAACAGACAATGGCGGAGAGTTTACAAGCAACGAATTTGAAAAGTTCCTAAAAAACAATGGTATTATTCATCAGAAGACAGTGCCATACACACCTGAGCAAAATGGGATATCTGAAAGGATGAACAGGACAATCGTTGAAAAAGCTAAGTGTTTGCTGTTTGATGCAAATTTGTCAAAGAAATTTTGGGCTGAGGCAGTCAATACTGCAGTTTATTTGAAAAATGTATCGATAAGTTCTGAAGTGGACAAAACTCCCTATGAGATATGGACAGGCAGTAAGCCTAATGTCGATAATTTGAGAATATTTGGCAGTATGGTAATGTCACACGTACCGAAAGAAAAGAGATTGAAATGGGACAAGAAGGCAGAACAATGTTTTTTGGTAGGATACGATGACCACGTAAAAGGTTACAGGGTATACAATCCTAACAAGAATACAGTGTTTACTACCAGGGACGTAACCATTATGGAAAATTTTGACAAAGAAATTGGTATCATGGTAGACAGTAAAGAAAACACAGACGCATCGATCGCCAACAAAATAACAGTTTCAGTGGGAGACACAAAGGTCGAAGAAGAAGATGACAATTTGTCTGACAGCTATGGAGAAGTTTGGGAAAATGCTGACAGAAATTACGGCGATTCTTCATCGGATAGTGAAGAAGTTCCCAGTGTCTTAAGAAGGTCAGAAAGAATATTGAAATCCAGAAAATTTGAAGATTGTGTCAGTTATTTGTGCCTAGAAAGTTCTGATTTAGGAAATGATCCTATAACAGTAAGAAGTGCATTGGGAAGAGCTGATAAAGAAAAGTGGCAGCAAGCCATGGAGGAAGAGCTGCAGTCATTCAAGGACAATGATGCATGGGAGCTCGTCGATGTTCCTGAAAGTGGGACTATTGTGCCGTGCAAGTGGGTGTTTAAAAGAAAATGTGACAGTGAAAATCAAGTGCGCTATAGAGTCAGGCTAGTGGCTAAAGGGTTTACGCAAAAACCAGGCATTGAAAAGGGTTTACGCAAAAACCAGGCATTGATTATAATGAAACGTTTTCTCCTGTTGTGCGTTTTTCTACGCTAAGATTGTTAATAGCGTTATCTGTTAAATTAGATTTAGATATAACACATTTAGATGTAACTACAGCTTTTCTAAATGGTATTTTACAAGAAAATGTGTTTATGATGTTGCCTGAAGGTTTTCAAGAATCTAATTGTGAAAATAAAGTTTTGAAATTGAAAAGAGCAATTTATGGGCTTAAACAATCTGCTAGAACTTGGTATACTAAAGTTGATGATTTCCTTAAAGAGTTAGGGTACAAGAAATCCGAATTTGAACCTTGTTTATATACCAAAAGTAAAGACGATTGTTTAACAATAATAACATTGTATGTTGACGATTTTTTAATTTTCTCTAACAGTGAAACCGAAACAAATTTTTTAAAGTGTAAACTAGGAGAAATGTTTAAAATTAAAGATTTGGGTGAGGTAAAACAGTGTCTTGGAATGCGAATTAAAATTGATAAAAGTGATAAGACTATTACTTTGGACCAAGAACAGTATATTAATAATATTTTAAAGAGATTTAGTATGGAAAATTGTAAATCAGTTTCGACGCCTATGGAGAACGGTGTTATTCTTCAAAAGAATGAGAATGTTGGTAAAACTAAAATGCCTTATCAGCAGCTGATCGGAAGTCTTATGTATCTTGCCGTTTTAACGAGACCTGATATAGCATTTTTCAGTTAGTTTTTTAAGTCAATTTAATAATTGTTATGACGAAACTCATTGGAAACAGGCGAAGCGGATTTTAAAATATTTACAAAATACTAAACATTATGGTTTACGATTTCATAAAGATAAGTCAGATTTAGTAGGTTTTGTAGATGCCGACTGGGCTAGCAACGTAAATGATAGGAAATCATATACAGGATTTTGTTTCAAGCTGAGTAATTCCGCGATTTCTTGGGAATGCAGAAAACAAAACACAGTTTCGTTATCTAGTACTGAAGCCGAATATATGGCTATTTCGGAGGCTTCAAAAGAAGCAATTTATTTAAAAAATTTATTGGCTGAGTTAACTGGAAAATCAAACTGTGTGACACTTTTTAACGATAGTCAGAGCGCACAAAAACTTTCTGTAAATCCAATGTTTCATAAGAGATCAAAACACATAGACGTGCGATTTCATTTTATTAGCGAAGCAATTGCTAAAAACTTAGTCAAAGTTGAATACTTACAGACAGCTGAAATGCCCCCTGACGTTTTAACAAAAGGTTTAAGTTCTGTTAAACATTATAAGTGTTCAAATGATTTAGGTATTATATGTTTAAAATAATATTGTTGTGCTAGTGGGAGTGTTAAAAATAGCCCAATAATATTAAACTGTATTTGTCATACCACTGTCGCTTATCAAAGCTCGATATTGTTTATGTTAGCAGTTTCTGCTTATGGCTTTATTCATACCGAAATAAAGATTTAGTCTGTGTTAAAAATTCAACCAACGTGTTTTATTTTAACATTGGTAAAATTTTGTTGCCTCAAGTCGACGATGCTATTAAAAATGTGAAGCCAAAAAATACCGAGCGTTTAGACAAATATGTATAGAAGCAGTTTACTGAGTTTTGCCTGGCACGCAGTTTCAAAATTGTGAAAACGACAACAGACGAGGATTTGTGCAACATTTTAAAAAAGACTGGGCATATAATGTGCAAAAATCCTATGGAAGTGATTATAAAGAAGGTGTAGTAAAGCTTTTATGGAACAAAACGGCCAAAATGCTCCAGGAACTATATTTTGAAAAATATAATCGCCGCATAGATCCATTCAATGACATGGTTTTTCAAAGCGCCGGTTTTGCCCGAAATGCAAAACGAAAAGAGTTGCAGGCGGTACCTCGTGCACGAAAGGAGAGTTCCACAGCTTTGACGAGACAGGAAATAGAAAAAATTGCCTTTAGTTTGGATGATAATACCCCAGATGGGCTTCAACGGAATTTTTTCCACATAGCTGCATCCGAACTAGCATGGAGGCGAAATGAAGCGGTTTTTTTGCTATTGGAATATTTTAAGGAGGAAAAATATAATAACGGGTCTAGTACCGGTCGTCTGAATTACAACCCAATATTTGCTAAAACGGCGCAAGGAGGAGCAAGTCGAACATGCGAAAGTAAGTGGCTTGTAAAAAATCTTGTGAATCCGGATTTATGTCCCATTCGATTATCTTTTAAGGTCATGTTCAAAAGAGGCGATAACATTAAAACTAATCGATTATTTTTTACGGTCAATCAGAAATGAAAACAGAATGACAATTCCCCATGGTTTAAGATTTGTCCAGCAGGTATTGACATTATTATAAGAAACTGGACAAAAATGGGAGCAGTCAACATCGGCCTAGATACTAAAAATAAAAAAAATCACGAATCACTCTAATAGAGCTTCAACAGTAAGTACTCTTAGCAGTTCAGGTAATCTACAGGAAGTCATCAAAATAACGGACCATAGTTTTATAAATTCCGTTACTCCCTATCTCCAGCTCAGCAAGCAGCATATGAAAATTTTGTCGTAAATGAGAGCCGGAAATACACCGTCATCTACTTCTAATGCTGAAGCCCAAATTCAAACACCTCCAACCTATGATAATAATTCATCCAAGGGTTCAAGTTATCACTATAATAATTCTAATTTTGTTATTAACAATATTTATTATAATAAAAATGTTTAATGTGTTTTATGTGTACTTTATTTCGTTGTATAATCTTTTGAATACAACTCGATGTTTCGGGATTACATTCGAAAATCGGATAGCTTACTTATGGGCAAAAAAATCTGCCGGACTCCTGTTAATTAGGCCAGCACCAACATTGGGCCTAACGGCATCAGCGATCACGGATCTAATACAAGAACACTCCCACAAAAGCTAAAAAACGATAGAATGGCACAACAAACCGTTTTTATCCAAAGAGTTATTAAAATACCTAAACGCCGTCATAGCCAAAAAATACCTAACGATGTTTAGGAAAAATCTACGATTAACCATAGGTATCCAAACAAGACATTGTCAGCTACGTAAACATCTTTTGAATATGAAGCTAAGCAACACACCTTTCTGTAGAGGGTGTGAATGGGAAGATAAGGCAGTCGAACATATTATCCTCTGTAACTACCCTACTCTCTCATCTAATAGAAGATCCATCCTCGGCGAGCACTGGCCCACCCTGGCCGATATAGAGAAGATGTCGCTAGGCGACGTAGTTAATTACTCTAAACCTGTAGGTTGGTTCATGACTGAAAAGGATCCTCCTTAATGTTACTCTATCTAATTTATATCTATATATTTATTTATAAAAACCCCCACAATGAATGGGTAATGGGTCAACTGTGGCCTAGGTCCTGTGTAATGTAGCTCACCCTTCACACCGTCCAAACCAGGTGCATGTCTTTCATTGAGTCTTAGCACTGCCTAGTCTGACTCTTGTAATTGTGACTTTAATCTTTGCAAGTAATTTTCTCTGATCAATAATTTATGCTTAATTTACTTCTGAAAATTTTTAAAAATTACAAATTTTTTTAAAGTTATTCATGACTAAGAGACATTACTCGTAAGTAGTATGTAATACATAGGTGGTTAGATTTGGCCGGATATCTTTACGCTTAGTCCGGATTATTTGCTTTTAGAAAATTTTACGAAATCTGTTTTGATTAAATTACGCGAGCATAGCTCGTTTCGTGTATAGTTGCATTTGCGACGTCTTGGCTGTTGGTATCTTATCTGTTCAAATAAATAAATAAATAGACTTAATTTTATTAAGTTCTATATATAGCAACTTTGACTGTGACATAAATTACATTGGCATACAATATTCTCTTACGATGAGAGTTGCATGATTAGGAAAGTAAGAAATAAGCTAACCGGACCACTTTGATTGTAAGAAAATCATTTCTGCTGAAGTCTTTTATGTTATAGTCAAAGTGCTTGTTAGTTGAATATTGCTTAAAATCTTTGTGGAACCCGACATGCATATTTAGGTTTTTGATTTTTTGTTTTATCATTTAGTAATGACACATGAAATGAAAAGTTTCCCGTTATGAAAACTTTCAATAATTGTAACTGTAGGCCCCTCGTCCACGGAGCAACTGGTTTCTGATGAAACTGTTTTAATACCGTAGTAGTTAGTGGATATATTAATAAAAATAGTTGTCATAAAAAGTCAATAACTGTCGTATTTATTTAAAAGAGTTTTTTAACTAATTTAGAGCTTCCTGCTAGAAACTTAACAGTAACAAACCAGTTGAATACTCATTTCTCGTACACGTAGCGACGCAAACGTTATTAGAAAAATATCAGTATCCGATAGTTTATTAAAAGGCGAAGTACTTGGCAGTGTGTTATGGTAAATTATGCATGATTTATGAGATGGCTATTTTGTACTATTACAATCGAAGATATAGACGCAGAAGAAGGCAATTCTGGGTCCATCCCTTCTTAGAGAGAAATTTAAACTGTAGATTATTTGTAGCCGCTTCTGTTATGTCTTTTCTGGAGTATGCGATAATTTATAATTGTACAAACAAGGAAATTTTTCCACTTCCTGGACAAATTTTATATTTTTGTGCTAAATATCCAAAGAAACTATCACTCGGCGATCGACAGTGCCAGTCTCCTGGCGACTAATCACTTGCAAGTACGCTACCAATCCGTGACTGGTACGTCCGTGTACGAGATACAATTTAAATCAACAGGCAGGGACGCACAAGAAACTGGCAAGTAACGAAAGTATTAAAACAGTCAGAAACCAGTTGCTCCGTGGACGAGGGGCCTAACACAAATAAAAGTCACTGACAAATTTATGAGGAAGTTGTATTTTAATTAAGGTGACTTTTGTGGCAAGCTAAATAAGGCAAAATTAATAATTAAAATATGTTCTTTAGGCTATATTAACTTTTTTAAAGTAAAATTAATAATTAAAATACTTTAATAAAAACTTTGTATTTAGAGAGAAAATATTTATATTTTTTTAGCTAGAACTTACAGGATTAAAATAGAGGTTACTTTTACCTTAGCAAAGGCGGTGATTACATTCATATTGCCTGTAGGATCTAGTCCTCCAGAAAGGACTTCTAGATACACCAATGCGTCTTGCCGTTCACTTGTTATCTTTAGCTCACTGTCAAAGTCATAACTTCAAAAAATATTTATTGACTTGTTATTCTTACAAAACTTATAATAACCAGTATTTAAACCTTTGCCGAGAAACGACTTCTACCTAGGATAAAATAGTTAGTTTAATGGTACAAAGAAGCAATAGTAGATACCTTTAAACTATAAACGTTGGTAGCCATTGTTTCGACTCTCAGGATCGATTGTTTATGGAAGCCTTTCACTTCATTTAGTCATCTTTAATGGATTTACGACCGAAAGAAAACTCTTTTGACTAATATTTTGCTCTAATGATGAATCATCGTCATCCTCTATTGCATGTTTTCCTTCGTAAATATTTTCACTTATAATATCATCAATTTATGCGTTACTTTTAAAATTACTCATTATTTAAAAATGTTTATAATTATGAAACAATATCCGTAAGTAACACGTAATACATAAGTGGTCAGATTTGGCCGGATATCTTTACGCTTAGTCCCGGTTATTTGCTTTCAGAAAATTCTACAAAATCTGTTTTGATTAAATCACGCGAGCATAGCTCGTATCGTGTACCGTTCCATTTGTCACGTTTGGGCTTTTGGCATCTTATTTGTTCAAATCAATAAATAAATAGATAAATATGAAAGAAGGTGTTATGTTTGCGCATACGTGCCAGTGTCCACCAATTAGTGAGTGACTCATTTTATAAATCAATGACACGAAGCGAGTTTTTATAATATAATTTTAATTATTCCAAATTTTATTCGAGAACGCGCAGGGTAATTTTTCAAAGGTTAAAATTATTAGATTTCGTAACTATATGTATGGCAGTGGTTTTTGTTATAAATAGCTAATGTTTGAGGATAAAAGCCTCAATTTCTTTTGTTAATAATTATACCCTTTCACGCAATAGCTTTTTAAAAATATATTTTTTATAATACGAGAAAAAACAGACCAGATATGTTGTTTAGAGTTTACCGAGTTACAAGTAATAAAGGTTAGTATAATTTATCCAAAGTCAGTGTGATGACATTCCAATCATTCCACACGGCATACAAACGGCGGTAAACAGTCTCAAAGAGATGGAATGTCATCACACTGACTTTGGATAAATTATACCTCTAAAATCAATCTTTCTCAAACAGTAATAGTTCTTTTTTTTCCTTTGACTTATATTAAAATATGACGGCTTAGTTATTAAACAAATAATCCTTATATATATGTTAGATTGATCAACAAAACAAAAGAAAATATTTCCCATAATTTCGTCAGATCCATCCTTAGACGCATTTCGCCATGTCATGGCTTATCAGTAAGGCTAGGATCTGGAAGCAGTATTTTGCTATAAAAGCAGGCATTTTACCGAAACTATTATTATTACCACCTAGATTTTTAGCACAAATGTTATTTATATATTTGATAAAAATTCCACAATTTGCGATATCCGCTGGCTCAAAAGCTCTGTATTTTCTGTACAATTCAAATAAAATTGTTCAACTACAATGAAAGTTCGCGGAACTTTTTTTGTATCGGGAATAGTCACCGCTCATGTAGTATTCAAATCCCTAATGTTTTCGATTGTCAAATGGCACTGCTATTTCCGACATGCACTATTTATTTCCAATAGAGTGGCTACTACTACTACACCACGAGGTACTTATGGTTTGATAAATTTCTCAGGAACTGCTAAATTTGGTCTCTCGTTAAAATCATAGATTTTTAATGATGATAGCCTTTTCCTTTTTGATTTAAAAAAGCGACAAATTTATAATATTTGCTAATACCTTTTTAACATTTAAGTTCAACATGACTTTAATCATTGAGTAGCGAGGCCAAAGAGATAAATACTTTCATACTTTAGATTTTCTTTGAAATATGCGAGAAATATATTTTCATTGTACATATTTTCGAGAAACGTATCTTAAACCGCAGCCTTGCAGACATTTTTCATAAACTCTTGGGTACTGTTCCTTAGATTTTTCGGCAACGAGTTGCTTTATTTATTTCCCCATTTAGATCATTATCCAAGGAAAATCGCATAAAATCAAAAAAAAAAACTTTTTGTATAAGTTATTGACAGCGAAATTTTCTAAAAGTAGCGACAATACATAATGGCTGATGTAACTAACAACAAAGGAATAAGGTAAGTCACTTGATTTTGGATTTTTATTGCTTTAGTTTTGAATTTGATAGAATTGGTATTAACTTTTTTGTTCTTTTTAGTGTCTGGTTTAATAGTAACAAGATGCCCGAAATTGGTGCTGACAGAGCTATCTCGGAAACTATATGAGATAAAAAGACAGTTAAATGGGAAAAGTGGTAGGCAATTATGTTAGCAGATTACTAGTGTTTGCGAATCGACTGTGGTTTTTTTGGTTTACGAGATATTTTGAATAAACTACAATGTTGAATTACCTTAGATCGGTTGCTATTGGAATTATGTTATTTTCCAAATATTTTTTAAATCTGTAAACACATATTTATAGCAACTTTTTACATATAATACGTATATTTCAAAGGATCAAATACTTAATTTTTCGTAAAACTTTATTTGGCATATTATCAATAAAAAAAAACGATCGTCTTATGGGTTAAACATCCTCTAGCGATAAATTTAGGAATTTAATAATAATTTTTAGCAATTTCTGTTGGTCAATTTTGTAATACATTTTTTAATTCAAAGCAAATATATGGTCCGCGACGTCAGCGTCCATTCTTATTTGTTCACTGAATAAATTTTTACACTTTTATTTTATAGAAATAGTAATAAAATAAAATAAATCCCCTGTCACCCTCTTTTGGTTCACAAAGGATATCTTCTTCCCGTGTTTCATCTGTTATTTTCCTCTATGCTTAAAACATCTTGAAAGTACTGGTAAATTACCTGCTTCTTCCTTCTCGTTGGAACCAATATTCTTGTCCGGTGCTCGTCAACACCTTTCTGGTTTAACGGAACGGCAAACAATATCCTTTTCGTCAGGATTGATGCTAAGAAAGGTTTCGGGACACTCGGTAAATAACTTATTATTATTGAAAGGTATGGATTTACACACCCCGAATACATCGATTAAATACTTACACATGACATGCAAAACCCGATACTATGTTCAGTGAAATGTTTTAGACTATTTATAAAATACAAAAAAAAACAAATTGTTTAGGAAAATGTATACTAACCCATATTTTCAAATTGTCATAGACATTGCCAGTTAGGATTGATAATAATTATAGTTAGCAATTTTTGTGGTTTCCTCAGTTCTCTTTTTAACGCATATATGTTTGGTATCAGAGGCCTCACTAAGAAACATCAGTAGGACCACAAAAATTATTTTTCAGGGCCATGCGCTAAGCAACTATTCTGCCCGAGTATAAGTTTCATGAGTATATTTCGCTCCATCTTTTCTTTCAAAAATTAGAAAACGCGATTTAGCTTAAAGGATGTAATTTTTCTGATGCTGAAATGTTATGGACATTTTTGTTTTTAAATTATTATGTTTCATTTTATTTAAATTTTTTTACCCTGTAGCTACACCCCTTTTGCCGATGTGAATTAACCTTACGGTATTTGAAAAATCGGCAATTTAGGTTATGTCATTTTATATTTCGCTTAAACATACTTGGCTTCCAACTCCCACCAACTGCCTAAAATATCATCATACAACTTTCAATAAAAAATAAAATCAAAACAATTTTCCATTTATTCTGTGCCCTAGAGATAAGATCTAGGGTATTGGTTTACAGGAAATGAAACCCTCTTGAATACTAAATTAGGTGGAAACCCCGGCGGCATTTTAAAAATTCTTGCTTTTGGCCGTGCGGTAAATGAATGTGTAATATGCAAATATATTTGAAAGTATACTATAATAGCTATTTGAGTAATAAAGGCACATTGGACTGTATATTAACAATTTTAAAATCTTGAGTCTATTTAGGTTTATTTTCAATGATAGAAGAGTTGGGGACTTGCATTGTCTTTATTTGTTCTAATTAATAACGTTTCTACTGCTACTGGTACGTATCGCCAGTCGTATTCAGGTGAATACTAAAGCAAAGTAACTACAGCTCTATTTATACTAGCTAGGTGCACTGAAATATGACAGAGGGGTACGGTCATGTCGTGTGCGGTATTATTACAAGATTACAATTTAACAAAGGTTTTCAGATATTTCTTATATCTATGTGTACAGCAGCAGCTTTCTTGAACTTCCTGTTCCTTCAGTGTGGTTCTTTTTGCAGGATTTTAGCTTCTGACAACATGATCTGAGCTGTACCAGACTTTTCGGTTTCTCTTTTTAGCGTATTGTTTCTGTTCAATATAAGATTGGCCGCACTCGCATGGGATCTAGTAGAGACGGTTTTTTAGCTTTTAGTGTTATCTTCGTCAGGTGGTTTCTTAACTTTTCTCTCGAGCTGATTACTGTATTGGTTTTATATCGTTATTCTAGTCTTCTTATTCTCTTAGATACTTCTTTGATATGCGGAATGTTAAGTGTTGGCTGTGCCTGAACAATCTATCTAAAATGTAATTTTAAAACACTAGTGTTAAAAATAAATACAAGAAATATAAATTTCTTGGAATTTGAACAAAATTACTGGCCACAACAACGTAAGCAGGCTTTTGGCAATTCTCTTATTATTTTCCAGTGACTTTTCAATATATTTTCCTTGTGCTACAGTTAAGGACCTTCATCCACCGGTATCGTGTTTTTTGATAGTTCTCAGGTTCGCACCAGGGTCTACTAGTAAATTGGCCAAAGAATGACGGGAACAGTGACCAGTGTAAAGCTTCGAATTTGAGAACTTTGCCATAAGAGCAGTCATTTGATCGAAACATATTTTTTGTTTAAATTCAAATAAAATGGTTTAACCACAATTAAAATTCGCCAGAAATTTTCGATAAACAATTGCGTGGTGTTCCTGTTGACTTTTTCGGCAATAACTTAAAGGTAGCTGGTTTATTTACTTTTACACTTAAATTGTTTTCTTTGAGATTATCCATCGAATCGCACAAATTCAAAAAATAATGCTTTTTATAAGGTATTGACAGCGAGTTTTTCCGTACCGATCAACAAGGACGAAATTGGTTGACCTATAACTGACAACAAACAAGCAAGTCACTTAATTTTAGGTTTTTATGGCTTTAATTTTGAATTAAGTAGAAGAGGTATTAAACAATGGCTGCTCTTTTATTAGGTCATTGACCTTCCTCAATTGTTCTCTTCTTATATAACTGAATCTTTATCTAGTTTAAATTTCATCCCATCAGCCAAACTTCGTTTATTTCGGTATTATCACTATTACCACTAAAATATCCCTCGTATTTTAGGAGAATTTTATGATCACAACAACGCTCTGCAAGTAAACTACACACTGTACTTATCATACATCCCGCAGTATATTAGGTCCAAGCGACCCTTGACCACGGCTCTGCTGTTTCCTTTACTAGACAAATTTTAATGCGCAAACGTGTACTGCACGAAAGAATGCTGCCATTGAAAGGAAATACAAAGATAAAGAATCTTTGTTGGTCCTAGAAGTCAAATAAAATTTCGATAAGTTATCGACGAAAGTTGCCATTTTGCAGAAACGTGTGGAAAGAAGAGCCTAGGAGTTACATTTATGTCCTAGGAAACTTGTTGGCTCAAGTTCTCAACCGGTTTCTGCAATAAGGAGGATTGTATAATGTATATTCAAATATTCATTGTCAGTTTGCTATTGTGTACAAATATTTTTAATTATCGAATTTCTGGGCGGGTGACGGTTGGGCTTGACAATTTGTAGATTTATTATTATTTGCAGTAGTAAGAGTAAACTACGGTTCGATGAACCTATAAATTAACCTACAGGTACATCAACGAAACATCAAATCCATATTCTAATTTTATTGAAAACCCATCAATAATCTATATATGTAAAAATTAATGTTTGTTTGTTTGTTTGTTTGTTTGTTTGTTTGTTTGTTTGTTTGTTTGTTTGTTTGTTTGTTTGTTTGTTTGTTTGTTTGTTTGTACGTCCTGTATGCGTTCCTATACCATTTATCCGATTACCATAAAAATTTGGTGAGTTATTGTGTACAGGCCGAGAAAAATTATAGGATAAAAAAAAGTGGCGTAACGCATGCCGGGATGTCGGGATACCGGGATTTGGTGAGTTGTTGTGTGCAGGCCGAGGAAGGTTTCGGCATAAAAAAAAAGTGGCGCAACGGATGCTGGGATGCCGGGATGCCGGGATGTCGGATATTTGTGTAATGTCTTTCCTTCAAATTTATTTTAGTAAGTAGCGTAGCAAGGCGCGCGGGGTATAGCTAGTTATATATAAATATTAGGTTTTAGATTAGAATAGTTAGTTCTAAGTTTATACTGTTAGAATATTATTATTGGTTAGTCTTGCAAATATAGATCTTTTTAAAAAGTACCTGTTACATAATCAACCCTTAACTACTAGCGTCGTGCTAAATAGTTGCTTGTGTAAAATGTCGATTGAGCAAAATATTAAAGACTTAGACAAACAGAGCTTTTTGTATTTACTTAAATTACTAAATAACCCCCATTTAAAATAAACACGAGCCGCCATTTTAAGTAATTTTTTTGTTCATTTTAGGTGTCTGGTTTAAAAGGGTTTGTACATAAAATATTGAATGATGCGAGTTGTAAAAGTATTTTTATTTTGTTCAATGGGTTTGACGAGAACCAATTTCTGTTCTCAGTAAATAAAATGTCACTTTTGACACTATCATTAAAATTGGTAACGAGTTAATTATCAGCAGCTACTAGTGTTAGTAATATAATAATTATTTTCTTCATAAAAATAGTTAAACGGACAAACTTTAAATCATTAAAGCGTTAGTACAGTTAAAACTTTTTGATAAAAATTGAATCTCATAATCATTTTCCTGTCAGGAACTCTGTTCGAAATAGGATGATACAGTTTTCTATAATAAAGCATAATTACTCTGTTAACATTTATTTCTTATAGTATTAAATTACTTTAGAGCTAATAAACCGTAATGCATAATTTCTGCTTTTAGTCTGTTTTTATTATAGTGTATTGATACTTGGCTGTCCTGTATATTTTTGACTTCACAGGATTGTTTGAACAATAAAATGTAACACTATAGGGGTAAATATTACTCCTTTACTTAAAACAAAAGCATTGGGTAAACCTTTTGAAGGCTTGAGCAAAGTTACCTCGGTTTAAGTGTTTGAGTCCTACGTTATATTATTATAATAGGTCCTGATCGGCGTAGATTTTGGTTCTAACTAAGTCATTTTAAATTAAAGTGTTTATTTATTAGCTTTTAGTTAGTGATGGGATCACTCGAGTGAAAAAAACCTATTATTTGGTTTTTTCAATCACTTGAATTATTCGATTATCTTCGGAAATAATTCGAGTGACGAACATATGGTTTTTATTTTCCAACGCGTCTCCAATAAAGTTGCTGCCGCATGTCAATCACTCACTGTGGCCAGAGCCATCTCCTAGCGAGCGGCTACACCGAGTGGTTTCGGTTATTGGCGATATAATTCAAATTAAATACTGCATTACGGGTTGCTTGTGTAAGATAATATTTATTATTTAGATTTAAATACTGCATTACGGGTTGCCTGCGTAGGATAATAGGATTTATTATTTGATTTAGATTTAAATCGTCTGCGTCCACTGAAAAGTTAATGTTTAGTGGTGAGTATTCAGTATTCATACATATCATGAGTCATGCAATATCGTGACATCTCAAAGTCAAGTAGTCAAGTTGTTAAATTGTAAGATCTGGGAACTGGGAACCATGCCAAAAAATCCACAAATATCTCCGCCACATTTAATAATCCGCAAAAAATCAATCGATTAACAACACCGAGTCAGTTATTCCCAATACAAATGCTGTATATCAACATGAACGATGAACCGCCCATGCCAATATTAATATTAGAATTTGAGTGAAAAATCGATTATAATTCAGTTTTTTAAATCACTCGAATACTCGGTAGTCGATTATTAAAATAAGTCGATTTTTCCCAACACTACTTTTAGTTTTCCTACGCTACATTATATTTCTTTTTGGTTCAGCGGTCTCTATTGGGATTTCTTTTGGAAAGACTTGATGTCTTCATATTTGAATTCATATAATAATATCTTCTTGGTATGTTTTCTTTACTAACCTGTTACTTTTCCCTAAAAGCTTTTTCTTCCATAGTTTTCTTGGAAAATTGTCGGTTTTCTTCTTTTGGTGGGACAATATTCTGTAATTAATTCTAAAGAACTTTTATCAAAAGAATTTTTCAGAAAAAATTACTGATATCCGAAATCTTCATTTATAGTATAATTCTGAGTCAGCTCAGTCGCCCACTATCTCTTTCTAGCATCAGTGGCGCACCCCGCTCTCTCGGAGCTGTGACACTGTCCAGCGGAACGCTAGAAAATAAAAAAAACACTAAGTGCGGGTAGCTATGGAATCATTTTAATCGCGTTGGATGAGTTTTATATTGGTACTCAGTATTTTATTCTTTGGTTTCTTCGTTAAAAGTAATTTGAATTTCCGCATCCGTTTGACCGGAAACTGGTGTAGGTTGTTAGATCTAATTAACGATGCTTAGAGCCATTTTCCTTGTCACTTCTTCATAGGTCCTATCTCGGAACGAGATTTTTATATCCATAATTTTTTATCGCTGAGGCGGATATGGAACTAAAATTCCCAGGTTAGCTTCTTAAGTTGCTGTATTATATATGTACCAGTATGTTTTAACACTTTAATCTTAATTTATTTTACATTTTCTATCAATGCATTTTATCAATTCTCAATTATGAGGCAACCAAGCGTGCGATGGTGGGTAATGCGCAGTCTCCGTCTGCAAACTCTATCAATGTTATGTCAAATGTCAGACAAAATAAAAACAACATCCAAACACAACAAAACAAAAGCGTATTTTATAAACGCGAACGCCGTCAGGACTGCAATTCATGAAGCTCAAGCAACCAGTGCAATGAGGGAAATACAGAATTTGAATATGGATACTGAACATATCAATGATGGATGGCAACAAATCCAAGGCAGAAGAAACAGAAGATTTGTTGTGGGCAAGAATGATGCAAACACAGGAGTAAGGGGTGTACCTAAGTTCGTTTCATTGCATGTCAAGAGACTACACCCAAACACGATGCCAGAAGATCTAAAAAAACATTAGTTGCTAAGTTTCCGGAGGTAGTCTGCGAGGAGCATACATTCAAAAATCCAGAACTCTATACATCTTTAAAAGTAACTATAAAGCAAGATAACTTTCGCGCAGCAAGGAAACGTGAACTCTGGCCAAGTGGAGGTCTAGTATCACGGTTTTTAGCAAAAAAGAGGGTACCCAATCTGAGTTAGGACCCTCACCAAGAGATCTGACCAGACAAGCAAAGGCAACAAATGTGAAAAGTAAAACGAGCAATATTTTAGAACTCAACATTTACTATCAAAATGTACGTGGCCTGCAAACCAAAGTGCATGAATTATAAACAAGTGTACTCTCGGAAGATTATGATCTCATTGTTATTACTGAATCATGGCTGACTGATAGTTTTAAAGACTGTGAATTGTTCGATGGTAGGTTTAATGTCTTCAGACGAGATCGGGTCAATGAGAAAACAAGGGGAGGTGGACTTCTTGTCGCTGCCAAGAAGAACATTGTTGTGGAGGAACAGACATTTAATTGTAATTGTGAAATAGTGTGTTTGGTGACTAAGGTTAAATATAAAAAGAAAGTATTCCTCTTGTTTTGTGTGTATGTCCCACCTAATATAGCCAATAAGAGTTTAATGACTTTTTGGAACGAGTGGAGGACCATCTAACATGTAATTTAAATGCTGTAATTATAGGAGATTTCAATATTCCACATTATGTAACGGGTGGTTGTGATAGGAGCCTACTTACGGGTAATTTTTAAAATATATAAATATATGTTATCTTAAGCAACGCAATACTGTGATGAATTTTATGAATAGAAAGCTTGATCTCATTATTTCTAATCAGGGTTTTCTTAGGTGTATTAAGTGTGAACAACCTTTAATTAAGGAGGACTTATATCATCCAGCGTTGTGCTTGTCTGTGCAACTGGGGGGGGGGGGAGGAGGGCATGATTATATGGAGGATGGTAGCATCCAATCATCATATACCTATGATTATGCGAATGGGGATTTCCAGATTGCTATACGATTTGCTAAAATCGATAAGTTGGGCTAAGTTACATGAGACTTCCGATGCTAATATTGCCCTAGAGGTTTTTTATGATGTATTTGCATGTCTTGATCAAGCAATACCAAAAAAAAAACAGTTAAGGAAGTGCAGCGGTGGAAGTGGAAGAAGAACTTATTAAAAAAAAAAAAGAAAAATCGATTGCACAGACAAGTTCATAGTAAGGCTCTTACGAAGCATAAGTACCTCACTTATCAACAAACAATTGAAAATAATGCTAACATTGACCCTAGTGGTTTTTGGAGTTTTATTATAGAAAAAAAGAGTGAAAGAGCCATTCCGCAGGAAATGCACTTTATGGATAAGGTTTTTTCTGATCCTACTGCCATAGCAAATGCTTTTGCACAATATTTTTAGTCAGTTTTCCAATCCTCGAATGAGGGAAGTATAACAGATTCACAGGGAAACTTTGAATTTTCAATAGAAACAGAGGATAAGGTAAGGGCTAGTATAAAAAAATTAAAGCCTTAGAGGGCTACAGAAAAAGATTATGTTCCTGCTTATATTTTTAAGGGATGTGTTGACATTTTTGTTGAACCTCTAGTTACATTGTTCAATCTGGCTATTAAAACCAATACCTTTCCTACTAGATTAAAAGAGTCTGCCATTACATCGGTTTTTAAGGCAAATGAAAAAGTAAAAATTGAAAATTACAGACCAATAAGTTTAGTATACTTAACACTTTAACTAAAATTTTTGAATCAATTCTCTGCAATAACATATTGGACAATTTAAAGCATAATTTCGTTCAGCAACAGCATGGGTTTTTGCAAGATAGATCCACTGTAACCAATCTATATGTTTTTACTAATTATATAGCTGAGGCTATAAATGGCATAGGTCAGATTGACGTGATTATAACAGACTGTGCAATGGCATTTGACAAGGTTGAGCACTGTATATTGTTGAGAAAGCTGAAAGATTTCGGTTTCTCTTGCAATGCATGTGTGTTTATGAGGTAGTATCTTATGTTTAGGTACCAACAAGTTAAAGTTGGCCAATGTTTATCTAGAGAATTCCTGGTGACTTCTGGTGTGCCCCAAGGAAGTAATTTTTATAAATTACCTGTCCAACTGCATCAAGTATTTAATGGACCTTTTGTTTGCCGATGACTTTAAGATCTTTAGACAAATCACTTAATTTCAGGATTCTTACAAATTACAGCTCGACTTAGACTCGGTTACTAAATGGTTTAGAGAGAATGGGATGTCTCTTAATGTTGTTAATGTGCAAGCGCGGATTTCAGGGGGGGGTAGGGGGGGGTAATTACCCCCCCCCCCCCCCTGGATCCTAAACCTAACCAAACTTGAGTGCCCTCTTATACTTATAAATATTTTATAATAAAATCCCTTCCAATGAATTTTTCGGACAGTCCTCTAAGAGGTTGATTGTATTAAAGAAGTTATGTCCTTCAAAATTAATCAAAATGTGCGAAACACGTTGGGTAGAGCGGCACAAATCAATAATATTCAGATTTTGTTCAGCATTACCTTTTATTATTGGAGCTTTAGAAACCATCTCCAACTGGCAGGATAGAGAGGCATCTAGGTACAAAAGCAAACATTTTAAAAACATCACTTTTAAACAGTCAGTTTATTGTAAATCTTTTTTGTCTTTCAGATGTTTTATCTCTAACCCTTAATATAAGTCAAATATTTTAAACGAAAAGCCTTAATGTTATTAGCAAACTAAAGGAGAAACGACTAAACGACGCTAAATATTTTTTAAATGTTTTTAAAAAAATTACGGTATTGCACAATGCTGTAGCCATCACTCTAACTATGCCTCGGAGAGCAAATATGCAAAATAAAATAATGTTTCGTTAATGTAATGGTTTGTTTATTTTTCAATAATTATTAGACAATTTGACACTAAAAATATAGGTACTTAAAAGATATGGGTTAACTATAACTATATTAAAAAAATATATATCTTTGAGATTCAATTACCCCCCCCCCCCCCCCCGCGCCTGTAAATATGCTATTGTGACCTTCACTAGGAAGCAAAATTCATAAACAATCAATATTTTCTTGATAATTCTGAGCTGACTCGGAGGGATGAGTTTAAAGATCTGGGAGTTCCTGTGCAATCGGACTTAAAATTTAATACCCACTATAATTGTATCGTTACTAAGGCCTATAGGCTGTTTGGCTTTGTAATTAGAAATACAAAATTTTTTAAACATATAGATTCTATTACAAAACTGTATAATGATTTGGTAAGACCTCATTTAGAATACTAATATGTATCATTTGGGCGCCTCAAGCCAAGACGAATATAGATCTCATTGAAAGAGTACAAAAAAGATTCCTGCGTTACTTGTATGTTAAGAAAAATAATTAATGTCCATATATTACGATATCGTATAGAAGTATGCTTGATTCTTTTAACTTTGTAACTTTAGAAAGTAGAAGATCTATGCAGGCTGTATTATTTGTATTCTCTATCATTAATAATCTTAAGTACAAAGATTTGTGTTTAATCAACAATATAAATATATTGGTACCTAGAATTAGTTTAAGAATAAGAAATATGAGGTTGCTTTATAGAAATCCAATAGATTGTTCACAACTTAATCATGTTAGAACAATGTAATCGATTAATTGATAGGGCTAATATTGACTTATTTAAGTCAAACGCTACAGAAATTAAGTCTTATTTCCTTAGATAACAACTACAGATCTAAATGTTAGATAGTAAGATTTAACTGTTGCAATTTCCTTTAGTCTTCTGGTCCCTAGTTTTAAGCTCTCTTACTTGTTAATACTTTTTTCTGTTTGTAAGAGATTCGATAAATTAATAAAAATAAATATTTCTTGAAGAAATTTTTAGTATACTTTCTAATGCTAGGTAGTCTTTTTAATGTCTAATAAATATAATTAACATTTTACATACACACCCACATAAACACACACACTTCGGAGTCTCTGAAATTCTCTCACCAACTTCGGTAATATAACTTGATTCAATTTTAATGTTAGTAACATACAGTTTGAAATACTCTGTGATTAAAACAAGGAAGAAAAACCAAGGGTCCAACACCAGCCCTGGGGCAGGTCTCAACCTGGCCGCTTTTCCTAAATGGAAAATTTTCAGTAATATTGGTACTTAGAATAGGTATAAAGTTGTATATAGTTTAAAACCATATAAGCGGCCTATTCTTCTGTAAATAAAGTTATTTTGAATTGAGTTGTTCAAAAAAAAAAAACGTCTTTTTAAAGTAGTTTTTTCGATAAATAAACCTTTTCAATATAAAAATGATATCAACTTTTACCATCTTTCCTTCATTCAAATGCCATATCCTTTATGCAGTCAGACAAAAGTCTTTAATAAGCAAAGAGAAGTCGTGCTTATTATTTCTCGAAGTTTTACCTAATTTATAATTTAAGATGTAACCGGGTTTCGCTGCCTGTAAACTGATTTTCTTACCCTTGCCTTAGGGCTTTAAATAAATAGGAAATTATACCCTTTTTGTTTTTATTAAAGGTCACATGCCGATATTCTAAGAAAGTTCAACTAGACATGAACATTTATAAATAAATAAATTATTTATTTAATATTTTGCAGCTTTTTTTTTTTACATTTAGGTAGATTTAGGAAAAATTATTAATATACATCATTTACAAAGAGGTAAAATTATTTCGGGACATTCTGGTAACCTTCATCCGCGATAATCAACATTGTAACAATATAAAAAATGTGTTAAAATTAAAGTATTGTATTCTATTTTTTTCTTTGAATAACATTTAAATTAAAACTTACTTATTCTTCTAAAGAACTAATTTTTGCCGAAACTTTAGAAATTACATTTTCTAATTGGATGGTCAATCAATATACCTAAATATTTAAAGGAATCGACTATTTCTAGTTTATCATCAAAATTTTATCCATTTTAAGGTATGTCAATAATGTATAAAATAAAAAGCAAAGGTTTCAAAATTCTTCCCTGAGGTATTCCAATGTTTTTCAATTTTTTGGTGAAAATATATTACCAAATTTTGTTTTCTGTGTTCTATTATTTAAATAAAATATTGAAACCATTGATGAATTTTACGCCTATACCATATTCAAATAACTTTTCAAATAATATTTCCCTATTAGACGTTTTAAATGCTCGCTTAAAATCAAGAAATACTGCCATGACATATTCTTCTGTTTCCCAAGCTCATTTCCAGTTTTCTACTACATAGTGGATGGTTGTTTCAGTAGAAACACCTGTTCAAAACCCAGGTTGAGAAATAATTAAAATTTTGTTTTCATCAAAAAAATCCATAACTTACTGATAAACTACTTCTATTAATTTTTCCTTATACCATAATATACATATTTATTGGTATCATCTCATTCCATTGTTTTCAATTTTTAATCGTCAGAACCAGAAAAACATATTTATGAACATTAGAGGTCTAATGGAATTTCCACTTTGTTTAACAAACATCAGTAAAATAAAGAAAATTGTATCCAATAACTGTGAATGTTTCTTTCATCAATTTCTTAGTTAAAACCTCATTGTATTTTTCCTTTGAATTTAAATAATTTATAATTTTCGGTAAATGGTTGAGAGATATTTTAGTAATTTTTATTTCTAGAAATTTTTTTAGAATGGTTCGAAATTTTTTTTTTTTTGATTCTATAGTTACATATCGCGCAAACACGCGATATGTTATACGGCGCTTCGGCGCGAAATCACGACAATCCTGACTGCTCTTGATACTCCGCCTATATAGGCGCTTCGGTAAAAATAATGTATGTATGTTGGCGTCGTCGTCACTTTCGACATTTTCACATTTGCGATTTTTTTTCTCGGAAACGGTTAGAGTGGGACGATTGAAACTTTTTCGGTTTAGAGAGGAATAGTGGGGGTACGTTCTGTAAAAATTTCGAATATACAGGGTGTGCCGGAAAAAAGTTATTAAACGTCAAAGTCGAAAAAAGTCGGGTTTCACGCGGCCCACACCGTGGTCCCAGGAATGAACTTGATCGATTGAAACTTTTTGGACGTGTAGAGGACCGCGAGTTACAGAAGCCTATTGTTTGTGAGCACGATCGAGACATTGGAAGTAATTTTTTTGATTTTTTCAAAGTCAAAATTTGGTCGAAAATGGTACCTCTTGGATCGCTAATAAGTCGAATTGGGTGCATCCAATCGACATGCGGTTTGGATAATCGGTTAGGCCATCTCAAAATCTACCTTTTTCCAATATATCGTTCTATACCTAACTGGAATGGAAATTGCCGAAAATTGTAAGAAAGTGGAAATCATAAAGTTAGGCCTGATTTTTTCACGGTTTTTATTTTTTTTCGTACTGAAAACGACTTTTGATCGAAACGTTGTGAACTTTAGCGGATAGAGCTCGTCAAATTGTATTTAAGAGATATCTTTTCGTTTCTTTATCTTTAATACGGAAAAAACGGCAGCTTTTTTTTTTACTATATCGACTGTAGCTTATTCAATTTTTAACAAAACCGTTTTATTTTTTTCTCAAAAAATGCGCTGATTTCTTCGCAACACCTCTACATATTCAAAATCATTAAAATGTATTCGCAAAATTGAGAAAAGTCGCTTTTTTGGGTGCGGAAACAGGCACAATTTTCAAATTCTAACACCATTCGATTTAGAAAAAGTTGGCCATGGTTTTACCACGTGCGTGTTCCTGAACTTTAACTTTTATACCATCTGTCAAAAATAGGTGAAAAATGCGATTTCCAAATTGATTTTTTAGAGGAATAAGAACATTTAGACTATGTCTTTTGTGGGAAATACCTACCTTGAACCTTTATCTTTTTCGTTTGACCAAAAATAAGGGGGAAAATATCGCATTTATACGCGTACTTGTAATAATAAAAATAGCTTGCAGGAGGCATATTAACTTCAATTTTTATACTTTTTAAAATATTCGGAGAGTATTTAATGTATGAAATACCTGTCTTGGACCTTTTTCTTTGCGGTTGACCAAAAATAATTGAAAAAAGTGTATTATTTGTGTGTATCTTCAATACTCAACGTTCTATGTAATATCGAATACGTCATTAATATCCTATTTACCACAAATCAATCTGCAAGCTTCGGTGGCGTAGTACTAAAGACTGTTGACTTTGGAGACGAAGGTCGAGGGTTCAAGCCCCAGTGTTTTTTTTTCTTTTTTTTTAATTTTTTTTTTAATGTCGTTATTTTAGGTACTGAAATTTTTTTAAATTTTGGATTCTTACAGCTATAATAATCTATACGAAAAAGCTAAAAAAAAATTACACTTACCTGTCAAAATCTGACAGCTGTAGTATAGAACTTTGTTATTTAGGTACTGAAATTTTTTAAATTTCGGATTCTTACAGCTATAATCCTAGATACAAGAAAAGCTTAAAAAAAACTTGATATTTACCTGTCAAAATGACAGCTGTCGTATAGAACTTTGTTATTTAGGAACTGAGAAATTTTTTAATTTAGGATTCTTACAGCTATAACCCTCGTTACAAAAAATCTAAAAAAAAATTGACACTTACCTGTCAAAATTTGACAGCTATCGTATAAAACTGTGTTATTTAGGTACTGACAAATTTTTAAATTTAGGACTCTTACAGCTATAACCCTCGTTACAAAAAATCAAAAAAAAAATTGACACTTACCTGTCAAAATTTGACAGCTATCGTATAGAACTTTGTTATTTAGGGACCTGATAATTTTATAATCTCGGACTCTTACAGTTATAACTCTCGCTACGAAAAAGCTAAAAAAAAATTGACACTTTACTGTCAAAATTTGACAGCTATCGTATAGAACTTTGTTATTTAGGTACTGAAAATTTTTTCAATTTGGGATTCTTACAGCTATAATCCTCGTTACGAAAAAACTTTAAAAAAATTGACACTTACCTGTCAAAATTTGACAGCTGTCGTATGGAACTTTGTTATTTAATCACTGAAAAATTTTTAAATTTTGGATTTGTACAGCTATAATCCTCTATATGAAAAAAGATTAAAAAAATTTACACCCGCCTGTCATAATTTGACAGCTGTCGTATAGAACTTTGTTATTTTGGTACTGAAAATTTTTTTAATTTAGGATTATTACAGCTATAACCCTCGCTACGAAAAAGCTAAAAAATAATTGACAATTACCTTTCAAAATTTGACAGCTGTCGTATAAAACTTTGTTATTTAGGTACTGAATTTTTTTTTAATTTAAGATTTTTACATCTATAATGCTAGATACAAGAAAAGCTTTAAAAAAAATTACATTTACCTGTCAAAATGACAGCTGTCCTATAAAACTTTGTTATTTAGGAATTCAAAAATTTTTTTATTTAGGATTCTTACAGCTGTAATCCTAGATACAAGAAAAGGGTTAAAAAAATTGACACTTACCTGTCAAAATTTGACAGCTGTTGTATTCAACTTTGTTATTTAGGTACTGAAAATTTTTTAAATTTTGGGATCTTACAGCTATAATCCTAGATACATGAAACGCTTAAAATAAACTTGACATTTACCTGTCAAAATAACAGCTGTCGTATAGAACTTTGTTATTTACGTACTGAAAATTTTTGAATTTCAGATTCTTACAGCGTCAATCCTCAGTACGAAAAAAACGAACTTGGGTAGTGAAAAATTACACATATGTTTTTATTGCCACCTGGGTTGTGAAGAAACCACAAATTTTTTTTATCGCGAATCGAAATTCTTTACAATTAGGGCTTGCTAACAAATGGTTTTGTGAAAAGAATAAAATAAAACGAACGAACTTAAACAGTGCCGTGCCCGAAGGGCTCGGCACAATAATATTTCCACAAATTTATTAGCTGATAATGTGATTATGATAATGAAATATGGAACGTATATCCCACATTGCACAAAGGTGTGTGAGTTTAAAAAGCACCTATAAATGTCAATATCATAATATTAAATATCATATATTTCCGCAACGAAAGGTCGTAGCGAATCGAGCGAGACGGCATTGGAAATAGGACGTCGGCCACTATACGATGCCGTCTCCAAAAACTACCTATCTATACGAAAAAATGGAAATTTTGCACCATTTTCTGGTTTTGGTCAGTTGTTATAATGACAATTTGGCGATATGTTTCTCCTTCACGTTCCGCAGGAAGGTGAGGCAAAAAAAGCAATAGTAAATAGAGAGAAAGAAAAGAAAAGTATTTTTTTATTGTAAATTTTTTTTTAGTACTAATATTAGATGCACTCTCGGCTGACGATTAGCGATATGTACCCAGTCTAGTTTCTTTAACGCTCTGAACATAATATGTATTTGGTTTTTTAGCAATGACATTCTTGTTTGATATTTTTCCATCTTGAAATATTATTTTTTTAATTCCATTTTTGTAGTTGGATTAACTATATTTCCTAAGATTTTTTTTATTATTATCAATTTGTCTTTCAGAATAATAATTATTAGCTTTCTTTCATTAATACTGAAACACAAATGTTGCGACTTTTCTTGTAATCAATCGTTCTAATCTTCTTACCTTGTTGAAATTATAAATTTCTTGTAAGCACATGGGTTTTAGTATACAATTTTTTTTATTAAATCAAGGTGTTGGATGTTTTCTTAAAAATGCAGTTTTTTCTTCTTTACATTGGTTATTATTTTTCGAAATATATTGCCATCTCTAATAGTATAATTCCAGTTGCATGAAATAAGTTCATTATATAATTTTTGGTGGTTAATAAAAGACCCCAAGATAATGTTTTCTAAAATGAATTTTAAAAGCCATATTATAATTGAAGGGCTCGGTGCAAAAACAGGTCAACTCCACTTTTTACCCAAATTGAGTTATTATATGCATCCTATAGAAGAAATGTTTGCGCATCTTTTGGTCGAAGAATCAGCCATCTCCGACAAACCTTATTGTAGATATATAGGCGAAGGAGTTGACTGCACCAATACTTAAGTGCAAGAATTGGTCAACTCCAGAAGATGACTGTTTCTTGCCACCAACAACCCCAAAAAAATAGCAAATGTCATGTCTTTGGCAGATTAGTATGTACCACCAATACATAAGTGGTACTACGAGCAAATCCGAGTCGCAAATACTAATGAAGAACAACAACAAGAACAACCTGACAGTGACAATGACGAAGTTGAAACTGAAGATTTCTAGTTTTATTTATGTTGATCAGTTTTATTTGCTAAAAGGTGTTTTTTTATATATTTACCACATTATTTGTTTTTTTTCTATGGTCTTATTGTTTATAGAGTTGCGTTCATTTAAAAAATAATGGTGTTTCAACAACAAATAAATGTCGAATGAAATATTGTTGCTTTATTTGTGTATTTATTGGAGGTTCGGCGCAAGAAACAGTCAACTCCAAGACTTTCAAAAAAATTTTCTAAAGTGTAGAAAAAATATTTTGTTATCAGTTTAGTATTAAATCATTTCCCAATACCAATTCTTAAATTAAATAAGATACTGCTTCTGGAACAATGTAAATTTATGTATAAAGCTATAAACAAGATGCATAAAACGAATATTGAAATCACTCATATCCGAGATATTCATTCCCATAATACCAGGTCACGGGATCGTGTATTTAATTAAAATGTAAGAAGTAATAAGGGACTATATAACCCTATCTTCCAGGCCTCAGAGGCATTAAATAAACTTCCAGACTATATTCAAACCGCCAATAATTATAATCAATTTGTAAAAAAATTAAAATTATACATAGATTTATCCTAACCAAAAAATGTTGGTTGGGAGGGAGTTCGTCTTTTTTTTCTTTTTTAAACTTGTCTTTTTATTATTTTTTATTATTATATTATATTTTCTATTATTTTTTGCTCTCAGACCCATTGTCTGTTTGCTCCTATTTAAAACACATACAGGTGAATTGAAATAAATTTATTTATTTATTTATACTTTTTTATTTTTAATTTGTAATTGTTAATCTTCATAATATAATAGGTTATAGCTGTTTGCTACAATATAGTATTGTAATATGTCCTTGTTACCAGTGTTTAAAACACTGATTAAAGGATTTGATATATGTAATGTAAAAAAAAAGAAAACTACTTTTGTTGAATAAATAATTTTCAAAAAAAAAATCTAAATTTTTTTTGACAGAAAATTTTGACAAATGACAATGTTGGAAAGTTTTTATTGATTTTCCACAAATTATAAAAAATGGAGTTGACCGGTTTTTGCACCGAGCCCTTCAATTTAGTTATTTTTATATCAGAGTCTATATTGTTGTACAGGGTGTCCATTTAGTGTGCCAGTGGACGATATATCGTAGACGGTCGACGGTCGACTTAAGGAATAAATTATATTATACAATGGTTTTACAGGTTAACGTTGTATAATATTGCCATCTTCCAGTTGCATTAAATAAGTTCATTGTATAATTTTTGATAGTTAATAAAATACTCTAAGATAATGTTTTCTAAAATGAATTTTAAAAGCCATATAATTTAGTTTTTTTTTATATCAGAGTCTATATTGTTATATATTACCTATTGAAATATTATCTTTACACAGAAGTTTTATAATTTTCTTAATGATGTATTGGTATTTCCAAATTATTTTTATTTCTATTGTTCATTTCATGTTTTAGTTAATTCTCAAATTTTTTAGATAAATAATCGGGTTTTTTAGTAGACATTATTTAAGGAATAATACAATTTAAGTGAATTTCACATCTAAACTCAAGTTTCATAATATAACGTTACGTATAGGTTGAAGTAACAGGGTCGTATTTTTGAAAGCTATTCGAAAATCTTATACAATCATTATTTTGTACTATTTGTATATTCTGTTTTTTTTTATATAATTTATATTTTTATGATACCTATATAATATCACCATAGCCTAATGTTGGGTTGCCCAAAGGTTTTTAATAATAATTAACTAACCAGCAACTTTGACGGTGACAAAGGTGACATTGGCGCTTTGATTGTTAGTAAATAATGCCTGCCAATGTCACTTATTTCACCGTCAAAGTTGCTGGTTAGTTAATTATGTAAAACCTTCGTGCAACCTATGGAGAACTATAGGGTTGGAGGCCGATCGACAATGGCAGCATTTTCAAATTCTGTCCCGGTTTTTTGGTTAGTTCGCTATTGGCCGATAGATGGCTCTCGCGTCCGAAGTGGGCTGATGTTGTCTTCTTCTTCTTCGTTTTTAATATGGAAAACTAGATCCTCCATAGTTTTTAACTTTTACTTAAACCCTTTATTTTTCTGTGCTTTTACTTTTGACAATTGACATTTTATTTTTCGAAATAACAAATAATCTTTGAAGGCAAGACAAGACAAATAACGTTGTATTATAATTAATTTCCAGATTTATATTGAATAATGGTACAATTTATAAAAGTAGAGTTTGCTTTGTGTCGGGGTGTAAGACAGGATCTTTTTCAGAGAGAAAACGCAGCCAAATAAGTCTCTTTCTAGCTCCAAAGGTATAGCTAGAATGTTTAATACCCTGTATTTTAAAAACCAAGCATCGTTGGAACTTTATACAGGCCGAGTTTACTAATAAGTATAACAAAGTAAGTGTAAATTCATATAAAAGTCCTTATTTGTTCCTTAAAGAACTAATTTAAATAAAAATAGTTATTGCGTCCATAAGAAACCATTATTTGATAGCCCACTTCGAACACGCGAGCCATCTTACAGCGACTTGTAAAGCTGAATTACCGATGCTAATTTGGGACCAAATCCAATGCATTGCGATCGGCCTCCTACCTCAAGTCCTCCATAGTGCAACCCAACATTAATAATTATTTCCAAATCAGTGTTAATTATTATTTTTGAATGAATAAATTTCGTGCCGATTAAAAGTAAACTTGTTTTGTTTTCATTAAGTTTTAAGACATGATCCTTTATTACTTTGAATATATTTGTTTATCACCAGCCAAAGCTAATAGGTTATCATATTTCATGAATAATTAAAAACCATATGTATAAATTATAAATAATAAAGGACCCAATACAGATCCTTGAGGGACTTCTTTTAATACTTTCGATAAATTTAAAACATCATAAGGAAATTCATTTGAAATTATTGTAATTTGTAATCTATTTGATAAACAACAAAAAGTTCTTGTGATATTTCTAAAAACTTGATAAAACTAGTGAAGCATACTGTGTGTCCATACACACACCGTTATAAATTATTTTGGTAAGAAATCAGTTTTATGTTTTGCTATTTACCTTTATAACATATGATTCCCTTTGACACCGTGTAATTTTAGAGTGTATAAAAATTCTATTCTGGCTTTTTCTATAAAATTTAAATATTTTCAGATTTATAAAATATTATGTAATTTTTTATACATTGATTGGTAAAAATATAGCCTTTGTATCTACGAATTATTAAAAAATATTTACCCAGTCTGTACAACGATGAATTTTGTGCCTTCATCATTTTGTTGCGTGGAGCATTTTTTTATCTCAAAAACTTCGTAGAACCTCGTGTTTACTGTCTGTTTCTGTTACGTCTATGGAACAAGAATCACATTTTGCAAACCAAACACTAAACAAAAAGTACAAAAACATCAAGGTTCTTAGTTTCTTTTACATTTATGAAACTTTTTTGTCCCTTATCACGAAACGAAAAAACTGAATATTATTTGAATTTAGCAAGTCTGTCGGAAAGATCAGACCATGTCGCGGCAAGCGGTTTAGCGCTTTCAACGACCGTATAAAACTGAAAACAGTAAAATATCGCAGGATGCGTGCCAACGTAGCAGGATAAAGTTCGCGCATGGCGATTATTTCAAAGCTGTTTGTGCCGCAGGATAAAAAAGGACAAAAGTTTAATGGATATATTGGTGTACCGACTTTGTGATTGACACTTTAAAAACCTCTTTAATCATACTTTCGTGTTTAGGACAAAACAATACAACTGAATGATATTTTTAACATTATATGACGAATGATTTTATTATTGGCTTTGAACTTGATGTTAACGTTAAATAAATATTATTTATTTTCGTTTTGATTAAAGATATATTTTCTTTTATTAAAGATAATTTTTATAGTTAATAAAAATAACTCCTACCAGCAATGTAACCAAATCCAAGAAATAGGCCTCAATTCTTAGATACATTTGAATATAAGTTTTAAAAAAGGCGGGAAAACGACAACATTCTCAGTCTCGAATATTTACGTGTTTCATCATCTCGGGCATTATCAGACCCAAAATAAGAAACCTAACTGACTTAAATAAAACAATTAGAATTAATATTCATTTGGGTTCTATCAAGGCCTTCTGAGATTTAAGGAAAGGTGAGTGAAACGGAATAACAGACCTGTTCGTTCGGTCATTTTGACGTTTAAAGGCCGGGACACACTTGTCATACACCACTCCGATCCGACGCCGCGCCGGTCCGATTTTGCTCCAAAGAACGGATCGGTGCGGGATCGGAAGGGGTAAGCACATATGTTCTACACGCTTCAGTGTCCTTTCCGATTTCCAGCTCCGGCCCGATTCATTCGCCACTCTCGCCAGTCTCGATTCATGTTCAATGTTCAAAAATTTTAGCAACTGAGATTTAGCCATGGTGGCACTTTGTTAAGAAGAGGAAGATGAAAAAAAACGGAGAGAGATTTCATGGAGAATAGAGGAAAACGCAGATTTTGGGTACATTCTGCTTGGAAAAGAATATCTGTAGAACCTCATCTGTTGGAAAAACTCAAAAATATTATGACGAATTCCAACCGACACGCGTGCAGCCGTTAAAACGAATAGACTTTACAATCAGAACACGATCGGATGCATGATCGGAGTCGTATAGGAGTGGGATCGGACACGTGACGGAAAGGTGTGAAATACGCTGTTCAAACTCTAGTATCATTTCCCTCTCAGGCACTCGTCCGACTGTATGATCGTAGTCGGATAGGAATGGTGCATGATAGGTGTGTCCCGACCTTTCAGGGTAATCATCGGTTATGGTATTCTACTACTCGGCTAGTCAAGATAAAAACCAAACGGTATAGCCGAGAAGCAAAAAAAAAATAATAGTTGATTTTTCCGTCAAATTATGTATCAATACAAAAAAGTCGCAGTATTTTTTATTCCAGAGAAACGACAAGATAACAAATAGTTATGTTCTTAGAATATTTCGCGTTTGCTAATAATTGATAATAGTGCACTGAAATACGTAATTTTTCCCGTTCTCCTGACCTCTCGCCAAACCGTTTCCTCTTGGTTTTAAACAGCTCAAAAGAAAACGGTCTTGATTATCTTATATCAAGACACCGGCCTATTAGCGTTCTCCCGACTGAGAAAGCGAAAAAGAAGACCATACCCACCACAACGTCCTAATCTGTTCGTCTTCCTACAGTTTTACTACTTACCAAATTGTATAGAATATTATTTTGTAAAACCCTGCCCCCACTTGAATAAACGGCGATGAAGGTGCTCAAATCCAAGTTAAACAGTATTTATTTTTAGAAATCACTCAGTAGGAAAAATTCGTTTAAGGTATTTAAATGCATTTCCTTCTTTATCTAATGCTTTAACGAACTTTTTCATTAATCCTAGTTTATTGTGTACCAGGACTTTTTTGGGATCAACAAGAGGTATATTTTTTACGTTAGCTTGATCTGAAATATATAGATCTCTCGGAACACATTCTTTGACTTGGTAATAGCTCTCTTTTGCTCTACTATCCCAAAGACAAAGAAAACAGCAATACATCGTAAATTCACCCCAAAGCCCTAGTAATAGTCCTATGACTTTTAGGTCACCACATATTTACCACTTATACGTATCATAGAAGTTAGAATAAATGATATACTTTAGTATGTTTCCTTCATGTCAACTGCATGTGCAAGGTGGTTTTAAACTTATTTCAGACGAATTTATAAATAAGCGCCATTCGTCCACGTTATGTGCAAATCCTAATTTTTTTATAACAGTATTTGGATTAAAATAAACACACATTTTATCCTGCTTAGTAAAAAACAAGGATAGCTGTTCATGAAGAACCGGTTTTATTGCTGTGAGAGTATCCCGATATTCAATATTATGTTTGCTCTTTCTTAAAAAAACCAGTCACTTTTGTCATGCACAAGTAACAGTCGTTAATATAATTTATTGATTCTCGTTAAATTATTGGCTGTAAAAGGCATAGAAGAGCCATTGCTATTAAGCCAGTTACGTAGTTTTACTGCACAGGTTTGGCAACATATGTGAGGAGCCCAGTCCCGATCTTAATCACCAACAACACATTGGTCATATTTGTTAATTGTCCTCTTCTGCGATTTAAGGGTAACCTGACCACATATATAGCAAAAACTATTCGCGGGGTTAACACATCCAGGTTTCTGTACTTTAGACATTTTTGTACCGTCGCGTACGTCGGACTTGTTTGTTCACAGAACTGATACTACGTTTACAGGCATCAACTAACTTTATTCATCATGAAGATAACACTAATATAAGATTCTTACCATTGACTTGTTCGCGCACTTCGCTTCTCTATTTAAAACCGACCACTACTCGTGCTAAACTAATACTGATGATCCGACTGCCGGCTTTTATAGTCGTTCCGTACCTCAGGCATTTTCTAGAAACATCCAGTATAGGTTCGAAATTCGAAAAGCGATGGCATGATTTTCGAATAGAATAAATGATTTGGTACCTATGGATGAAACAATCACAAATGAACCTACTGCCAAAATCATATTCCATTCTGAAGTAAATCAAAATCCGAATTGCGCCCCTCCACATTGTTGCCAAACTTGCGCTGTAAAAAGTATTATCATGATGATTATAATATTTGTCTAAAACCTTATAAAAAGTATGCAGTAAGAGATCCGCCCCCAAAGATGAGGCCATGATGACATTCTTTCATCCATGTCCATAGAACATGTATCGCGGAAAAAACATCGATGTTTGCGATGCATCGAAAAAAACATTTTAATAGAATTAGAATTACAAAACAAATCACAAATCTTAATATTCTAAGCTCACATCTTAAGTGAAATCAAAGGTAAAAGGTATAATTAGGATCAAGAGGCTGAAGGCTAATTAAGATTAGTCGCAAGTTCCACTTATGCGAGAATTTCTGAAAATAATAATTCTGCAGTTATTTTTCATGGGTGAGTAAATAGAAAGTTGGGTTATTTGTAGATTTCTTCTACTATAGTAGCACATTCAAAGGTAACTCCGGCGTAACCCCCACTGCCTGCTCCACCCAGCTCTTCACCTCCTTACTCCCAGAAACGATTTTGTCAATACATTTTAAATAGCGTTTATGAATGACACGTGCCATCTATCATCATCTCCAGATAATTGTATAATATATATGTCGTAGGCTGATAGTAAAATCCGTCATTTCATGAAAAGCCGCCTAGTCACTTCATGAAGCGTCGGCAAATTGTGTAAAAACATGAAATTACACGATCTGCCGCGTCACTTCATGAATATACCTTGACGTTTCGGCGTATTATGTATAACACAAGCTGCCTAATTTTAAATATTGTCACTTCCTGTAGTACCTAACGATGTCATGTCAGTCGGCAGATTGTGTAATTCTGTCTAAAAGGTATATTGGCAACTGGTTTGTTCGTTGTTCCCCAGAGCATTTTTTTTTAATTACATTTTTTCAACTAATATTATTTTATAAAAATAAAAAAAAATGCTCTGACAAACCCGAACAAACCAGTTGCCAATATACCTTTTAGACGGAATTACACAATATGCCTGGTTTTTGTGGCATTTCATGAAGTGACGATATTTAAAATTAGTCAGATTGTGTTATACATAATACGCCGAAACGTCAAGGTCTCTTCATGAAGTGACACGGCAGATCGTGTAATTTCATGTTTTTACACAATCTGCCGACGCTTCATAAGGTGACCAGGCTTTTCATGAAATGACGGATTTCACTATCAGCCTACGACATATACATACAATAGATTCCGCTACGGGGCAGAGTAAAATTTGGAATTATATGGGTTTAAATCGGTACTTCCGTTATTTTAAGCCCTAGCTGCTTGAGATTTCGTGGTTAAGGTGTCATCCTTCGACACCCTACGCGGTACTGCCAGATTGTGCACAACTTAGAGATAACGTAAATTTGGCGACGTTGTGCTTCGGTATATTATTAATTACTTTTTAAAATAATGTGTTTAAAATACTAATTAATTTTTGCTGAAAAAATCATAACTCAAAAATATTAAGTGTTAAGAAGTTTTTACGATCATTTTCACATTTAGAGACCAAACGTTAACAAAACAACTGCCCTTTACATTACAGGCGCAAATTGGATGTAGACTAGTTTAATTAGGTCTTACAAACACCTAGGGACCTACTAGGTACATGTTTACAGTTATTCAGTTCGTTTAAAATACATTTAGTCTAATAGTATACACACTCATAAAAAAATATTTGGAAACGTTTTTAAATTTTTAAAGCACTCTTATTTGCATATCCATTAAAATTTCCAGTTATTGTATTTCGAAATAACCTACATCGTTTATTTATTTTTTTTGTATAAATGCATATAATATTTCCATAATGTTTTAATTGGTTTTTGTAAAATGAACCTGCAACTTTTCCAATATTCTGTTAAATATAAATTAAATGCTACACCATATTTGTTGTATATTTTCAGTAAACTTTCATGGTAGCTTTAAGTTATTTTATAATGTCGAATACTGTCGAATTTAGGTTCATTTTATAATCTAGATGTGTTTGCAACCTTTTATTTGTACTGATGAAAATTCTAATAAAAACACCTTTCTTATACTTAATCCTTCTTATTTTAAAGTTAAATAAAGTAAGTATTACGCTCTTTCATTACCCTTTGACTAAATGCCAATTAGGTATCTCAATAAAGGCGCTTTAGTAAAAGACTCCACAGACTGCAGGCTACTTTGTTGGATGAGCTGTTCGACGAACATTTTCTTCAAACAAAAATAATACACGGTGCATGTTTTACAGTATAGATATCAGCATCCGAGGGGACCTCTATTATTAGTATCTTCCTAAATAACAACTTTTAAATATTTTATTTTTTATTTCTTTCCCGCTGATTGTCATAAATTGTCCAAATAACAGCTGTAATAGTATATAACATAACAAGTGTTGAAAGTGGTACTGCCCAAACGAGGATGTATTTAGCACGAGATGTAAGCCGCGTGCGGAAATTTTTCGAGTTTGAGAAACGCTGTACTTAAACTGCCGTCAAACGGTAGCCTACTAAAATGCCGTTAACAAATATGACGTCATTAAAATGACGCGTCTGACGGCTTTTTATTCGCTATGCTTAAACTGCCGTCGAACGGTCGCGTACTAAAATGCCGTTAATTAATTTTCGTGTTCCAACAGCTTATCTGTATGTTAATGTTGCCATTGCAAGTCCTCTTGGCATTTGGCTGCCTTCCTTATGGGCAATCGGTTAGTTCGTTGTTACCCAGATCATTTTTTTAAAATTTAATTAACATTTTATGAAATATTATGAAATTAATTGGATTTAAAAAAAATGCTCTGCTAACAACGAACAAACCGATTGCCGATATACCTTTTTATACCTTTTTGCCCATAACAAATGCCAAGAGGACATATGCGGCGAGACGCTCGTCATTTTAGTACGCCATCGTTCGACGGCAGTTTTAGCATAGCGAATAAAAAGCCGTCAGACGCGTCTTTTTAATGACGTCATAGTTGTTAACGGCATTTCAGTAGGCTACCGTTTGACGGCAGTTTAAGTACAGCGTTTGAGAAAATCACTTTCACACGAGTAATGTACACAATTTTCAATGTACCAAATTTTGAGGCGGATTCCAACTGAAACATCTATATTAAAACAAAAAGAAACATTTTATACGATTTAATTTACCTAGTTCATAAAGGTAATAGACTTTTTGTTAGTTTCTAATAATTATTTAGCTCCTTGCATCCTTTCAATAAACGAATACCTAAGTATATAGTCCAAGATGTGAGGTTTTTTTTAATGCAAAAGGTGGGGTAGTAGCAATTTTTTAGTATGTTGTTAGGCTTGGGGCCCTAACGAAAAATCCAAGTTTATGACCTCGAGGCGCATGCGCTCGAGCCGCTATCTTGGATTTTAAGTACAAAAATTTAATTTTTTTGATAATAACTCAAAAACGGTGGCTTTCACGACAAAAGATGTTCTGTACAAAGTTAAAAAGGATAAAATTTCCTACATTTTTTGTTGAATTTTTTTTTGTAGCACACATTAGGAGTTACCTACAGCTCCGTGAAGTTGGACAATTTGAAAAAAAAAATGTGGAAACTTTTTGGTTGTTTTATTTTATTATTCTTATTATATATAACTATAGTTTTACATAATTATAAAAAAAACTATAGGCATTTGAATATTATCATTTAACAGTAGTATACTTTTCGTAAACAAAGTTAAAGGCGAAAAGTATATCGCATTTTCTTTTTAAATTTAAGAATAGTAAATTATGATTTTAAAGCGTTACAAAAATTAATTTTTACTACATTTTGGTACGTTTCCATGGTCCGGATTGGTTATTGTCGGTGTCCTGTAGTTTTTCCAGATTGAATAGGGATGACGTAGTGTCACAACCGCTAAAGGCATGCAAAATCAGAATGTGCTTGGTTGCTTCTTGGTATTTAAGGCTACTTGCTGAATATAACCTCTCGGCAGTTTTTCCTCTTTCAGGTTTACGGAAGTAGATAGAACTTACGGCTGGTGCTAAATAGCCAAATAACAAAATATATTTTTTTTTTTTTCAAATAGTGCAATTTCACGTAGCTGTAACTCCTAAAATATGTGTGCTAAAAAATTTTTTTTCTACAAAAAATGTAGGAAATTTTATCCTCTTTAAATTTGTATTAAAAATCTTTTGTCGTGAAAGCCACTTTTTTGAGTTATTATCAAAAAACCAAATTTTTGTACCTACAATCCAAGATGGCGGCTCGAGCGCATGCGCCTCGAGGTAAAAACTTGGATTTTTCATTAGGGCCCCAAGCCTAAAAACATACTACAAAATCGCTACTACCCCACCTTTTGCATTCAAACACCCCTTTTTGATTCACACGTAGGGGAGGTTGCCCCAGTGGCGGACCCCTAAGCCTTTATCTACTTTTTTCAATAACCTTAATACATTTTAGAAAAGTAAAAGTTGTTTTTAATAGGAGGTCATATATGTAACAAGGTGGTAAATATGTTAAACGATCTACTTTTAACATAGTGGCATACTTTTGAATTTACAAAAGTTATGCAATTGACACCCCTCAAAAAACTGTTCCCAGTACCGGACAGTATATATTTCATAATAAAACTAGATTATTTTACAAAAATCTTTTATTTCAATAATAAAGGAACCATTTTAACAGCTTTTCCTTGTCGGAGAGCGTTAACGCGGTCCCCCAAGGAACTTTTGGGCACAGAAAAGTAGGAGGCGGCTGTTCTTGTACTCAACTCTTCAGACATCACACCATCAACAGCTTTTTTCATGCTGGCCTCATCCCATTTCCCGTTTGTATTGTTTGGCAATTTTGATAAATCTGGAAAAGATAAATACCTAGTTTTTTCAAAATATAAGCCGTATTATGCATTGAAAAAGCTATTTATGTTCTGTCCGGTACTGGGAACAGTGGCAGTGTCCGGTACTGAGGCACCGCGCCATGCTAGAAAAAAACGTTACTTTTAAAAGTACACAAATATTTTCGTAGGTTTGCTGGCATTTTTGCTGCCTCTATTAAAGTAAAATTTAAACTAAGCAATAAAAAAATTATTAAATGTACCTTTAGATACACAAAAGGTACAGTGCAGTTTAGGTATGTCAAGATAAAATACCTAAAATTCACAAAATCACTCATATGTTTACACAACGGCGACAGACAAGCAAATGGCGCGAAACACAATCCGCATGTGTGATGTCACAATAGAATATAATAGAGATATACTGTCTTATAGCGCAGGAACCTCCAAACCGGAACTGTCCGGTACTGGGACCTGTCCGGCGTTGGGGCAGTCTCACCAACTGGAGTTATAGAATAGGTACGTATAAAATACTAAAAAAAAAAAAACTAAACAATATTACTATAATAACCTCACAAATTGTAGGTAATTAGAAATGGAGTTAAATAGTTAAATATCGATAGCTTGTTAATTATGAAAGTCCTATATTCGATTTGTTGTAAATAATGCTCACATTAATATTAAAATAAATTTACATTTACTTCTCCGGTATCCTTAAACATTGTATGGATAGTCTGTCCTAGAAAGATAACTGTAAAAATCGAACTTATAAACCATTTATGTTCTAGTTAAACCCTTTTCTTTTCTATGGTTCAACCCAGTTGACATGTTTAGTGGGTTGCCTGACTTTCCCTTTTTAATATTTTTACCATATCAACTCCTAATGGTTCCCAAGTTTAACGAATTTTTTTTTTATTAGAGGTAATGCTCTAGTGTGCTCACCCAGTACTCGAAATCGCTCCAAGGGTCCCGTAAGTTTGTTATTTTTTAAATAGTTTTGCTGTTAAATTCGTCAGACATCAGCTGTTTTGTCTTCACCGCACGTATTGAAATATTATATTACATAATAAGTGTTGAAAGTGGTACTCTCCAAACGAGAAGGTATTTAGCACGAGGCGTTAGCCGATCAATTAACTGCAGTAAAAATAAATGGGGCATTCCATTTAAGATAACAAAACGACTATGTGTAGCGCAAAACTAGGAAATCTGGCAACAGTGCCGATATCATTGTTCAATTCCCCATGCAGTGTGTGTATAAAGTCTGGAAACGTCAATATCTCGGAAACTATGAAGTATAGACTAATAATGCATTTAATAAAAAATAATTATAATTTTATGTGAAATTTAAAAATGTAGAAATATACTGGGTATTATATTTAAAAATATAAAATTCGTTCGAATTCCAGGCAAACTTAAAAGCTGGCAACAACGCCAATATCGTCATTCGGTGCGTTAGATCCTCTTACACAACTGTACCAAATTTGGTTTAAATCGGCCAGTAAATTGTGATGTTATTAAGCCGTTTCCAGACTTTATACACACACTGTATAATTACATTATATAATAATATGTACCATTGCGATAAAAAAAAAGTAGTACAACCAAATATAATTTAATCTGCTGGTCTATTATAAAATATTTTCTTTCAAACTGATCACTCAGTGTCACCAGAATTCTTGTGTCAGTGTCATGTCAGTGTTACCTTTATTACAATACTCTCACCAGAATTCTTCATGGTAACGCCTAAAAAGTTAGGTGGCATAATTATATTGTTTTCATAGTGACGACGAAATCCACTTCTCGAAATCCTAATAGACCTATCTGGGACCACTAATTCTTGTACTACTTTTTTTTTTGATCGGAATGGTACTAGCAGTTCCATAAACGCTTTTTCACGTTTCATCAACTTGAGACGGCTCCCATGCTGCCGACCATCCTCCGAAAATTTGATAACCATTTTGTGAAGAAATATAATTCATTTTCGAATTTCTCTAACTTGTCTCATGGTTAAAATTTTTTGAATTTAATTCAATTAAAAAAAAACCTCCTATAAGAATGTTAGGATCAATTTTTTTTAAATTAATATTACACCTGCATTTACAGTAGGAGAAATGTGTTGTGCTTTAATATTTGATTTCTCAAATAGTTCAAAATATACAGTGAAAGGTGTTAAACTGTATATACCATACCAGTATCAGTGGTATCACATACATATCCGTTCTAAATATTAAATGTTTTTATTATTTCTAGAAGATCACATTCACATTTAAAATACATACAGTGTGTATGTCTGGAATAAATTCGATAATAAATACATAGAGGCGTGCCCGAAAAAAACACTCGGACACTTCGATTGGTATTTCTAGTTGTGCATTTTCAATAAAAACTTTCTATACAGGGTGTGTCATGTGTGGCCAATACCAACTTTCTTATTTTAGAAACAACACTCTGTATATTATTCAATTTGTGAATTCTTCAGAAAATTTTAGACATATTTCATTTACAATATCCTCTATCTTCAAGTATTTCGGAAATATTAGGTGTTTTCAGATTTATTGCAAAATTTAACAACACACTTAAAAAGTAATAAGTAATATTGTTTATTTCTTGATAATTAAAAAAACAAAAAAAAAAACATTAATGTAGGAGATGTTGAAAATGCTGCGAACAAACCCGAACGTCTTTGCAACATCCTAATCTTGAATAGCAATTTCTTTTAATGTTACTGAACATCTCAGGCGTGACCGATCAAATCGCAAGCGTTATTCGTCTTCTTAAGTCAGCTAAGTCGAAGGGTTTAGTTTTATAAACAATATTTTTGACCTAACCTCATAGGAAGAAGTCTAATGGCGTTAGATTAGGGGATCGTGCTGGCCATCCATCGATCCACGCCTTCCTATTCACTACTGACTTGGTAATGGGGCAGTGCTCCATCTTGCTGAAACCATATCATTTTCGCTGGAAGTTGTGGGTTTGCTGGATCAGGATTTAAGTTTCTCAAAATTGGCATGACATTATTTTGAAGCAGTGCTAAATAATTATCGCCATTTATATTGCTATTAATGAAAAGGGACCTAAGAATGATCTTCAACTAATCATGCACAAACATTAACCTTTTAAGGATATTGCGTATTTTATTTTCTAATCCAGTAAGAATTTTCTTTAGACCAATAGCGGAAATTCTGACCATTAGCATGACCGTTGACCGTGAAGTGTACTTAAGGATGCCAGAAAACAAAACATTTTCTAATTGGATCACATTGTTATCTAACATTTGTTCACAAAAATATATTCTTCTATCAAAATCGTCTTCCATGAGCTCATGAGTAGGTAGCATTTTATGGGGATACATTTTATTTTCTTGTAATGTTCGAATAATCCATGAATGGCTAACATCGAATATTGGGGCTGTTTTTGGACTAGAAGTATGTGGGTTTTCTTAAACTCAAGCATAATATCTAATTTGGTGACTGTTTGAAGGTTGGAGACAATGATGTTGCTTGAATGATGAAAGCGTTTTGGACTTCCATTGTCTTTATTTGTTTTAAATCACAACGTTTCAACTGGTAAGTATCTCCAGTCGTCTTCAGGTGAATACTAAATAAGTAATGTAACTATAAGACTAAATAGTCTAGATAGTCTAAATAGCTAGTATAAATTATACTAGCTAGGTGCAGCGAAGCATAACCGAGGTGGGTGCAGTCATACGTTCAGTTGGCACGCGATCTTATCATAAGATTACATGAAATGTGGCTGAGATATATGGATGACACCTTCATTATTTTGAATGGAACCGATAACAAACTAAGAGATTTTCTAGATCACCTCAATAGCTTAACACCAACAATCAAATTCACCATGGCAAAGAAGAAAACAACCAATTATCGTTTCTAGATGTTAACGTGAAGAAAAATGGCAACAGCATCCAAACTTCAGTATACAAAAAACCTACGCATACAGGTCAGTATCTCAATTTTACATCAAATCACTCAAACAACACAAAACATGGCATAACTAAAACCCTCGTGGATAGAGCAATTACAATCTGTAACTCGGAAGAAGCGCTTAAAAAGGATGCGATGCACTTTCGTGTCTTTTAGTTAAGATTAATAAGATGTCGGTATTATGGTGAATACCAACACAACTTACCACTTGGACCTTTTAAAACAAGAAAATCCGTGAACATAAGTCAATAAAAAATACCCAGTTGAATTAAACCAAACCCAGTTGAATTAGCCGTGTTTAGAACAGTGTAGAGGTTGCAGTGCGTGCAATACACCGACTACCCCAGGAGAAAAAGGATCGAGCGCTACCAAGTTTGGAAACGGACACAACTTGGAAGTCCCCGCGGTTTTATGGGCTCTACGCTGCTCCGAAACGGTTAAATAACTATTAAGAAAAGAAGAGTTGGCATGTGAGCTGAATAAAAGACAAACATTGTACTACAACAGCTTTATTTAAAAAGGGAAAAAAAAATCTGTGTACTTTTATCACCATTCAGAAAAGAAAAGTGAGAATAACGCCTTTTACATAAAAGAAAATAAGATATCAGATGTTTACTGATCACGTGACCCTAATATATATATATTAAAATAAATATAAACTACAACCGAAAGATTATGGATTAGAATCAATTCTGAAGTGACAGAGTTTATAAAAATATAAATAAAAATAAAATCATAATGAAAGAATTAAACCATGTAACAAGCACTTCGTGCTTCTTACAACTGATTTTGGTAATTCCCTAAAAATTTAATTACTTTAAAAATTTCAAGAATTTATATCAGGTATCATGGTTAAATTTCCTACTACAACCCTGTCAACGCACTTTTAACATAATTGGTAGACAACTTTATATACATGGATGCATGCCTACACAATCGTCGCTTTAGATTATGAGAGTATCGATTTTTACCTTTTTTCGTTGAGCAGGTCAGTTTGTTTTTTATTTCCATGCGTCTATCAGATGGTTCGAGAAAATAGGGTTAATTTTATAATTTTCTGGTTTAAAGTTAGATTTCCATCTAATTTTGCTTCCCATACGTCAAAGTTCATTGGAGGTCATGTGATTTGAGTTTGATTGTGTATTGGAGACAATCCGTCATTTATTTGTGCGGTCGATTTAATAAAACTGATAACGGAGAGCCAACTCGCTCTTTCTCATGTCAGCTGCCGGCCCAGAATGGCGATCCAAGTGAAGAATATGTACTGATTCTGGCTGGAGAGGCATTTTATGCTGCAGAATTTCTGGATTAAAGTTAAATCAGTGAAACAATTCTTTCGTGTTCGCAGTGGAGTCTAAATTCGTCTTCCAGGGCTGATGAAAACCAGAACACCAGGTAAATGGTAAAACCAAAGATATATTTTGACCATGGCACGCTAACGGCCTCCATTTTGTTACAGGTTTCAATCCTAGTTCAATTTCAAGTTTTAATCCTAGTTCAATTTCAAGTTAAATTCTACTTTGAACTTAATTTCACCTCTTCACTTCATAATGTTTTAAAAATTTTTATAAACTTTCATTCTGATTTTTTAAAATGAATTTTCTATCCACCGTTTAATCTCAATTTTATGTGACCCTGCACTTGTTAGTCCTACTCTGAAGATTAGTTCTACAACTACGATGTCAATCTGAAGTTCAAATTCCAGTTTTGTACCACGTTACATCTGTAATCTTCAGTGCAATGTCACTAATTTCACCCTAAAACTTGTTAGTCAAGAAACGACGATGCAAGGATAAATCTCCACTCCGAATACAGTTTTCCAACTTCACCTAAGCCTAAATTTCAGTTTGATATATTTAAATTCCCATTTCAAATTTCAACCTTACGTTTAATGTAAAGCCTAAATCTCAACCTTAGCAAATATGCTTTAATCTGCTTACTACATTTACTGTCGGTGAGTCCAACTTCGCCAGAGAGGAGTCAGCGTTTACATGGTTTGTCTGGGCCTGTTGTTCGATGCCATTCCAGAAGCCATTGGTGGTTTAGCTACCGTCCTGAACCTGCCTGGAATTTTGTAGAGTCTGGGTCGCTTGCCGTGTGGTGTGACTAGAGGACTTCTACAGGGAGAAGCCGCTGTGAAATGTGAAGCACCCGAATATCTGAATCTTAAAAGATGAGTATTTTTCTTTAACATTAGTTTTTGGCCTATATTTTTTTGGTGATTTTCCTGAACATTTCTTATTCATTAACTTTTTACTATTTCCATAACCGTTGCTAAATATATTTTTGCTTGAATGATGAAAGAGTTTTGGACTTCCATTGTCTTTATTTGTTTTAAATCACAACGTTTCAACTGGTAAGTATCTCCAGTCGTCTTCAGGTGAATACTAAATAAGTAAAGTAACTACAGGACTATTTATACTAGCTAGGTGCACTGAAGCATACCCGAGGTGGGTGCAGTCATGCGTTCAGTTGGCACGCGATCTTATCCTAAGATTACATCTATCTAACAAAGGTTTCCAGATATTTCTTATGTCTAGGGATGGTTTACTAAAGCAGCCTGGGTTCTGATGAATAGCAGCAGCTTCCTTGAACTTTCTTTTCCTCCAGTGTGGTTCCTTATGTAGGATTTCAGCTTCTGACCACATAATATGGTGACCATGTTTCCAGGCATGGTCAGCTGCACCTGACTTTTCGGTCTCTCCTTTTAACGTATTGTTTTTGTGTTCTTTAATCCTTGTTTCTAATGGTCTTAATGTCTCACCTATATAAGATTGGCCACATTCGCAGGGAATCTGGTAGACGCAGTTTTTCCTATCTTTTTGACTTGTGGGCTTTGTCTTCATCAGGTGGCTTCTTAGGGTGTCCTTCGAGTTAAATACGGTGTTGATGTTGTATCGTTGTCCTAGTCTTCTTATTTTCTCAGATACTCCTTTGACATATGGAATATTGAGTGTTGGTTGTGCCTCTCTATTTGCTTCTTGCGGGTTGGGTCGATTCTTACGATTTTCCAATATTGTGTCAACTAATCTTGTGGGGTAGCCATTTTTGTTGAGGTCGGTCTTGATGTTATGAGTTTCTTTTTTAAGTGCTTCTTCCGAGTTACAGATTGTAATTGCTCTATCCACAAGGGTTTTAACTATGTCATGTTTCGTACTGTTTGAGTGATTTGATGTGAAATTGAGATACTGACCTGTAGGCGTAGGTTTTTTGTATACTGAAGTTTGGATGATGTTGCCATTTTTCTTCACGTTGACATCTAGGAACGGTAATTGGTTGTTTTCTTTTTCTTCCAATTACCGTTCCTAGATGTCAACGTGAAGAAAAATGGCAACATCATCCAAACTTCAGTATACAGAAAACCTACGCATACAGGTCAGTATCTCAATTTCACATCAAATCACTCAAACCGTACGAAACATGGCATAGTTGAAACCCTTGTGGATAGAGCAATTACAATCTGTAACTCGGAAGAAGCACTTAAAAAAGAAACTCATAACATCAAGACCGACCTCAACAAAAATGGCTACCCCACAAGATTAGTTGACACAATATTGGAAAATCGTAAGAATCGACCCAACCCGCAAGAAGCAAATAGAGAGGCACAACCAACACTCAATATTCCATATGTCAAAGGAGTATCTGAGAAAATAAGAAGACTAGGACAACGATACAACATCAACACCGTATTTAACTCGAAGGACACCCTAAGAAGCCACCTGATGAAGACAAAGCCCACAAGTCAAAAAGATAGGAAAAACTGCGTCTACCAGATTCCCTGCGAATGTGGCCAATCTTATATAGGTGAGACATTAAGACCATTAGAAACAAGGATTAAAGAACACAAAAACAATACGTTAAAAGGAGAGACCGAAAAGTCAGGTGCAGCTGACCATGCCTGGAAACATGGTCACCATATCATGTGGTCAGAAGCTGAAATCCTACATAAGGAACCACACTGGAGGAAAAGAAAGTTCAAGGAAGCTGCTGCTATTCATCAGAACCCAGGCTGCTTTAGTAAACCATCCCTAGACATAAGAAATATCTGGAAACCTTTGTTAGATAGATGTAATCTTAGGATAAGATCGCGTGCCAACTGAACGCATGACTGCACCCACCTCGGGTATGCTTCAGTGCACCTAGCTAGTATAAATAGTCCTGTAGTTACTTTACTTATTTAGTATTCACCTGAAGACGACTGGAGATACTTACCAGTTGAAACGTTGTGATTTAAAACAAATAAAGACAATGGAAGTCCAAAACTCTTTCATCATTCAAGAAACATCATTGTCTCCAACCTTCAAACAGTCAATATTTTTGCTTGTTTCTCTTTAAGATGCTACCCCCTTTTTGAATTTTACTTAACTAAAGCATTACCCAGAGGTGATATTGATAAAAACCCTGAGTATAGACTCATGTATTTTTTAATATTATTATGAATATTGTAACAAAGTTATCCAGTACTCGTAAGAGTAGGTAACTTTAAATTAGTACTTTCACCTGGATCAGTTGATCTCGCTGGCAATTTTAATTTGTTGTTAGTAACGTAGATGTCCTTCAGCTTGTCTTACTAGAGTTTACGTCACTAGTGTGAATTGCAATAACCCTCTTTCTTTCTTCCTACCTAACTGTATTATTAGTGCATCATAGGCTTTAGTGTACTATATTTTATGATATACTTTCTAGTATTTAGCTTGCAATACCTACCACTTCCCTCTTTCTAAAGTTAAATTACTTGTGTATTACAACTCAGTTTCTTATATACTCTGTAGTGTTTACCTTGCAGTAACCATCTTCGTAACTTACCTCACAATCTATGCATTAAGGCTCTAAATTTTAAAGTCATTTAATTTATGATAAACTGTATAGCATTTATTTCACCATTTAACATTAATAAGAATTCACTGAAGAGCTTTGAGTTTTGATAGAGTTCAAGTTCTAGTATACTTGATTGCATTTAAATTTTTTCCTTTTCATTAAGTTTATGAACATGAATATACACTGTTTTTCTTTCTGTTGCGACCATGCCTAAAAGCTTCGAGCTTTAAAGTATCTTGATTCATGACATAAGCACTTCAACCCTATTGAATTTTTATAGAATCGTTCCCATTTCTCATTGAACCTTTAAGCATAGGTTTGCATAAACCCACTTGTTAATATTTCACTTATAGCTCTAAACTTACATTTAGTTTGCTTTATGGTATACTTTATAGTATCTAATTTATAGAAGGTGTTGCACCATTTTTGTATGATCTCTTGAGCATAAATATGCACGTACTCTTGTATGAGACCTAACCACTTTGTGCTTTAGCCTAGTTTCTATTGTGATAACCCGCTTTATTATAGTTAGCTTCCTTAGGGTAACTTCCCCATTTTTTATAAACTCTTTTTGGAGTATAATTATTGTAATTTTCGAACAAATGTTTAAAAAAAAAAAGATATTAGACTTTTTAATAGAGTTTATTTAGTAAACAAATTTTACTGAGTTTTATTGAAGTGCTTCGTGTACTGTTAAGATTGGCCTCACTCATAATACAGCATTCTTTCTCTATCTCTCTACTTTCTCTTTATCGAGATCTCCTCTCGATTGGCGCCCAAAATAAAATCTGGAAAATAGAATAAAATAAAATAAAAGAACCTCAAAACCTTTGGCTCTCTAAACGAATCAAACTGAGTTTTCGGAGCACCCAAGTGACATTTAAAATAACCTAAATATCAACAACGACGTTTTAATGTTACAACCATCACAACCTTTCAGTTATCGGATTAAAGGTAAAAATAAACAAACAAATTGGTCAGTTCACAAGCACTACCCTAAGACTTATCTTTATCGGTGTCCGTAGATAGAGGACAACGGGTACGTTGATCAGCAGCCAAATAACAAAGACAGTAAATGAGGATGCCATTAAGTTGGGCAGTTGGGCATCAACATAGCTAGCCCCGGTTCATCGGATTATTGCCGGTACATAGAGTTATTGCCGGTACGTAGACGTTCACCGGTTACTAGGACCCTGATAAAAGAAACATTGCCTAGCACTTGCTTTATCGAACACGTGATTAAGTCTCGTAAGTGAGATTACTTATTTTAAAGAATAACTTTCAAAATTATTAATTTAAATTAATTTTAAATTACCAAAGAAAAAAGAAATATTCGTATACCACAAAAAAATTTATTAAAAACATAAGTCACGTGACTGATTTAATTTCTTAAGGAAATTGAAGTTTTAAAAATAAATAAAATATTAAAAGAAAATCCACGTCGATAATAACGTTATATAATTTTCAAAAGACGGAATTAATCCAATAAAACCGAAAATAATTAAATTTATTTGTGTGACGAATCACAAAATAAATATAGAAGATACAATAAATAATCTTACTTAAGAAATAAGATGAAAAAATATAACTAAAAGGCAAGGTATATAAAAAAAGAAAATGAGCTACCATAAAATATACATGCCCAGAGCATTCAATAAAATTAAATAAATATCAAGCAGCAAACCCAGAAACCGAAATAAATCAAAATTAAAACAATGGTAAGTATGCATGACAAAATTTAAATCACTAAAGATCTCGCATTGAAATGACTTCAAAATATACGCGAAACTGTGATTTGCTACTGGATATCAAATAGAAAAATATAAAAATACAGAAAAATGTATGCACTGCCAAAAATATTAAATCTGAACAAATTAGCACAGGTCAACAGACTGTATAAAATTATAAAAGATAAGCTTGATTGGTTAGTAATTAAGGTAGCAATAATTCATTACATAATTTAAATGGCAAAGAAAAATAATAAATTGAACTTGTTATTCATAATTAACCTTTAAATTGCTAGCTAGAGTCACGCTTAACCATAGAAAATATTTTATGAAAATAAAAGGCATAAGGCAGCTATGAAAGAGAATATTTTTTTTTCCAAAATTTTAAGCATTGTACAGTTTTGTGTACAATGTACACGTGTGTTGTACAAATGTACAACTGTACAATTGTACACAGCCCTGCCCTATACTTGGGTCACCACTGAATAAAAAAAATATTATAGGGAAAAGAAAACCATAAAGTCTTTCTCCACAATTTTAATTCAGTAGCTAATAAGCTAGAATCGACATGTTTCGAGTGTAGAAACACTCATCATCAGGATGTTAAAGTAAAAATTATGAACAGCTGATGTTGTTAGCAAAAGAGAAAATATAATAAAGTTAAGGTGGAACTAATCCATAATGGAGCTTTCAATAGCACGCATAGGGAGTGAGAAAATTTGTTTGTAGTCAAGAGGTGAAAATCTATCAGCACGCTGAAAGGTCCGGGACCAGTAAAAAAGCCACTGTGGGCGGGAAATGAAAGGAAAAACAGGACATATCAGTATGTTCCAATGTCAAATGAAGTGTTTTGTGGAAATCAGTTCAAGTGTGTGTGATAAGAAAAATATAGTTTGATTTGATTAGAAAAATTCATCCGTGTCAAAGAGGTGTGAAAGAAAAAGTCAGATATGAAGGGGGGGAGAGAGAAAAATTGTGTTTTTTTTTTTATATTTTAGTATAGTTGCTTTCTGTAAAAGATAAAGAAAAAAGAGATGGAATGAATGAAATGTAATAAAATAAGTTAGATTAGCTTACCATTTAGCTTGAAGAAAAATGCTGTTGGGGTACTAAGCTTGTTACGGCCCAGTTACCCCAGCAGGAGTCAAAACTGACACATATTAAAGAAATGAAATAAAAGTTATCACATTATCAAAGGAAACTTTTGATATTTTTATAAAAAAATTTTTGAAAATAAATTTTTATTCGTTTTTCATGAACATCCTAGACGGAAGTTCGCTGCGACCAGCACGTGTCTAACCCAAACGGGAAATGAACTTGAACTTGACATTGAAAAGGGGGGGAACAAGTGACATGTATTTTCGCGGTCAAATTAAAGTATTTCAGTATGCTAATAAAATCCACCTGAATTAATAGAAAGGTATCGAGGGAAAGCTCAATTAAGGTTCACAATAAACACTAAAATAGTCAGAAACAATATATCCATAATTAAAAGGTTTTAGTACATTTAAAAAAAGTTGTTGTTCAAATGATTAAAGAATATGTGTCCTAAAAAATTCAGTATATAGCGACCCCCATTGGTAGGTTAATAAATAAAAGGTGTGACTCGGCACTTCGATAAAGCAGAAAATAACTATCTCAGAGCCATCCATGAGTGAAAAGCAGTAAGAAAAAGACAGTTTGTTGTGTCGGTAAAATAGTATTAATAATGTAAAAATCAGTGGTCGTGGCACGGTGCAGACAACATCGTGATCACCCCAATGTACTGGTAGACCGCCTACAAGGAACAGAGCTAATAAGAATAAGACAAGAAATTAATGTAAAAATGTTAGGTTAGGAGAAGTGCTGAAAGGTAATTAGTCATGGATGGCCCCAAAACAGATTAATCGCTGAAAATTAATTAAAATAAATTAGAATGAAGAATAAAAGGCCGAAATAGGGTAAATAGCATTAGAGAAGAGTCAGTCAAGATGTGAAAAATTTAGGGAATTAAAAAAGCTTGTAGAACTATGTTGAATTTGGTCATTAAGACAGATTACATTTAGGTTATTTAGGGTTTTGTTAATTTCGAGGATCTCGAGAAGGTCTAGTTTATTACCCTTATTGCAAAGATGTAGATATTTAGTGTGAGAGTCTGGTACAAAGTTGTGTTTGCTCGAGTGAATATGTCTGGAAAAATTAGATTTTATTTTAGAGGGTGAGAGATTCTGATTATAGGCCTTTTCTAATTCCCTGCAGTGTTCCTTGACCCTGGTAGAGAACCTACGACCTGTCTGACCAATATAAACAGCTGTGCATCCCTCCGTAGAACAGGATATGCTGTATACCCCCGACCTATCAGAGATAGGAACACGGTCTTTCGAATTACCCAGGAACTTCTTTAGAGAATGTTGTGTTTTGAACGCAATGTCAATATTAAAAGAGTTGAAGATTTTCTTTAGTTTGTATGAAATTGGACCCCAGAATGGTAATGAGAAATATTTTTTTGGGGTTATGTCTTTATAGAGGAGATTTTTGTTTAGGGATTTGTTTAAATGTTTATAATATATTTTGTTGATGAGGTTTGGAGGGTAGCCGTTATTATTACCTATTTGTCTGATTATATTAAGTTCAGTTTTAAATTCTTTGTCTTCAAGAGGGATAGCAAAAAGTCTAGAAAAGAATGAGTGGAAGGCAGCAAATTTTTGATTTTCCGGATGATTAGAGTGGTATGGAATAATGGAATCTGTACTGGTTGGTTTGTGGTAGATAGAAAAGGAAATTGTATTGTTCTTTTTGGTTAGTTTTAGATCTAAGAAAGGGATCGAGTTGTCCACTTCTATTTCAGATGTGAATTTTATAGCAGGATGAATAGAGTTCAAAAAATTGGTAAAAGAATGAAGGTCGTCCTTAGTGCCGGTAAATATTGCAAAGATATCATCCACGTATCTTTTAATGAAAAGAATATGTTTGAAAAGAGGGTGGGTTATTATTTTGGATTCAATAAAAGACATAAAGATTTCTGCGAGTAGCGGGGATAATGCTGAACCCATAGCAAGTCCGGAAATTTGCTTATAAAATCGATTGTTAAACTGAAAGAAGTTTTGTTTGAGAACCAAGTCTACTAAAGTACAAATATTATTGACATGTTCGAGTTCTAAATTAGAGTTATCCGCAAGAAGTGTTTTAATTAGGTTTAAACATTCATTTGGGGGTATACTAGGGAATAAGTTAGCAACATCGAAAGATACCAGTAAAGAAGAGTCAGGAATATGTATGTTTGTAAGGTCACTAGCGAGGTCTGAAGAATTTTTGACTGAGAAAGAACTTTTGAATTTAGTTAGGTTAGGTAGAATCTGATTAAGCCAAATGCCGAGTCTATAACAGGGGGAACTACAGTAGGAAACTACAGGACGAACAGGTATATTCTGCTTGTGGATCTTGGGGAGGCCGTAGAGTAGAGGGGTTGAAGGGTTAATCGGTGTTAATTTAAATTTATTTGTTTTAAGGAGAATAAGAGTGTCATTGGTTTGTTTTAGAGTGGTTTTAAACAATTGAAGAAATTTATCTAGAGGGTTATTGGGAAGTAAAGAAAAGTCATCGGAAGAGAGGAAGTTATCGACTTTGTCAATATACTGTGGTCTCTCCAAAATCACCAAGCAGTTACCCTTATCGGCCCTGGATACAACTAGATTATTATCAGTAATTTTAGATTTTAAAGATTTAAGGGTTTTATACTCATTGTCATTCTTCGGCTGGGGGATAACATTGTAAAATTGATTAAGGGATGTAGTACAAAGGGATCTCAATGTGTCCTTCCTTAGGGATTCATGAGAGGTTGAGATGATGTTCTCACAATCAACAGCGATGACTTCTAGGTCTCTAGTTTCAGGTTGAAAATGAAAATTGTACTTAAGGCCCAAATTGAGTAAGCTCACTTCGTGCTCTTCGAACTGAGTACTACTTAGGTTAAGTGTCCTATCATTGAACCTAAAACCTTCGACGTTTGAAATATTTAAAGTTTCTTCATTTAGTTCGGATTTGAAAATAGAATTGTCAAAGCTGATGTTATTGGTAGAGGAATCATTTATATTATTAGCAAAGGTGGAATTAAAAATTTTTTTACCGTTAGTAGAATTAGATTTGTAATTAAGAGAAAAGTTAAATGTACGCCTCTGTTGGGTGGTTAAGTAATCTAATTTGTTGTTTAAACGTTGAAATTTGATATTTTTTTGGTCATGAACATAATTTAGTAAGGAAAAACACAGAGAGTCCCACTGAACTGGGTGTAGAATGTGATTTAATTCGTAAAAGAGAGATTTAAGTTTTAAATTGATTAAATTAAGTTTAAAGTAATGTTTTTTAATTTCTTCCCTTAGCCAAACCTTGGTTGCAAACTGGATAGCCTTCCTAGCAGACGAAGAGTTGACATGAGAGCGGAGGGAAATGTATCTCGGCTGCAGGTTTCTTCTAATACATTCGCCGTTGAACCATATATCTAGCTCCACCAATTTTCTCTTCAGTAGGTTAACCTTGTACTCTCGGACTAGAAACGCCTGACCGGCTCCTTTAATTTTGAAGAAGTAGTCCATACTCAAAGTGGAGTTGAATAATATAGGGAAAAGAAAACCATAAAGTCTTTCTCCACAATTTTAATTCAGTAGCTAATAAGCTAGAATCGACATGTTTCGAGTGTAGAAACACTCATCATCAGGATGTTAAAGTAAAAATTATGAACAGCTGATGTTGTTAGCAAAAGAGAAAATATAATAAAGTTAAGGTGGAACTAATCCATAATGGAGCTTTCAATAGCACGCATAGGGAGTGAGAAAATTTGTTTGTAGTCAAGAGGTGAAAATCTATCAGCACGCTGAAAGGTCCGGGACCAGTAAAAAAGCCACTGTGGGCGGGAAATGAAAGGAAAAACAGGACATATCAGTATGTTCCAATGTCAAATGAAGTGTTTTGTGGAAATCAGTTCAAGTGTGTGTGATAAGAAAAATATAGTTTGATTTGATTAGAAAAATTCATCCGTGTCAAAGAGGTGTGAAAGAAAAAGTCAGATATGAAGGGGGGGAGAGAGAAAAATTGTGTTTTTTTTTTTTATATTTTAGTATAGTTGCTTTCTGTAAAAGATAAAGAAAAAAGAGATGGAATGAATGAAATGTAATAAAATAAGTTAGATTAGCTTACCATTTAGCTTGAAGAAAAATGCTGTTGGGGTACTAAGCTTGTTACGGCCCAGTTACCCCAGCAGGAGTCAAAACTGACACATATTAAAGAAATGAAATAAAAGTTATCACATTATCAAAGGAAACTTTTGATATTTTTATAAAAAAATTTTTGAAAATAAATTTTTATTCGTTTTTCATGAACATCCTAGACGGAAGTTCGCTGCGACCAGCACGTGTCTAACCCAAACGGGAAATGAACTTGAACTTGACATTGAAAAGGGGGGGAACAAGTGACATGTATTTTCGCGGTCAAATTAAAGTATTTCTCTACCAGGGTCAAGGAACACTGCAGGGAATTAGAAAAGGCCTATAATCAGAATCTCTCACCCTCTAAAATAAAATCTAATTTTTCCAGACATATTCACTCGAGCAAACACAACTTTGTACCAGACTCTCACACTAAATATCTACATCTTTGCAATAAGGGTAATAAACTAGACCTTCTCGAGATCCTCGAAATTAACAAAACCCTAAATAACCTAAATGTAATCTGTCTTAATGACCAAATTCAACATAGTTCTACAAGCTTTTTTAATTCCCTAAATTTTTCACATCTTGACTGACTCTTCTCTAATGCTATTTACCCTATTTCGGCCTTTTATTCTTCATTCTAATTTATTTTAATTAATTTTCAGCGATTAATCTGTTTTGGGGCCATCCATGACTAATTACCTTTCAGCACTTCTCCTAACCTAACATTTTTACATTAATTTCTTGTCTTATTCTTATTAGCTCTGTTCCTTGTAGGCGGTCTACCAGTACATTGGGGTGATCACGATGTTGTCTGCACCGTGCCACGACCACTGATTTTTACATTATTAATACTATTTTACCGACACAACAAACTGTCTTTTTCTTACTGCTTTTCACTCATGGATGGCTCTGAGATAGTTATTTTCTGCTTTATCGAAGTGCCGAGTCACACCTTTTATTTATTAACCTACCAATGGGGGTCGCTATATACTGAATTTTTTAGGACACATATTCTTTAATCATTTGAACAACAACTTTTTTTAAATGTACTAAAACCTTTTAATTATGGATATATTGTTTCTGACTATTTTAGTGTTTATTGTGAACCTTAATTGAGCTTTCCCTCGATACCTTTCTATTAATTCAGGTGGATTTTATTAGCATACTGAAATACTTTAATTTGACCGCGAAAATACATGTCACTTGTTCCCCCCCTTTTCAATGTCAAGTTCAAGTTCATTTCCCGTTTGGGTTAGACACGTGCTGGTCGCAGCGAACTTCCGTCTAGGATGTTCATGAAAAACGAATAAAAATTTATTTTCAAAAATTTTTTTATAAAAATATCAAAAGTTTCCTTTGATAATGTGATAACTTTTATTTCATTTCTTTAATATGTGTCAGTTTTGACTCCTGCTGGGGTAACTGGGCCGTAACAAGCTTAGTACCCCAACAGCATTTTTCTTCAAGCTAAATGGTAAGCTAATCTAACTTATTTTATTACATTTCATTCATTCCATCTCTTTTTTCTTTATCTTTTACAGAAAGCAACTATACTAAAATATAAAAAAAAAAACACAATTTTTCTCTCTCCCCCCCTTCATATCTGACTTTTTCTTTCACACCTCTTTGACACGGATGAATTTTTCTAATCAAATCAAACTATATTTTTCTTATCACACACACTTGAACTGATTTCCACAAAACACTTCATTTGACATTGGAACATACTGATATGTCCTGTTTTTCCTTTCATTTCCCGCCCACAGTGGCTTTTTTACTGGTCCCGGACCTTTCAGCGTGCTGATAGATTTTCACCTCTTGACTACAAACAAATTTTCTCACTCCCTATGCGTGCTATTGAAAGCTCCATTATGGATTAGTTCCACCTTAACTTTATTATATTTTCTCTTTTGCTAACAACATCAGCTGTTCATAATTTTTACTTTAACATCCTGATGATGAGTGTTTCTACACTCGAAACATGTCGATTCTAGCTTATTAGCTACTGAATTAAAATTGTGGAGAAAGACTTTATGGTTTTCTTTTCCCTATATTATTCAACTCCACGTTGAGTATGGACTACTTCTTCAAAATTAAAGGAGCCGGTCAGGCGTTTCTAGTCCGAGAGTACAAGGTTAACCTACTGAAGAGAAAATTGGTGGAGCTAGATATATGGTTCAACGGCGAATGTATTAGAAGAAACCTGCAGCCGAGATACATTTCCCTCCGCTCTCATGTCAACTCTTCGTCTGCTAGGAAGGCTATCCAGTTTGCAACCAAGGTTTGGCTAAGGGAAGAAATTAAAAAACATTACTTTAAACTTAATTTAATCAATTTAAAACTTAAATCTCTCTTTTACGAATTAAATCACATTCTACACCCAGTTCAGTGGGACTCTCTGTGTTTTTCCTTACTAAATTATGTTCATGACCAAAAAAATATCAAATTTCAACGTTTAAACAACAAATTAGATTACTTAACCACCCAACAGAGGCGTACATTTAACTTTTCTCTTAATTACAAATCTAATTCTACTAACGGTAAAAAAATTTTTAATTCCACCTTTGCTAATAATATAAATGATTCCTCTACCAATAACATCAGCTTTGACAATTCTATTTTCAAATCCGAACTAAATGAAGAAACTTTAAATATTTCAAACGTCGAAGGTTTTAGGTTCAATGATAGGACACTTAACCTAAGTAGTACTCAGTTCGAAGAGCACGAAGTGAGCTTACTCAATTTGGGCCTTAAGTACAATTTTCATTTTCAACCTGAAACTAGAGACCTAGAAGTCATCGCTGTTGATTGTGAGAACATCATCTCAACCTCTCATGAATCCCTAAGGAAGGACACATTGAGATCCCTTTGTACTACATCCCTTAATCAATTTTACAATGTTATCCCCCAGCCGAAGAATGACAATGAGTATAAAACCCTTAAATCTTTAAAATCTAAAATTACTGATAATAATCTAGTTGTATCCAGGGCCGATAAGGGTAACTGCTTGGTGATTTTGGAGAGACCACAGTATATTGACAAAGTCGATAACTTCCTCTCTTCCGATGACTTTTCTTTACTTCCCAATAACCCTCTAGATAAATTTCTTCAATTGTTTAAAACCACTCTAAAACAAACCAATGACACTCTTATTCTCCTTAAAACAAATAAATTTAAATTAACACCGATTAACCCTTCAACCCCTCTACTCTACGGCCTCCCCAAGATCCACAAGCAGAATATACCTGTTCGTCCTGTAGTTTCCTACTGTAGTTCCCCCTGTTATAGACTCGGCATTTGGCTTAATCAGATTCTACCTAACCTAACTAAATTCAAAAGTTCTTTCTCAGTCAAAAATTCTTCAGACCTCGCTAGTGACCTTACAAACATACATATTCCTGACTCTTCTTTACTGGTATCTTTCGATGTTGCTAACTTATTCCCTAGTATACCCCCAAATGAATGTTTAAACCTAATTAAAACACTTCTTGCGGATAACTCTAATTTAGAACTCGAACATGTCAATAATATTTGTACTTTAGTAGACTTGGTTCTCAAACAAAACTTCTTTCAGTTTAACAATCGATTTTATAAGCAAATTTCCGGACTTGCTATGGGTTCAGCATTATCCCCGCTACTCGCAGAAATCTTTATGTCTTTTATTGAATCCAAAATAATAACCCACCCTCTTTTCAAACATATTCTTTTCATTAAAAGATACGTGGATGATATCTTTGCAATATTTACCGGCACTAAGGACGACCTTCATTCTTTTACCAATTTTTTGAACTCTATTCATCCTGCTATAAAATTCACATCTGAAATAGAAGTGGACAACTCGATCCCTTTCTTAGATCTAAAACTAACCAAAAAGAACAATACAATTTCCTTTTCTATCTACCACAAACCAACCAGTACAGATTCCATTATTCCATACCACTCTAATCATCCGGAAAATCAAAAATTTGCTGCCTTCCACTCATTCTTTTCTAGACTTTTTGCTATCCCTCTTGAAGACAAAGAATTTAAAACTGAACTTAATATAATCAGACAAATAGGTAATAATAACGGCTACCCTCCAAACCTCATCAACAAAATATATTATAAACATTTAAACAAATCCCTAAACAAAAATCTCCTCTATAAAGACATAACCCCAAAAAAATATTTCTCATTACCATTCTGGGGTCCAATTTCATACAAACTAAAGAAAATCTTCAACTCTTTTAATATTGACATTGCGTTCAAAACACAACATTCTCTAAAGAAGTTCCTGGGTAATTCGAAAGACCGTGTTCCTATCTCTGATAGGTCGGGGGTATACAGCATATCCTGTTCTACGGAGGGATGCACAGCTGTTTATATTGGTCAGACAGGTCGTAGGTTCTCTACCAGGGTCAAGGAACACTGCAGGGAATTAGAAAAGGCCTATAATCAGAATCTCTCACCCTCTAAAATAAAATCTAATTTTTCCAGACATATTCACTCGAGCAAACACAACTTTGTACCAGACTCTCACACTAAATATCTACATCTTTGCAATAAGGGTAATAAACTAGACCTTCTCGAGATCCTCGAAATTAACAAAACCCTAAATAACCTAAATGTAATCTGTCTTAATGACCAAATTCAACATAGTTCTACAAGCTTTTTTAATTCCCTAAATTTTTCACATCTTGACTGACTCTTCTCTAATGCTATTTACCCTATTTCGGCCTTTTATTCTTCATTCTAATTTATTTTAATTAATTTTCAGCGATTAATCTGTTTTGGGGCCATCCATGACTAATTACCTTTCAGCACTTCTCCTAACCTAACATTTTTACATTAATTTCTTGTCTTATTCTTATTAGCTCTGTTCCTTGTAGGCGGTCTACCAGTACATTGGGGTGATCACGATGTTGTCTGCACCGTGCCACGACCACTGATTTTTACATTATTAATACTATTTTACCGACACAACAAACTGTCTTTTTCTTACTGCTTTTCACTCATGGATGGCTCTGAGATAGTTATTTTCTGCTTTATCGAAGTGCCGAGTCACACCTTTTATTTATTAACCTACCAATGGGGGTCGCTATATACTGAATTTTTTAGGACACATATTCTTTAATCATTTGAACAACAACTTTTTTTAAATGTACTAAAACCTTTTAATTATGGATATATTGTTTCTGACTATTTTAGTGTTTATTGTGAACCTTAATTGAGCTTTCCCTCGATACCTTTCTATTAATTCAGGTGGATTTTATTAGCATACTGAAATACTTTAATTTGACCGCGAAAATACATGTCACTTGTTCCCCCCCTTTTCAATGTCAAGTTCAAGTTCATTTCCCGTTTGGGTTAGACACGTGCTGGTCGCAGCGAACTTCCGTCTAGGATGTTCATGAAAAACGAATAAAAATTTATTTTCAAAAATTTTTTTATAAAAATATCAAAAGTTTCCTTTGATAATGTGATAACTTTTATTTCATTTCTTTAATATGTGTCAGTTTTGACTCCTGCTGGGGTAACTGGGCCGTAACAAGCTTAGTACCCCAACAGCATTTTTCTTCAAGCTAAATGGTAAGCTAATCTAACTTATTTTATTACATTTCATTCATTCCATCTCTTTTTTCTTTATCTTTTACAGAAAGCAACTATACTAAAATATAAAAAAAAAAACACAATTTTTCTCTCTCCCCCCCTTCATATCTGACTTTTTCTTTCACACCTCTTTGACACGGATGAATTTTTCTAATCAAATCAAACTATATTTTTCTTATCACACACACTTGAACTGATTTCCACAAAACACTTCATTTGACATTGGAACATACTGATATGTCCTGTTTTTCCTTTCATTTCCCGCCCACAGTGGCTTTTTTACTGGTCCCGGACCTTTCAGCGTGCTGATAGATTTTCACCTCTTGACTACAAACAAATTTTCTCACTCCCTATGCGTGCTATTGAAAGCTCCATTATGGATTAGTTCCACCTTAACTTTATTATATTTTCTCTTTTGCTAACAACATCAGCTGTTCATAATTTTTACTTTAACATCCTGATGATGAGTGTTTCTACACTCGAAACATGTCGATTCTAGCTTATTAGCTACTGAATTAAAATTGTGGAGAAAGACTTTATGGTTTTCTTTTCCCTATATTATTCAACTCCACTTTGAGTATGGACTACTTCTTCAAAATTAAAGGAGCCGGTCAGGCGTTTCTAGTCCGAGAGTACAAGGTTAACCTACTGAAGAGAAAATTGGTGGAGCTAGATATATGGTTCAACGGCGAATGTATTAGAAGAAACCTGCAGCCGAGATACATTTCCCTCCGCTCTCATGTCAACTCTTCGTCTGCTAGGAAGGCTATCCAGTTTGCAACCAAGGTTTGGCTAAGGGAAGAAATTAAAAAACATTACTTTAAACTTAATTTAATCAATTTAAAACTTAAATCTCTCTTTTACGAATTAAATCACATTCTACACCCAGTTCAGTGGGACTCTCTGTGTTTTTCCTTACTAAATTATGTTCATGACCAAAAAAATATCAAATTTCAACGTTTAAACAACAAATTAGATTACTTAACCACCCAACAGAGGCGTACATTTAACTTTTCTCTTAATTACAAATCTAATTCTACTAACGGTAAAAAAATTTTTAATTCCACCTTTGCTAATAATATAAATGATTCCTCTACCAATAACATCAGCTTTGACAATTCTATTTTCAAATCCGAACTAAATGAAGAAACTTTAAATATTTCAAACGTCGAAGGTTTTAGGTTCAATGATAGGACACTTAACCTAAGTAGTACTCAGTTCGAAGAGCACGAAGTGAGCTTACTCAATTTGGGCCTTAAGTACAATTTTCATTTTCAACCTGAAACTAGAGACCTAGAAGTCATCGCTGTTGATTGTGAGAACATCATCTCAACCTCTCATGAATCCCTAAGGAAGGACACATTGAGATCCCTTTGTACTACATCCCTTAATCAATTTTACAATGTTATCCCCCAGCCGAAGAATGACAATGAGTATAAAACCCTTAAATCTTTAAAATCTAAAATTACTGATAATAATCTAGTTGTATCCAGGGCCGATAAGGGTAACTGCTTGGTGATTTTGGAGAGACCACAGTATATTGACAAAGTCGATAACTTCCTCTCTTCCGATGACTTTTCTTTACTTCCCAATAACCCTCTAGATAAATTTCTTCAATTGTTTAAAACCACTCTAAAACAAACCAATGACACTCTTATTCTCCTTAAAACAAATAAATTTAAATTAACACCGATTAACCCTTCAACCCCTCTACTCTACGGCCTCCCCAAGATCCACAAGCAGAATATACCTGTTCGTCCTGTAGTTTCCTACTGTAGTTCCCCCTGTTATAGACTCGGCATTTGGCTTAATCAGATTCTACCTAACCTAACTAAATTCAAAAGTTCTTTCTCAGTCAAAAATTCTTCAGACCTCGCTAGTGACCTTACAAACATACATATTCCTGACTCTTCTTTACTGGTATCTTTCGATGTTGCTAACTTATTCCCTAGTATACCCCCAAATGAATGTTTAAACCTAATTAAAACACTTCTTGCGGATAACTCTAATTTAGAACTCGAACATGTCAATAATATTTGTACTTTAGTAGACTTGGTTCTCAAACAAAACTTCTTTCAGTTTAACAATCGATTTTATAAGCAAATTTCCGGACTTGCTATGGGTTCAGCATTATCCCCGCTACTCGCAGAAATCTTTATGTCTTTTATTGAATCCAAAATAATAACCCACCCTCTTTTCAAACATATTCTTTTCATTAAAAGATACGTGGATGATATCTTTGCAATATTTACCGGCACTAAGGACGACCTTCATTCTTTTACCAATTTTTTGAACTCTATTCATCCTGCTATAAAATTCACATCTGAAATAGAAGTGGACAACTCGATCCCTTTCTTAGATCTAAAACTAACCAAAAAGAACAATACAATTTCCTTTTCTATCTACCACAAACCAACCAGTACAGATTCCATTATTCCATACCACTCTAATCATCCGGAAAATCAAAAATTTGCTGCCTTCCACTCATTCTTTTCTAGACTTTTTGCTATCCCTCTTGAAGACAAAGAATTTAAAACTGAACTTAATATAATCAGACAAATAGGTAATAATAACGGCTACCCTCCAAACCTCATCAACAAAATATATTATAAACATTTAAACAAATCCCTAAACAAAAATCTCCTCTATAAAGACATAACCCCAAAAAAATATTTCTCATTACCATTCTGGGGTCCAATTTCATACAAACTAAAGAAAATCTTCAACTCTTTTAATATTGACATTGCGTTCAAAACACAACATTCTCTAAAGAAGTTCCTGGGTAATTCGAAAGACCGTGTTCCTATCTCTGATAGGTCGGGGGTATACAGCATATCCTGTTCTACGGAGGGATGCACAGCTGTTTATATTGGTCAGACAGGTCGTAGGTTCTCTACCAGGGTCAAGGAACACTGCAGGGAATTAGAAAAGGCCTATAATCAGAATCTCTCACCCTCTAAAATAAAATCTAATTTTTCCAGACATATTCACTCGAGCAAACACAACTTTGTACCAGACTCTCACACTAAATATCTACATCTTTGCAATAAGGGTAATAAACTAGACCTTCTCGAGATCCTCGAAATTAACAAAACCCTAAATAACCTAAATGTAATCTGTCTTAATGACCAAATTCAACATAGTTCTACAAGCTTTTTTAATTCCCTAAATTTTTCACATCTTGACTGACTCTTCTCTAATGCTATTTACCCTATTTCGGCCTTTTATTCTTCATTCTAATTTATTTTAATTAATTTTCAGCGATTAATCTGTTTTGGGGCCATCCATGACTAATTACCTTTCAGCACTTCTCCTAACCTAACATTTTTACATTAATTTCTTGTCTTATTCTTATTAGCTCTGTTCCTTGTAGGCGGTCTACCAGTACATTGGGGTGATCACGATGTTGTCTGCACCGTGCCACGACCACTGATTTTTACATTATTAATACTATTTTACCGACACAACAAACTGTCTTTTTCTTACTGCTTTTCACTCATGGATGGCTCTGAGATAGTTATTTTCTGCTTTATCGAAGTGCCGAGTCACACCTTTTATTTATTAACCTACCAATGGGGGTCGCTATATACTGAATTTTTTAGGACACATATTCTTTAATCATTTGAACAACAACTTTTTTTAAATGTACTAAAACCTTTTAATTATGGATATATTGTTTCTGACTATTTTAGTGTTTATTGTGAACCTTAATTGAGCTTTCCCTCGATACCTTTCTATTAATTCAGGTGGATTTTATTAGCATACTGAAATACTTTAATTTGACCGCGAAAATACATGTCACTTGTTCCCCCCCTTTTCAATGTCAAGTTCAAGTTCATTTCCCGTTTGGGTTAGACACGTGCTGGTCGCAGCGAACTTCCGTCTAGGATGTTCATGAAAAACGAATAAAAATTTATTTTCAAAAATTTTTTTATAAAAATATCAAAAGTTTCCTTTGATAATGTGATAACTTTTATTTCATTTCTTTAATATGTGTCAGTTTTGACTCCTGCTGGGGTAACTGGGCCGTAACAAGCTTAGTACCCCAACAGCATTTTTCTTCAAGCTAAATGGTAAGCTAATCTAACTTATTTTATTACATTTCATTCATTCCATCTCTTTTTTCTTTATCTTTTACAGAAAGCAACTATACTAAAATATAAAAAAAAAAACACAATTTTTCTCTCTCCCCCCCTTCATATCTGACTTTTTCTTTCACACCTCTTTGACACGGATGAATTTTTCTAATCAAATCAAACTATATTTTTCTTATCACACACACTTGAACTGATTTCCACAAAACACTTCATTTGACATTGGAACATACTGATATGTCCTGTTTTTCCTTTCATTTCCCGCCCACAGTGGCTTTTTTACTGGTCCCGGACCTTTCAGCGTGCTGATAGATTTTCACCTCTTGACTACAAACAAATTTTCTCACTCCCTATGCGTGCTATTGAAAGCTCCATTATGGATTAGTTCCACCTTAACTTTATTATATTTTCTCTTTTGCTAACAACATCAGCTGTTCATAATTTTTACTTTAACATCCTGATGATGAGTGTTTCTACACTCGAAACATGTCGATTCTAGCTTATTAGCTACTGAATTAAAATTGTGGAGAAAGACTTTATGGTTTTCTTTTCCCTATATTATTCAACTCCACTTTGAGTATGGACTACTTCTTCAAAAAAAAAATATTAATTAAATACTTCGAATTAAAAATATTAATTAAATAAATCGAATTAAAAATATTAAACATCACTGCTAGCAATAGAATAAAATAAGAAACATTAAATGTACAATAATAGCAATGAATGCATAAACCAACAAATAAAATTAGAAAGTTGTAATTATAAAAGCTGATCTCCAAAACTATTTATTATATATATTTTAAATAAAACAAAATATTCAGCTTGTTTAATTAAATTAGCTTTAAAATGGCTAATGAGACAATTTTAAGGCTTAAATCTCTTAATTGAATCAACAGTAAATTGCTAATGAGACAATTACAGGTTAAGTCAATGAAAGAAATGAACAAAAAGAATTAGTTAACATTTCTGCATTTAGCCAGTCAGAAAAGGAGGAGGAGACCAAAGGTTCTTAAAATTTCTTTGTGCTTACCTGGTGCATGAACTGCTCGGACTGCCACAGGATTGCTTTACATATAGCGTTTTTCCATTGGCATAACTTATAATCAAAGATAAATATTCTTTACACAACATGTAAACTTTTAAAAGTAATAATTAATTATCATTGCTAAATTGTACATTCAAATCAAAACACTTATATTACCATCAATCGAACTTAGACGGGATCAAATGGCAAACAATAATAAAAATAATGACAAGATAAATGATAATACACATAATTAATCATCAAACTGCGCTAATAAGTTAGTAGTAAGATTCAATAAATTATAAATTAAAATGAAAGAATAAGAAATCAAAATAAAGTAAGTTCGTAAAACTTGAGCCGAGACCACAAGTCTATAGTTTTGCTGTAGCTGTAGTTTTACTAATAAAATATCAAAACTTATAGAAATAAGCTATTGCTGTCAATAGAAAGAGACACCCATAAGCATAGCTTCTTTTAATTAAAAGTGAGATAGTAATGGATTTCAAAAAGTACGGGTAATTAGGAAAATATGAAATAAGCATATCGAAGCTGGTCGATATTTATTGAACTGAACACTATGGTATTTTGTGTGCACAGTGATGAAATTTAGGAAAGCTACATAGGCATAATTCCAGCTGATTTTATATAATTAACTATTAAATAGTAAGTTTTTTATGGTCTCAACTCGGTCTTCGAGCACAAATCTAATTTAAAATATGAATAAAGTTGGCAGCTCTCTGCTGAATATAGTTAATTAAAACAGTCTCTGCAAGACTACTTGTTTAAAAAAATAAAGTAATTTTTGCTAGTGGGATATTGAACTTATTTTTCCTCGGGTAAGTTTTTAACGGTTCAGTGAAAATGTGAAATTAAAATAAAGCAAATTGATTAATAAATGAACGAGTGATCAAAAGTGGTAAAATGAATAATAAAACATGTGGAAATCATGGAAAAACGTAGAAAACTCACCTCTAACGTTGGTCTGTGGGTGCATGTAATTGACAATTCATTTATCGAGCCAAGAATTTACATCATCCATACGGATTTCGGGCAGCGAGATTCCCAAAATGGGAAAGTGGACACTCCTCACTGCACTAAAACAGGTACGATGGGATAAAAACACCTCACGGTGAGGGGATGAACCCTGATTCCCAAACGCGAACCTTCTTTCTTGGTAGACAAATGTAAAGTAAAAGTCCAGAAAAATTTCCCCACCCAAGAAAGATCAAAGTCAAACTCTGTCAAAAAAAACGACACTTCCGCCAGAAGCACGAATCGAATCGGTGGCCTTTAGTTGATCTAAAAATCTGTACTACACAGAGAAAATCTTAATACGGTAAAGCCGAATAACAGACGCTCATTAAGTTATAGAAGGCCATCCCCAGGCACTTACTTTGACAAGAAAAATGTGTAAAAATGCACGAGCACTAACACCATAATGACAAGAAAAAAGAAAATAAAGGTTATAAAGTTCCGGAAAAATAATACGATTGCCCTTGCCACTTTGCCATGAATGGAAACAAATCCTTAATGTTGAAAATAAGGGCATAGGTAAGTCTATATTCGACTGTGATACACTCAAAAGAAATCACAGAAACCTGCATTTGTAGACAGAAACAACGGTGTTCGCAATAAGTCCAACCAGAGGTAAACAGACAAGAGAGGCAAAATTGAAGGTCGAACTGATGATACACAATTATGGGAACGGAATTAGAAGAGGCCTAGAAGGACACGAAACGACTCTGTTAAACAAGAAGTCTATCAGGAAAATCAGGTGAAGGTCTAGCCAGAAAATGAAATATAATGGAATAAAATCTAATCGAACTTTAAGGTTCCGAACAAAGGTAAGAAATAAATTCAAGAGAGCAAAGCAAAAGTTAATTATTAGGTCGAGGTAACGAAATATAAGGGAAGAATTACATAGATACTCAGTGGCTAAATTGAACCGTTACAAGGAAGCTCACCACATAAAGACCGACCTCAACAAAAATGGCTACCCCACAAGATTAGTTGACACAATATTGGAAAATCGTAAGAATCGACCCAACGCGCACGAAGCAGACAGAGAGGCACAACCAACACTCAATATTCCGTATGTCAAGGGAGTATCTGAGAAAATAAGAAGACTAGAACAACGATATAACATAAACACCGTATTCAACTCGAGGGACACCCTAAGAAGCCACCTGACGAAGACAAAGCCTATAAGTCAAAAAGATAGGAAAAACTGCGTCTACCAGATCCCCTGCGAGTGCGGCCAATCTTATATAGGTGAGATATTAAGATCACTCGAGACAAGGATTAAAGAACACAAAAACAATACGTTAAAAGGAGAGACCGAAAAGTCAGGTGCAGCTGACCATGCCTGGAAACATGGCCACCATATCATGTGGTCAGAAGCTGAAATCCTACATAAGGAAATACACTGGAGGAAAAGAAAGTTTAAGGAAGCTGCTGCCATTCACCAGAATGCAGGCTGCTTTAGTAAACCATCATTAGACTTAAGAAATATCTGGAAACCTTTGTTAGATAGCTGTAATCTTAGGATAAGATCGCGTGCCAACTGAACGCATGACTGCACCCACCTCAGTTATGCTTCGGTGCACCTAGCTAGTACAAATAGTCTTGTAGTTCTATAACTTATTTAGTATTGACCTGAAGACGACTCAAGATACTTACCAGTTGAAACGTTGTGATTTAAAACAGATAAAGACAATGGACGTCCAAAACTCTTTCATCATTCATCTAATTTGGTATCATCACTTATTGCATTACCTGTAAATTTTTGGTCAAATGAATAGTAATTGTAGGTACTTACCGGCCACACAAAAATAATTAAAATTCAATGAAAGTAAAAATAATCGGCACCATAACCACAAAATATTTTGAAAACGTAATTAAATGTAACAAAAAGCGCAATTCATAACTCGGTGTTTGGGTTCATTACGGTCCACTACAAATCTAGGGATATTATTATGTCCCAATATCAGCTGATCGATGACAAATTTCTGCTGTCATCTGTTTTAAAACAAGAGTATTTGTGCCGTTTTCTATAGTAAGTTTTCACAAATATAATTTTTCTAACGAACTTAAACTACAGATTTTTACTTTTTAAGGCCAAATTTAGTTACACCTACCATTAATTTAACCAAATTTATATGCATTTTTACAACGAGTTTTTTTTTTCTCACACCTATGGTGCTGGCTCACTCTTGTGTCTTGTGTGCTCTCAATTTTTATCCGATTTTTTTCCTCTTTGTTAATATAATTGCATACAAATTCAACTTTGTTTTACTGTATCCCATAATACTGTATTACAATTATTGACCTTTCCTTTTTATTCTGATTCATTTCGGATTCTTCTTTAATACAACTAATCTTTTTGAAGGAAACAGACAAAACTTTCTTGAATTAATCTTTTTTCCTTTTAAAACAATTATATTATTAAATTGATTCATATCCTGCTTCAATGCTAATTTTTCGACTGGGCTTCCTTGTTGGATTGCTTTCTATACTTTATGTATAGTTTCTCTTGTTAAGTTTATCATTATCATTTTTGATATTTATGTTTGAAGGTTTTTCAAATACCTCAGCTCGTAACCTAGATCCCTCTATCATCTTGGAGCTCCGTTAGGACAGTTTGCATGCATGTTTATGCATTCGGAACATATAGAGAATTAAGTAAAAACTTTCTACCAAATATACCAATGGATGAAGGCGTCTTATGTGTTATTTCTTTTTTTCAAATTTACAATTTATTGCATTTAGTTAGTGGCGTAATATTTTTGATATATTAATAATAATATACGAGTAAGTAATTTAAAATAACGGTAGGAGCATTTTTGTAAAAGAGTTAACTTTTCGTGTACCTTTTTTGAGCTGGACTAGCTGCCGTATAGCCGGATTTAACTTCGTCTGACTTATTGTGTTTAATCAAAAATTTGTGAAAGCACCTCAAAAGATGTCTTGTTAGTAGGAAAAATTTTCAACGTGCCCTCATATCTTATAGCCAAGAAATCATCTCTGTAAAGCATCAAGCCAGAAACTAATAGCCAATAACACTTCACTTCTAACTGTCACACAAATCGCATACCTTAGTTGCAAACTAAATAAAGAAGGGGGATCGCTCCCTAGAGATACGATACCGCATCAAAAAAGCCAGTTGGGTTTATGTACTGTATCACTGATATGAACACTCGATGGAGAATTTTTAAATTAAGTTATATACTGGATGCATTTCGTTAAGAACTTGAAAATAAAAATTCTGTTGGTAAACTCACAGAGTTTGTTTAACGGTCATACAGGGTGTAATGCAAATGACATTGATAGAGTGGTCTTCAGCACAAAATATACTGACCAAAGCGTTATCTTTTTTGTATTAGCATTTTTTCTAAAATAAGCTAGTAGCGCCGATTTAGAACCAGGTGTTTTCCGTGCACCATTCTTTAAAACTGTTATATGCCTTGTCATATCTCGTGTGGCTTTCAGTTGGCAGAAGATTTTCTTCTACTATTTTTGCTACTTTCCGAATTTCTGGTGGAGTAGCAGCAATGTCAAATTCCTCATCTGATTCATTTCGATGTTTTGTAAAATTTTTAACACTACATAACTGCATCTATTCAAAAAATGTTAATTAGTAAAATAATACAAAATATTCTCAATCAATAAAAAGCGAATAATTGTGGCATATCGGACAAGTGTGTAACTGTTTTTTTGTATTGGAATACACAGGGATTCAAGCCGCTGGGCTGGCGCTACGGTTGTGTTGATGGCCGCTTTGCTTTTGTAAAGGGCTAATAATGCATCTTACCGCTGTTGTCGGGATTGCTTAAGTCCTAACAAGGATGAAACGGTCGTCGTGATATACCCGCCCCAGGGTATCCATTGTGCTTGGATCCCTGTGTATTTCAATATAAAAAATAGTTACACACTTGTCCGATATGCCACAATTATCCACTTTTAATTATTTTCGCGGACAGTATATTATCTTCTAAACATTCTCAATATATGTAAATAAACGGATTAAAAAAAAAGGTTTTCAACATCAAACTTATTGAAAATTTTGAGAGTGAAGAAATTTTATGCAGATGGTGTATATTAATTTGTTTTGTCAATGACATCGTATTGACTGAACTCGAAACTATTATGTATGTTTGCTACAGCTGCAGCCAGCCGCCTCAGTAAAAACCGATATAAAAACGCACTTAGGGCGATGACACACGGCATATTTGTAGCGGTTTCTGACGAGGCGCTAGACAACTCGGTTGCAGCTATTGCAAGACATACGTAGCATTTTCATCGCGATTTCTGTTGCGGCTGCATCATTGGCAACACTAATCTAGATCAATTTTGACTGCCGTTCGTTAATCAAATAAAGTTATTTGTTTTGGGTCTCGAAAATTAAAAATCGACGTGTCTGACCAGTTGTATATAATTCCGGGTATCCTAGAACCGCTTCAAGAAAGAAAACAGCTAGCGGCGGTTGTAGTAGATGATGCACCGAGGCGGTTTCAAAACCGCGTGACGCGACCCACTGCTATGTGTAATTTGTATCATTTTTAAACACATACATAGCAGTCGCCGCGGCCACCGAGTCGGCACAATCAGCTGTTTGTGCCATCGCTCTAAGGATGAAAATTTGCTAATCTTTAAACTGTAAAAAATTGAGTGTGAATTTGAAGAAAATCAGTGACAGAAGGCACATGAGGATATTTTAAATGCGGTCATCCACTTTTAAATGTTTTGAAGCCCTGTTTTATTATATGTTAACTATAAAAAGTTAATAAAACATAATAATATATTCATATACATAATACTTATATTTAAATATTATAACGTAAATAATAATATTAATATAGTATCTATATTACATAACAAGTGTTGAAAGTGGTACCTTTCAAATGAGGAGGTATTTAGCACGAGGCGTCAGCCGAGTGTGAGAAAATCACTTTCACACGAGTAATGTACACAATTTTTCCTACGACCATACAATATAATCAAAAAGAGTTTGATTTGTTTTTAATAGTTTGTAGGTATCACCATTGTGTTAATCAAATTTTTTCAACACCAGAGTTGAAAAATTAATTTTAACTCTAGAGTTGAACAAAATAAAAATAATGCCCACTTATTTTAACTTAGCTAGATTTAAATAAAAATAATAACTTTTTCTCCTATTTGCTTACGCACATTACATACCTACTATCTATGTACAGTAAATAAATTTCGTTTCTGAACTTTTAGCTGCTTGCATTCTTTTAATAAAACAATAATATAGGTACCTACGAAAACAACATAACACAAAACAACAACATAACCTCAACATTTGCTAAACATTATAGAAATATAGAGATGGAGTTAAATATCGATATCTTGTTAATTTATAAAAGTTATATCTTATTCGATTTGTTTTAAATATAGCTAAAATAAATTTACTTACATAAAGCTTATTCACTTGTCCCATATCCTTAAACATTATATGGATATTTTTATCCGAGATAATGGCAAAATTATAAATCGGTATTTCCTAGGGTATTCTATTTCTGCTCTATAGCTCCTCTTTTTTTTCTGTGATTCAACTCAGTTGACATGTAAACATGACAGTTGGTGGGTTGCCTGACATATTATTATTTTCCCTTTTTGATAATATTATTTTTATCATAAATACCCTTAGGTTCCCAAAAATAACGAAAAAAAGGATTTTTTTTAATTTGCAGTAATGCCCTAGTGTACTTTACCCCACCCAGCACCCCAATTCACTCCACGTGTCCCGTAAGTTTGTTATTTTTAATAAATAGTTTTGTTATCAAATTTACACCTGTTTAAATTAAATATAGTGTTTGTATTTCCACACTAGTGTTGAAATATTTTTTTTTACACGCGTGTGATATTTAGCACTTTCTAGCCAAGTTAACCGTGCTGTTATTGTCATATAATTCGTAGGTGGTCGTAGGAAAAATTATTTACACTTTAAATAATTGATTATTTTTTTAATTTTTAAAACAAAGAATAATGGTATTTGTTTTTATAGTCATAAAAAAAATCTAAAATGTAATATTTTTATATAAAAATATACTATTTTACCACCAAAAGTATCACATTTATTTCAATATTTATATACAAGGTTGTCCAACAAGCTCGCATCGGTCAATAGTTGCTAATCCGTTAAACTTCTCGGAAATTTTTCTTAATAAGACTTTAACGTCTGATCTCTGCTACAACCCAAATTTTTTTTAAGTATACAAGAAAGATAAATTCCAAAAATTATGTTTTTCTTAAATGGAATGCCTTACATTTTTATGTGGCGTATAATGACTTTATAGGTTCTCTATTCAACTGTAAATTTGTTTGTTGGTCAAAAGCAGCGTTGACAAGTTATTATTATTTTTTTAATTTAGTCAAAAACATCCTTTTTTTAAACTGTTATATCTCCGCCACTGTTTTTTACCTTCAATGACAAATTTACAAGTAACTTATAGTTGACCTAGTTTATCGAAAACTATTTTCACTTTTTTGATTTAATCATACAATGTGTCCAAAATACTTGTTGAAACATCTCTATTTTCAATTCGGTTTTAATTTCTTATTATTAAATACAATATATTATTTTGCCGTTGAAGAGCCCAAAATATGCTCCTTCAGAAAATATTATGTTTGCCGTATGTATCTCATTATTATTTTGAGATAATAAGGTTTTTCCGTAACTTTACACAGAAAATGGGAAAAATCGTAGGCGGCATGGCTCAAGAAATCGAAACAATTGCTACTCGATGGCATGTCAGTGTTAGTAATTATTTGTGTAATTTTGTGTATAGTATAGTATACGAACCAGGAATCAATTGATATGATTTATATCCTTGGAAAATGCTCTAAGAGTTGTCTTCTGGCATCGCGAATGTACCGCGAGAGGTTTTCTGATAGAAGGTATCCAGATGCAAGATCATTTCAATTATTGATGGATAGATTTGATAGGACTGGAATAGTTAAGTACGAAAAGTATGAAAGAATAAAGCCAGTTGTAAACGAAGAAAATTAATTTAACTGTTGTCTATCTGTTTCTAAAGACCCACATAGAAGTACAGCAGACATAAGTGAAGTTGATCTTAGGTAAAACTTCTGTAAAGATAATGTTGCATAAGAACAAGTTCCATCCATACCGTGTGCAAGTGAATCAAGCACTTGAAGAACCAGACTTCGGGAAGGACTAATTTCTGTAACGATTTTTTAATATTGTATTGTTTACCGATAAGGCGACATTCCACAATAATGGTCATGTGAACATGCATAATTTACATTTCTACGCCGATGTTAATCCGCATTTCATGAGGACTGTTGACCACCAACATAGGTGGAGATAGTCTGGGGAGTCATAATTGGAGACCACATAATAGGGTCCCATTTTTTCGATTGACACCTTAATGGTAATATTTTTCAAAATTTTTTAAACGAATATCTTAATAATCTTCTAGAAAATATACTATTGGGGCTGTTAAAAAGGATAGGGTTAATTCACTTACTCCCTATACCTACATGTTACAAAATGTAAATAGACAGGTTAAATATGTGTATACGGCAAAATGGTAGAGTGTTTAAATATCTTATGAAGTAATTATGTTGATTTTTGGTTACTTAGTAGTGATAGGTTACTTAGTATTGTACTAGTAGAATAAAATAGCTTTATTTTACTACTTCTGATATTAAAATTTGAATGATTATGTACTTATAACTTAAATATGTTTAATTATTTATGTAACGGTTATTAATGTTTTGCTTTGAATAATTTAATTGAACCTAAATAAATATGATTTAAATAGGCCATCGATTTGCAATTGTTTCGATTTCTTGAGCCAACGATTTTTCCCATTTTCTGTGTAAAGTTTTGGAAAAACCTTAATATCTCAAAATAATAATGAGATACATACGGCAAACATAATATTTTCTGAAGGAGCATATGTTGGGCTCTATAACGGCAAAATAATATACAGGGTGTTGTATTTAATATAAGAAATTAAAACCGAATTGAAAATAAAGATGTTTCAACAAATATTTTGGACATACTGTATGATTAAATCAAAAAAGTGAAGATAGTTTCGGATAAACTAGGTCAACTATAAGTTACGTATAAATTTGTCAGGGAAAGTAATAAACAGTGGCGGAGATATAACAGTTTAAAAAAAGTATGTTTTTGACTAAATTTAAAAAGAAAATTCATAACTTGGCAACGCTGCTTTCGACCAACAAATAAATTTACAGTTGAATACAAACCCATAGAGGCATTATACTCCACATAAAAATGTAGGGCATTCCTTCCATTTAAGAAAAACATAATTTTTGGAAATTATCTTTCTTGAGACTTAGACGTATACTTAAAAATAATTTTGGGTTGTAGCAGAGATCAAACGTTAAAAGTATTATAAAGAAAAATTTCCCATAAGTTTAACGGATTAGCAACTATTGACCGACGCGCGCTTGTTGGACAACCCTGTATATTTTACCTTGGATCATCAGGTGCGGCGCGCATTGACCTGACAGTGATTGAAGTCGAGTGGTCGAAATTGTTTCTTTTTATTTTTATAGACAAACAGGGATAAGACAGGTAACAAGCGTCTAGAGTCTGGCTGTGGACTTTTCAACCACCCAATCTACATTCGCAATAAAGCGCGGGAAACTTAAAAATAAATGTGTTAGGAATGCGCACATAAATCATTGAATTATTTCTTATTTATCTAGGCGAGAAAATTGATAACATAAAATAAAAAACTAAACAAATTACCTTAATTTTCACAGACGAAAAATAGTATATTATTATATGGAAATATTGGAAATACTTCCTAATGCAGAAGTTTGTATAAAAAGGATTCGTTTACTTTAAAAAAAAATTTCTATTTTTAAGAACATTTTAGATCAGTGTTGTTACAACCTTCCCGAGTGTGACTATTATGTTTTACTAAACCTACATTAATAATGTACCTTTACATTTGATTATTTTTGATTTATTTTTGTTTTGAAAAATCTTATTGCAAAATAATTGAGAAAAGAAAAAACGAACAAAAGACAATTTTTCTTGGTTTATTTTAAAATATTTTTATAAAAAAATTCTCATAATTCTTAAGTTACACATTTTTTCTATGATGAACTTTTGAGAATGTTAACTAGTGTTTTTAGTTTACGTGAAGTTTCAAAGAACTACACTACACTACTAAACATTCTTATTTATAATACCACTATTTATATTTTTCTAATGTAGTACAACCACAGAAAAATAAAGGGTTTGTTCGAGTACAACAATCGGCTTTAGGCAACGAAATAATAATACAAAGGAAATAGGGTTTTGCATAAACCGCCTAACAAAATTTGCGACGGAAGTCGGCCATCTTCAGAACCCACAAATTACTCCATATTTGTTTTGGTGGTTGACCGTGGTTGACAGGTCGAGCTGTGATTTCTGCTTTCTTTGCTGTTTTTGAATTGATTTGCATTTTAATTAGTTAACAACGATATTTTATCGAATTCTATTAAACTTATAATTTAGTTTATTGTGACAGTGGACTATAATTTTAGCGCTGGACAGTGATTAAATAATTTTATTTAGGTTGTGTTCCGTACAGTGTTGCCAATCGGCGGACTTTAGTCCGATTTTCGGACTTTTTTTAAGGCTATGGACTTTTGTCGGACTTTGAAACTATTTCGGACTTTTTGATACCTGACGAAAATATGCTAAATGCACAAATTTCGAAATAAAATCGGCAGGTAACTTATTGTTTATTTACCAAGTGTTGGGTTGTCTTATTACTTATTACATTAACTTTTTTATTATTGTTTTTTTGTTATTAAAAAGTAAATGTTTATAGAGTTATCAGTCTTTTTCATTATATAATATACCCCCAATAGTAAAAAATAAATATCACTTATGGCGAATGCGCCAGACGAGGCGTTTTCATTTCGACGCGGTCTAAATCGGACTTTTTCGTGCCACTGGGCGGGCTATAAGTATGGTTAGTTGTGCTGCTTGTGGGTGCTCCCAAACGCTTAAGAATAAAAAACTGGACATTACATTTCAATCATCGGTAAGTTTATGTTTAGATATATAAACTTTTTTAATCTGTAGAGAAAAAAAAATGTTATTTTAATTTAATGTCAAAATACACATAACCTCGCATGTCATTCATGGCCTCATGGGCGTTCATCCTATAAAACCAGAAAAATATTATTTATTTATTAATCGACTGGGTTACCCCATTTCTACAGAAATATTTAAATAACAACTAAAATATTTACCTATGTAAATATAATATCACAATTTCAACAATAATTTTATAGCAATCGGGAAAAAAAATGTGCAACAATTTAATAACTTAAAAAATTACATAAAACTTTAAAATAAACAATACTTTTAGTAAAAACAATTTAAACCTAAATCAAAATTTAAAATATCTCAGATAATTTACAATATTTGATCTCATTTTCAGAAACATTGGAAGCAAAATCTTAGGAAAGCAAATTAAAAATACTTACTTACTGGTTTTTAGTTTTCCAAATAATTACCTAAGAAAAAAGGATGGTTGAAATTCGTAAACCGAAGTGATTGGGATCCTACACGAAATAGCGTTCTTTGCTTGGAGCATTTTTCTGAAGATTGCTTTGACAGAACTTCAAGATTAAAAGTTTGATTGGTCCCAACTGCAGTGCCTACTTTTGCAGTAGCCAGGTTAAAAAATGTAAGTTTTGAAACTATTGTATCGGGTCATTACATAATAATATTGGAACATATGTAGGTAGGTAGGTACTTAAGAATATGAATACAAATAATGCTGCATTATTTATGCTTCTAAGGAAGCTGCTTTGTTACTCTTTCGTAAATTATATATTGAGAAAAGCTTTTAGATGGTTTAATGGTTTAATCTATTTTTAAAATTTTAAAGCCATGGATAAAGAATGTAATAAAATATGGGAGTGTAGGTATGATAAACAAAGAAACTCATATTTAAAGGTTGAAGACAATGATGTTTCTAGAATGATAGAAACGTTTTCCCAATATTCACCTGAGGACGACTGGAGATACCAGTGATTAAAAAAATAAATTCAAAGCAAGTCCCAAACCTTCTATCATTCAAAGAAATTCATATCAAAATATAAATAATTTTTTTACAAAGAGAGGTAGTAGTCTAGAGGTTTCAGTATTTTATTTACGTTATAGGCACTTTCGTGTTATTTGGCAAAGGTGCTAAACAGATAATTAAAATGGCTCTTCCAGGATATTTTACTATCCAACAACACACCTAAGATTTTAGTATCTTCCTTTAATCTCATATGACAATCAATAATGGTTACGGTTTTCGGATTCTCCAAAGTGTATTAGTTAGTCTTAAAAAGGTGATACCGGTCTTTGATTTATTTAATATTAGTTTATTTTTAGAAAACCAATTATTTACTTTAATCATAAATTGTTGAATATGTTGCTCGAGAAGCTCAAGGTCTTTACTTATATGACAATAAAATGTTTGTATCATCTGCATAGTTTATCATTTGACAATTTTCTTGTATACTAGAAATCTCATTAATATTATTTAGGTACATATTATATAATAAACAGGATTATTATTATATTTTATTATTTTCTTGTGATTTGGTTCATGAAGAAAGAGTAAGGTTTTCTGAAAATTGTATTTTTTAACATAGACGTTTTGGTAATAATTTTGCCTTCAACAGTATTTAATATCTGAAACAATTTGTTTTCTGCAATTTTTTTAATGTATAATAACAGGTGTTTTTTAGTTATTTAACCAGATATTTACAAAGGACCCATTCACCTCCGTTACCTTATTTAAATAAATAATTAAAAGAAATAGTTGTATTGTTTTATTACACCAACCTTAACGTATCTTATAGGTATATATGAATCTAAATATTTTTTTTCTTTTCTTCGCCAAATAAAATATCATTAATCATTTTATTATTACCATTTTAATGATACGCCACAGGTGGACCGGAAACAGTCGTGCGCGCAAGCGTCAAATGTTGCCGCCATCAGCACCCATCCCGGACAACTGTCGATCTACAAAACCCTACTTCCTTTGTATTATTAATTCGTTGGCTTTAGGAGTTTACATCGCTTAACCTCAAAATTACTATAGTAGACGGCGGCCTATGATTGGCCGGTTGAAAAGTCTATAGTCAGACTCTAAACGCATGTAGACATGAACAGCTGCTGTAAAATTTGGTTATGTTTAGAGAGGGCTGGTTAGTAGAGTGTTGCGGCCAGAACTGAACTTTAATAAGATTTTACCAATCAGTTGTGACAAGTGAGGTTCCTATTTGGCCAATGAGAATGTGAGTACTGATATAAAAGAAACAGTGCTGATTAATGTGGACCTAGTTCTGTTAGGTAGTTTTGATTTTTTCTGTAGAACTTATGACTTTTTGTTTATTTTATATCGTGCAATCCATAGTCACGGCAAATATCTGGAGAGCTTTTGGGTCTTTGCAAAATTATATAGGTACTTCTTTTATCCATTTGTATGAAAAATGCTTTTATTAAAAAACAAATAGTATTTTGAAATACACCTCTCCACTCATTTCCTTATTTGCAGAAAAACGAATTAAAGTATAGATCAAAATTAGTGGTATCAAAGCTTTATTTACCATATTTAGATATCAAAGAACCGACAAATTTTGCGATTAGTTATATTGTATGCTCCAGTTAGTTTTAAAAAGTTCCTAATAAATCATGGCAATAAGCAGACATCTCAAAATCTGGCCAAACAAACATCAATCTCTTACCAGAGAATTGCAAAATTGCAGAAAATATTTTGTTTTCAACATTTTATAGCAAATAAACTATTAATTAATATACTGAATACACTTCTATGTAATTGCAGGTGGCATTTTCGGCTCCTTTATTATATTTTTTGCATGATGTTTTTGTGAGGAAGACTTTTTCGATAACTACTAAAAAAATGAAATTAGCTTTCTTTAGCCATAAAATATTGATGCAATATCAACCTATTTCCCTTGTATCCATTTGTCAATTTAAACATGGCGGTTATTTCAGACTCCTGCTCGCCAATCCTGCACGTGCGTCGGCTCATCGATCCTACGCCGGCTTTATCATTCCAGACTATCCAGTCTAGTTCTAAAATGTCAATTTTGCGTCACAGAACTCTTAAAATTCTTTGTGAAAATGCGAGGTAACAAACTGACCACAGCGTGGGTAAGTTACTAGTTTTTATTGACAACTGTAATTGTTAATACACTGAAGTGTTATTTGTATGTAGAACATAACAGTTTTCATTTAAAGGGCGGTGACCTTAAACCTTTTGCGATTTGGGTCCGTATGTGGATTTAAGATTTATCAAAATATACGTATATATTTTGAATAAGATTTCTATCTATATTCGTTTGGTTTTATGGTGGATCTTATATATGCAATTGACAACTTACCAAAAATATTATTATTATACTTTAAGTTTTTTTAATTTGGGCTTCGGAAAATTAAAATCATAAAGAGTAAAACCTTATATATTGTTTTTTTGCTATAAGTGTATTAATAAAAATATTAGGTCTATTGGCTACGTTTTTATATGTAGATAGAAGTTTTTGCTTGTTGTGGCGTTAATATTATTAAATAAAAGAATGAATGCATTTATTACATACAATACTACATAATATTATACTTATATGAACTTAACTCAAAAAACTAAGTTTTGAGAAAAACGTTTTAATTTTTTTATGGCGTGAATAAGCGTACGTAGTATTATAACCATTTTGTGTTTTGCTAAATTTTTTTTTGGACAAATCCTTATTGTTTAGGCTATTATGTAACAAATACCGAAAATTTAAATACATTTTATTTTCCATTCAAAAATAAGTCAGATTTTTTTTATTGTAGCGTTGGTATTGCGTTAAGGTAATTATTAAAAATTGATTTAAAATAACTAATTCCCCAAAGATTTTAAGAAGTTGCGAAACTAAATCGTTATCGTTAATACAGGGTGATTTAAGTAGTTTTTTCAAATGAAACATCATATATTTATTAGGCTTGTCCTATAAATAGTTTAATTCCTTTTTAGTTTTAATAAGTTGTCCCTGTACCTAAATTCTCTAGTTTTGCCAATATTCCTATTTAAATTTTCGTAAAAAACTGTGATTTTTATTTTTCTGGTTACCCTTGACCAGCAAAATTTAAAAAGTTTGTAATTGAAATTTTTAATGTCAAATGAGACAAAATATTTGTGCCAAAACTAGATATATAGTCTTGCGTTACAGGTTCTGGCTGTTAGTTTTACCATTTAAAAAATTTATTTTAAAATACTGAAATGATTGATATTATAACAGATAAGAAAACTACATTGTTTGTAACGACATTAAAATTAAAAATATCCAGTTAAAACTGAAAGTGTGGCTAATAAAACTAAAAAAAAATTAAAATGTTAGTAGAATTTGAAATATTTTTTGGTTTTATCATTTTGCCTTAAAAGAAAAATAAAAGTAGTTTGCTCTTGGCACGATTTAATATTTTTAAAAAAGTCAAAAACTTGCTTCGTCAACCATGTTCGTTGGTGATGGTAATTTTTTATTCTGCTTTGTAATTGATTGATAGGATGTATTGTTGTTAGGTAATAATTTATTTTAATTGGATATTAATTAACTTTTTGAATTACATTTGTTTTTAGCCAACTAGAAAAATAAAAATCATGTTTTTTTTTACGAATATTGAAATAAAAATCGAAATATTTGAAAAACTAGTGAATTTAGGTATATAGGGATGACTTAACAAAAATAAAAGATAATTACTAAACTATCTACAGTACGAGCCTAATTACTAAGGGGGTGATTCCTTTGCAAAAACCGAGTTATTGTATTTTAAAATTTTATATACAGTGTCACCAGTAAAGCCGCATCATATGGGATTTTTTTTATTAATAACTTTATTCAATTTGACTTTGGCATCAAGTTCTGCTTTGATCGAGATGAAAATTAAGCAAAAAAATAGTAGTCACGTAACACAAACTACGTTTTTAAAAATACTTATTTTATGAAGTTACCTTATACAGGGTCAAAAACAAATAAACTTTGCATCACATGCGACCAAATTTTAATAGCCCAATTTTGATTTTGTAGAAAAACACACATTTAATATGGCTCTACTTTAAAATAATGTCTCTGAAATAAAGCATTAGTCAAAACTAAAAAGTTTTATGTAGGTTGCGTTGAGTCTTATTTTGCAAAAGTGGTGCAATTTACAAAATATAGGTAAAAAATCAAAATTATCTTATGCAGCTGAAATTTTGCATGTGGGCTAGAAACTGCATTTAAAAAAACTTTGTTTAATGACTTTTTTCGATATTTTCAGAAATAACCCCACTTTTGAATTATTTTTTGTAAAAAAATAAAATTTGACAGATAATGCGAATCACGTGACTACTATTTCTTTGCTTAGTTGTCATCTCGATCGAAGCAGAACTTGATGCCAAAGTCGAATTTTGAATAAAGCTAATAATAAAAAAAAATCCCATGTGATGCGGACTTTACTGGTGACACTGTATTTCAATGTCAACAGAATACACCCTGTACAAAATTTTAACTACTTTTTAAATTGAAACTATTTTTCTGCTATACTTGCGTTACGTTTAAAAAAAATATGGCTTCATATGGATAATTTCATGAGGAAACCAAAAAAGCTTAAATATATACGGTGTTCCATTTAAAAATATTTATATTTTTAATGTCCTACTTTTCTAGACGATTAAAAATAATTTTAAAACATACTTTATTAAACCTTACCACTTTTGTCAAATATCGTTACCGCATCGTTGTAGCGGCTTCCGCTAAATGCGATTAAAAAAATTTATGTAAATAAAGGAATGCATTCAGTAACAATAAAGAAAATAAGTTAAAATAATTATTTTGCTTGGTACTAGCTACACGCCTCAGGTTCCCGATACACTTGCAGCAAAGAGTAATTACACTTATAAGAGGCGAAAGCTTTGTCGGCTTCTTTGATGTTAATGTAACCTGATATTGTGACCTTGATACCCCTAACTCACCTTAACCATATAACCTTAACTTGCCGTTTACCAACAGACAGAAATGCCATAGTATTTTTGTTGCTAGAATCTTTCAAAATTGTATCCACAAATTACGGATTAGGATCACTTAAACGTTTTTGTACTCAAAAAGTAAAAATTACAACTTTGTCTACAATTTCGTAGCCAAAACACGATTGACAGTAATTGACAGTAGAATCTGACACAGCAAATTTTATTGAAATACCACCAGGATCCCTATTCTCCAACTTAAGAGAAGTGAAGGCTCTCTCGAGAGAAGGGACCATTCACATCATATGCTCACATCGTATATAAATGAATAAATAGTTTAAGTAATAAGTTTAAGTAATAAGTAATAAGTTTCAAGAATACAGTTTAAACATTTTCAAGAGAAAAAGTAGTCACTTTTCTTGAAATGATCGTTCACCTAGTTCGAGAATAGACGTCCAGAGAAACGTCAATTTCGCGCATGCGCATACAAATTTGGTTTTCGGTAAACGGCCTTCTTTCGCCTCTTATTAGTGTAATTACTCTTTGCTTGTAGCATTACGTGGATGAACAGTCAGGTGGGCATCAAACGTCAGATAACACATTTGGTTGGTGGCTGTGATCAGTCCCATGGACGGTAACTCTGACCCGTCACTTAGACTTAGAATAGACTTAATCTGGTACTTAGACCTTAGTCCGGTACTTGAATCTTAGTCCGGTACTTGAACCTCGTTGCTGGTCTGGGGTCTAGCCATGTGGCGATGCGGCCGCACTCAAAAATCGGCCTAAGCCTTAAAAAACTTCAACAACTGAATGGCTACTTTGCCATTAAATAATCACAATTAACAAAAAGAGGATTTTTGACATTTGAGCCTTAGATATCATCACGCTACCGCGTTGCCCAGTCAAAAAACAGATTTTTCGAATTATCTTAAGGAGGGAGACCGGGAAAAATGGCAGATGGGGCGAGAAAGATAATATTTCAGCCAGTAATTAAACTTGTTAGGTACCCATTGAAAGTAATTACTCTAAAACCACCAAAATAATAGTTATTTACGATATATAATATCTTATATATAATATATATATAAGATTCATATTACAACACGAGATGTTAAAGTTGTCAAACGAGGCATCAGCCGAGTTTAATAAAACATCGAGTGTAGTAATATGAATTTACAACAAGAATATTGTACAAAATTTTATCTACTTTCATCTATGAATAAAATTATTTCGCAAAAGGCATTTTTAAAAATAAAAATGCACCTGCTATTAAGTTTACTAATCAAGTTTTTTATGTTACCTTTCGCATGGTTACTGTTTTGCATGGTTACTATCGAAACTTTGTCAAACAAATTCAAAAATATTAAAAGCGTTTTTCAAAATGAGCGATTCTGAAGGAAGTTTACCCTCTGATATAGAAGTAGCGGCAAACTAAGCGATCTCAAGTTTAGTTCCGACAAAATCCAAGGCGCGGTATGAGTTGGAGTACCAGAAGATTGAAGATTGGTGCAAAGCTAACAAAATAAAGAAGGTGTCTGAGAAAATCCTTTTGGGTTATTTTTCCGGAAAGCAACGCTCCCAGAAACCATCTACACTATGGACTCACTATTCAATGTTGAGAACTATGATTTCAGTCAAGAAAAATTAAGATATAAGCAGATTTTTTTAACTAATCACATTTTTGAAAAGAAGTTCAGAGGGTTACAAGGCCAAAAAGTCCAATGTTTTCACAAAGGAAGACGTTTGTAAGTTTCTTAGTACTGCAGATGATGAAACATATTTACTTATGAAGGTTGTTATGATAATCGGCATTTTTGGGGCTTGTCGGCGTGAAGAACTAGCTAATTTAATGTTGGATCATATTGAACACAATGATTTGTATATAAAAATTGTGATTCCACTCTCGAAAACCAAAATTATTATTCGTTATAACAGAAGGAAATGTGACAGGTGTCAACTGTTTAAGTATTTTTCGAAAGTATGCTAAACTTCGTCATCTTAATGCAACTCACAGGCGGTTTTTTGTAGTCTGTAGAAAAGGAAAATGCCCTCCCAGCCTGTCGGAATTAATACTTTTGGAAGTACACCAAAAAAGATTGCAACAAAACTTGGATTGAATAATCCCGAAGGATACAGTGGACATTGTTTTAGGAGATCCTCAGCCACCATTCTAGTTGATGGTGGTGCAGATATGCAGATGTTAAAGCGTCATGGGGGCTAGAAATCCTCTTCTACGGCAGAAGGCTACGTTGAGAATTCTTTAGAAAATAAGAAACAAATAGCAAAGAAGATCATGGGATCAGACGCGGATTTAATGATTGGAAATTCGAACGTAAAGGGCTCCATCAAATCCACTTCTGGTTTACAAATTGTACTAACTGTAAAAAACACATTAATGTTTATAATAAACCTTAAGTGTTATAATTTAATAATAATTAATTTTAATTAATAATTGGTAATTAATTTTATAATTGTTAATAATAAATCATTCTTCTAAAAAGTGTGGTTTTATTTAACAGCATAATGTTAATAAAACCGTTTTTTTTTATTACAGCGCTAGTGCTGTAAAGGCATCTATTACAGCACTAGTGCTGTAATAGATCCCCTTACAAAACGATTTACATAACTGTAAAATTCATATTACTAAATGAAAGTAGATAAAAGAATTTACTTATTTATATTAAAACTGACATACTAGGAAATATGAGTAAAATCACTAAATTGAGAAATAACCGCAACTACTAGGCAACTATACATACACATACCCCACTGGCGGACACTCGAATTGCTTTGACAGTTCCCAGATCGAAATCGGGAAATATCGATAATCGAATGACAGCTGTGACAACTTAGACGTCCAGCTAATCGAATCAAAACAAAGGGGACAATCGCAATCTCATGAAGGAAAAGAGGTATTTTCACTAGAAAAAACCCATAGAAAGAAGTTTTTAAAGTGAGTACTAAAGCCTTATAAATCCATTTCGTATGTTAATACACAGGATTTTTGAAATATTTTTTAAACGACAAACCATTGTTTTTGTAGATAGAAAACAAACCCATTACAGGCAAAGTTCACCACATAAGAAGAAACTAATGTTCTCGAGGAAAATCAAGTTTTAACTCCTTGAATACAGGAAATATGAAGGCAGCCAGGGAAATAAGGAAAGCAAAACCCTATCTGATTCTGTCTTCAAGCAAGCAATGAAAGCTCCATCATACCGTTTAAAAAAAAGTTAACATCATCAAAATCAAGCCTTAAAATTTTTTTAAAAATATGAATTAAAAGATTTTTCTTTTCTGTTCTACATTTTTTTCAACCACCAAACAATGTCAGGGTTTATCTTCATGTAACCAATTAAAATATACCGCTGAAGATGAAGGTTTTTGCCTTCGAAACATGTACGATCTAAGGATTTTTTGAATTTTCTTCGATTAAACTAGGGAAGCAGACTGTGTGTTATTATTTTCCCTTATAATATCACTCCACTGAGAGATGGATTATTTCCACAAAAAAAAAATAATTATTTTATCCTACTCTATCCGTTTCTGAGAAAAAAATTGTTGTACAGATGCGTGTTACCGTTAGTTGCAATTAATACTTTGTTTATCAAGGCCTTTTTGCCAAAAATCAATAAGACTAGGTATTTGATATTTGAGAAATTTTGAAAAAATCCGTTAATAAGATTAAACACTATTCTAGTTAGTTAAAGTGACATATTAGGGGACAGATAGAAAATATTCTATCTAGGCTATCGATTTGCTGCCTGTGGTATCGGGTGTACCTCAGGGCTCAATCTTGGGACCCCTGTTGTTTATAATCTATACGGCGGATATAATAAATAACGTAAAGGACTGTTCGCACTAGATTTATGCTGATGATATTCAACTGAGTTACGGTTTTTCCCCAATGAGCACCAGGTGGGTGAATTTGTGATAAACAGAGAGCTCAACATCATTTCTTATTGCTTAAGAAAGCACAACTTGATTCTAAATCCAAGCAAATCGGATGTTGTGTTTTTTGGACATTGAAAAATACCTAACATCGACAAGGTTGTACAGTTGCAAATAGATGGCATTCCATTGCCAGTGCGTACCGTGACAAAGTCCCTGGGCATTTTAGTTGACTCTAATTTGAAGTTTGTAAATCAGGTCAATAAGACTGTTCAAAAAGCATTCCATAGGTTAAAGGTATTATACGCTAACAGACATATGTTGTCAAAAAGTCTTCAACGTTTGTTATGCGAGTCATTAGTATTGTCATATTTTAATGATTGTTCCTTTGTTTATGGCCCTTTTCTTATGTGTCTCGAAAATAGAAAAATTCAGAGAGTGCAAAATTCATGTTGTCGCTTTGTCTGTTCGCTTGGAAGGTACGATCGAATATCAGATTCCCTTCTTGAGCTTAAATGGCTAAACATGAACAATAGAAGGCACCTTCCTACCTCAATGACAGATTGATCCCAAGAACTCGAATACATCAGCGAGGCACCCGTTTTAAATTACTTTTTGGTATTCCGAAGCATTCAACAGCATTATTTCAAAGGTCTTTCAGTTACCAAGCGCCACACTTTTATAATAAATTGGATAGCAACCTTAAGATGTTGCAACCTATAGACTTTAAAATTCATTACAAACGAATACTGTTGGCGTCACAGTTGCCTAGCATATTGTAACCAAAACCAAAATATCTCAAAGTTTTGTAAGTATAGGTGCCTGTCTTGTTTTTAATTTGTATTATATATTATGTTATTATGTTTAAGTTAGAAGCTGTCAAAGTTCAAATATGTCAATTTTCGAGAGTCAATATCTCGGAAAGTATGAAGTATAGACTAATAATGCATTAAATAAAAAATAATTATAATTTTATGTGGAATTTGAAAATTTAAAAATATACAAGGTATACCCTTCAAAAAATGGAAAATAATGGATTTACGCCCTCTAGCGGTGGATTTAAAAACTTCAAAATATTTTCCAGCGATTTCTCTTAGTGCATTTAGCTAATAAATTTTTTCCCCCCAAGTTATATGATTAACGGTTAGCGAGTTATGGCCGGCGTCCCTTTTTAGTTATACACCCGGTACATAGAAGTTACGTTTTGTATATTAATGTATTATGAATTAATTATTCAGAGTTTTATTTGTAATACTCTCTCGCCTAATAAATATATGCATTTGTTTTGGAGTAACATTTTTTTGCATTATTGTATTCACTTATAAAAAAAAGTAAAGTAAAGTTCGTGTAACTTGTGGGGCTAGCCGCTAGCGGGCATAGCTTTAATGACCAATCAAAAAGGAGGATTTTTTCAAAAATACTCATAGTAAAGGTATACCACGTAGTAAGTAGCATATTTTAATCTAAGGAAAACTTTGGATAACTTTTGTATTTAGGTTTTTGCTCCGCCATTTTAGGAGGGGATAAATATTTCTCTGGAAAATATCACTATTACCTTAACCCTTCGCCGGTCGCGCAGCGGTACTCTATGCCGCAATTTAAATTTAATTAATTGTTCTATCAGTATATTTGCCCTACGCCCCTGGCCGTCTAGGTATGTAACCTTGACTATTTTTAGAAGTGCCTGACATGCACGGCTTTTCCTGTTGTGCTTTTGTTAGTACGTTTTGAGGCGTCAAAGTAGCCAGTGCGCTGATCTGCGGTATTCCGTACTGCAACGCGACCGGTCATGTCAAAAAAATTTGTGTGTAAATCACACAGTGAAAAATTGGTACAATGCAATAGTTGTCTTTATCCACCAATGGAGGAAGATTAGTTTTAATCATTTTAATGTGCCTTCCGATATATTCATTTTTTATATGGTTTACTTGTAAAAATGTATTTTCTATTTCTACTACTTTATACCTAATCTTATATTTTTTGTAGTTATTTTGAGTTACAATATTTCTTTCACAAAAAAAATCGTTGGTTAGAATCATAGTTGTTGAGTTTTTTTATGTATTTTCCAAATAAAATTAATTTTACTAGCAAATCGAGATTTATTTCTTTTGCGGCATAGAGTACCGCGGTGCGACCGCTGGTGGGATTTTCAAATGCGCGCCCGCCGCAGGGTTAAAATTAATTAATATTGTAGGAACTATATATTTTGGGTGGGTAAATTACATTTACACACACATTTTAGTGTAAAAGCTTAAATTTTTTTAAATACTTATCAATTAACCTTTTTAGAGTTTAAAATAATTATATTATACATATTATATAGCATAATTAATATTAATTGTTTTGTAGTTTTGCCTTTGTCCCTCTTTATTCTGTTATTCTGCCATAGAAACGTATCCTTTAACATGACTTTCAAGTGGTCAATTTCATTTGAAATGAACATGAAAATAATGCAGTCATATTAAGCACGTTAAAAAACAATGCACCTAGTTTACCAAATTTTCTTTGTATTTACCACATTCACATTTTTTTAATAGACGCCTTAAAGGGTAGATTTTATTCTTTTAATAGTTACGGGTAATCGTTTTTCAAAGTTACGGTTTACCTGTATGGGTTGTAAGATTATTTTCTATTGTCGTGGGCATGTTAGTCATAAACATTTTTAAAAGCTTCGTTAAAAAAATGTTCTTTTAAAATTAAAGAATTGAAAAATATACCTACTTAAAAATGTTTAAGTTATATAAATAATTTATATCAAAGTATGAATTTGGCTTTTATAAGTATATCGTAGGTTGTAAGGGCGGAAGTTTATGAATAATAATATAAAAGGTAAAGTCTGGCCCTGACCCAAGTTCAAGTTGACATAATGTTACTTGAAATACACAATATGACAAAGGCAGCTATTACATTATTATGTGATAAATACTATAATTGAAATCATGCATATCTGATCCGTTTGATGGATAAACTATAACCGTTTCATTAAACAGCCAAGTAAAGGGGTATGAAGCCTGTAATTATTTCCTAATTTAGGTTCTCCTGGCATTTCAGAAATTACTTTTTGTTGGTTGATAACTCAAAATTTTTCTGAATAAAAACGAAATAAAACAATAATTACCAGGTTGATGAAATTACTAATTAAACATTACACAAAATAATATTTTTAAAAGTTACTACTTAGCTTTCTTTCGTGATAGCACGTATTATTTAATTACGTTTCGAGTCTCGTCAAGTATTTAGGAATTTTAGGTCGTTTTTTGAAACACGTTTTGTACGAAAAAAATTCAATTCATTGGAAATAATTTTATGCGGAAACTCCCAAATTTTGAAAACTTAATTACAACGTTTCCAAACTTCGTCATGTATGAGCGAAAATTAATTTTATTATATTATTTATAGAGTCATCTGTGAAACTAAGCTCAAACCTACACCAATACATCTCTGAGGACTGATTTCCGGAGGTATTATACAATTTTAAAAACTCGGAAATTACCCCGCACTTTTCTTTCTAATATAATTAGTATATATTTTTTGTTGTTCACGTTCACCCTGTATTTTAAAAATTTTTATTTTCGAAATTTTGTTTCAAAAAAACGGTCCAATAATCCAATGTCAAAGAATACGCCTTCTTAAGCGTTTACCTTTTAAGAGGATTGAGCCCTTATTTTTAATCCTTATTTTTTGTACTCTAATATCTACAATTTTTAACATTCGTTTCATTGTTTAATGTGAAGGTGCATTCGTCAGTGAAAGAAGCATTGTGTAAGAATTTCCTATCGTTTTTTCCCCTTCCAAAACAAAAGTTCACTCTTTATTTTTTATCATCTTCCGTCAATTCCTGAGGTTTTTGATATTTATACGGATGATATTTATACCGACTTATATGCCATTGTAATTGTAATTCTCTACTACGTGAAATAAATCTGCATTATTTTTTTATGCCATACCATCGAGTATATCAGAAAACGATTTTAGGGAGGCTAAATCCACTAAAGATGCTATAGTTTGTGTTGGAATTTTTTTTTCGATTTCTCAGAAAATTTTATTCTTGATAAAAGTTGGTGCCTGTTCGATAATCATATTAGGCGCACTTGGAATGGTTGCAAGTCAAACGGCGTACAGGGTAGGTCAAAAAAAGTTGTGTTCAATGTCGTTCCAGCACACATGAAGTTTGTGATTCCTTTATAAATTAAAAAGTCAAGTTTATTTTACAAATATGCAAAGATATGTGAAATTGATTTGATTTTGATTAATTTATGAAGTTCTTTATGGTGAATATATAAAAAAAAATATTTTAGGAGGTCACGTTTTTGAATTTATGCATAACTTTTAATTCTAAACTACTTTTCTTAACAACATTTTGCTGAATTTTCTGAAATAGGGGTACGTTATTCTTGTACACGTTTTATACTTTTTGGCCTACCCTGTACGGCGTTTGATTTGCAACCATTCCAAGTGGACCTAATATGATTATCGAACATGCACCAACTTTTTTCAAGAATAAAACTTTCTGAGAAATCGGTAATAAAAAAAAATGCTCATATGTTGCACACTTAAACAACCACACTGTATATATAAGGTGTTAAATGATCGTAAATCCCCCATGACTACCTTTGTTGATTTAATAAAAGCTTTTGATACGGTTGGTCATACTCCAGTCCTTACTACACTAGAGAATATTGGTTTTAGAGGTATTCCTTATCAACTTATCGATTATTATCTTACAAGTAAATGGCAAAGAGTTTAAATTGGTAACACTCTTAGTGACCCAAAAATTGTAGAATTTAAGGCACCACAGGGAACTGTGTAGGGTCCACTGTTGTTTTTAATATATTTAAATTGTTTCTTTCAGTTACAGATAAATGGAGATATAATTAGCATAGCAGACGACACGGTTTTAATAAAGCCTAAATATTAAAATAAATAGGTAGTAAAATTAACATCTAATATAAAATATAGGTATCCAAGGGTGATCGTACTTTAAATATTATAAATTATTATTAAAGTTAGACACACAAAATTAATAGAAAACAACAATATAATTTATTCGAAAGAAATAATATAATATAAATTATATAGGTAATTACTCCACTAACCATGTAACCAGGGAAACTAAAACAAGAGTATCCCAGCCGACCTTTTTTTTATTTTTTTTGTGGAATTTTTCTACAGTTTTTTTGAAAATTTATCAGATAAACACCAAGCAGGTGGTAATTAAGGATAACTTGAAGTCTCGAAGTAAAACATTTAAATTTTAATTTTACGGAAGTAGTCCATTATCTTAAGGTGGAGCTGTTGAGATTTGGGGAAAAAAACTCACAGTCATCTCCACAAATATAATATAAATCAGTTTATTGAGGTGTACATGTTTCGGTACTAGAAAGTACCATCATCAGCACCTACCCATACCTACATAAAATGCCACTGTAACTTGGAGTTTGCCAATACATTGAACGTTTTTAAAAAGTCATCCTGTATGCCGGCACCTGTTAGCAAGCATTAAATGAGATCCGTTAATGTATGCTTTTTAATTAGGTTTGAATAAATAATATAAAGAACTTTTTATTCTTTTACTTGTCGCAATAAAAAAACTTTTATTACTTACCACTTAAAAGAGTCGTTTTTAACAGATGTTAGATAACTAATAAGGAAATTATGAAAAACTTTGTCTAAAAAGTATACTGCCAATCGATTTCTAATCATGCAAAGTGGTTTAACTAATCTTCATAAACTTAAAAGGACTGTTCTTTATGCTTAAAGTAGATAACTCTATTAAAATAAATTACATTTTCTACCTACCATGCAAAATAATTCAAACTATTAATTACCGAGAAAAATTTAATTATCTAGAATACTGGAGCTTCTATAGATCTGCGGACTACCATAATGCCATTATATCAACGACCATTTAATAAAAACCACAAAATACTTGTGAATGTAAGATCATTACGCTACACGGAAAAAAGAAAATTCTTATTTCAAGAACTTATATATTTATTGATAGTACATTAGTCTGTAATAGCCGCCGATATCATATGTCGTTTCTGCACTGAGGAAGAACTTTGATTACCATAAATAAAATTTTAATAAACACAACCAAGATATCGACATTACATGGGATAATATTGATGCTTGGTTACCATTATTAAAGTAATTTTAAAGCTACGCTTTAGTCACCGTTATTAAAAAAGTTAGATTAACTACCGTTATTAACATATTGATTACCATAATTATTAAAGGGTTTAATTGCCGTTATTAAAAAAGCTGCACGACGTATAATTAAATCTTACAACCACATAAATAAAAGTTTGTAATAATTTGTTTATTCTTTTATTTCAAAAATCAGTAACAATTTTTGGCCATATGCCTATAATATAGAAAGAATGACTAAATAACATATTAAAATGTAAGATCACTGAGTTTACAGAAATAAGAACGTTTAAAAATATTAATGTAATAAACATATACCATACCATTTTCGAAAAATCTTGCAAGTTTTTCTCTTTATTTGATGCCACTGACCAGTTTTTAAAAGTCCACTAGTTTCTTCACAACCACATAAAAATATCCAAAGAAATGCTAAAGCGTTAGTCTATAATCTTATAAGAGTTTTATTTTTTTTGTTAGTAGTTTAAATTTTTGGAATTTTGAATAAGTATATCATAAAAAATGTTTTTTTTTAAAGTGAAGTGAATGTTTTCAAAATGTCTGGTAGTGCACATATTAAATAAGCTCTATAATTTTGATGTGAAAATATGTTTGCTACCAGGTAGATAAGCTTAATAACATGTTAGTCAAAATTCTAGACTAATTTGTTAAAGCACCCAAAGAAGCAAGAAAGTGCAAAATCAAGCCGACCATCAATACACCGTAGCGCCAACACAGCAAAATTAACTCCAATATATCCATCATAGTTTCTTATTAATATTTCTAAATTTTCGCACTTTAAAGCAACAATAAATTTAAATAAGCCAAATGCATACTTTGATATAAATATTAATAGAACAAGGTTATTTTTTAAAACCTCTGAGGTGCTTTACACGGCTGTTTTAACTTCGTATTCAGGAGATTTAAAATGTAGTTGACGACTTAAAAGTCATCTATGGCAGAATAAAGGACAAAGAGAAAATTACCACAAACCTAACATAACCTCTAAAAAAAAGTTAATTCAAAAGTACTTTAAAAACTATAAGCTTTTAAACTAAAGACTAGTTTAGAGACGTAATCTACGCGCCAAAACATATTATTATAATTTTTAGAATACTAATTCATTTTAGGCTAATTGATAATAATTGTTAACGAAAATAAATTTACTTACATTTCATAAGAAATAAACATACAGATACACCATGTCCAACAATAGACTACCAAAATGTTTAACACATCTAAAATAATGGTAAAACACATTCTGGAGACATTAAAAATGTACAAAAATATTCCTAAAAAACAAACTATGGGTTAAACTTCATAAATCAAAATATGGAGTATGGATATAATACACAGACGGGTCGGAAAGAGATTATTATGTCGGTGCAAGGGCGTAAGAAAAAGATGTCAATCTAAACGTCATTCTTATCTGAGACGGTCAGATGCGGACTATGTATCTTTGTCGTGTAAATGTAAATAAATGGCCATTTCCATCTCTTATTAATGGAACGATTGTCTGTGTTTAACTGTGATTAACAGGGTGTTTTTTCGAATGAGAGACTATTAAATTAAAGGTTGTCAAATTAATATATTTCACAAAATATGGCAACGGCGGCTATTCCAAACTAACGTTATAAATAATTACTATATTCTAAATGCTACCCCGGTTCGTTTAAATAAATGTTTTTTGACTTATGCACGAGAGAATTAATAGTTTTGAACAAAAATTTATTTTTGGAAAAAAAAATTTAAAACAACTAGTATTTAGATATTTAATTCTCGGCCGTAATCGTAAAGAATTTTTGAAATACCGATGATAAGTTGATGACAAAATCTTAAAATTTAAAAACCCTTGACTTGGTTAAATTTCTACAGCTTAAAAGTCCCTAAAACCAAATTTCCATTGTTAAAATCCCAAATCGGTATTTAAAAAAAATTAGTCGACGGGTGGTATCTGAAAAATGATACCTTGAATTTTGAAACTAATAACGCAATTTTGAAGAACAAAAAAAAAGGTTATAAAAAAAGTGTAATTTGATTTTTCCATCAAGTCAATAATTAAGGCGCAAAAAAGTAAAAGGAAGTTAGTCAGAATATTTGAAATTTTCCTTCACCAAATTATTATTCCCCAAAATTCGCAATTTTGCCTCAATTCAACCATCTTATCGTTTTCGAGATGCCCATGCAGCAAAAGCTGCTGTTTGGTTTGCGGTAATCAAACTAGGTTGACCTAAACGGTTGCCATATACTTGATATACAGTTTTGTCAGTGTCAGTATCAAATTTTTCCGTGTTTGTATGTTAAAAATTTTGTTTAAATTTTAATAGGAAAAAAAAAACGTTTTGCGACCTTTTAAATCCCCAGGCAGAGGAACTAGTGGTAAATTCAATAAGTTATTCTGAAGAGAAGAGCAAAGAGAATTAACGAAAACTTGCTTCTTAATAAATCCGAAGTCTATCCAAAAAAACGTTTTAAAAGCACTAAATGTGAGAGTCGTAAAATAGGGAATATAATAATATCATATATTTGAATATTTTTAAATTTGTATACCTAATATCTATGATATTATACAAATCAAACACACGGCACATCTCTACCAGTTTTATTGGACGCTTTAAGGGGTCGTCGGATTATGGAAAATGAACTTAAATCTTACGTCAAAAATGTTAATTTCCAGTAGAAAAAAATTTTTTTTGACAGAATTTGAGTTTTTTTCCAATGGAATTTGGTCCAAATCTTTGTAAGATAACAAAATCCGTTAAAAGAAATGTTGCGGTTCGGAAAAAAGATTTATTATTTTGCATGCTGGCTCATTTCCTGGGATTGTTCCTCGTGCGAGTTTATTATTTTCTACCACCTCAAAAAGCTCTGATTACCACAACAGAATGGAACACGAATCACATGAGACGAAGCAAAAAGAAATGCTTATTCCTAACTTAGACCACTAAATTTATCGTAGAGTAAAAGAGGCAAAGTGTTTTAAAAAGCGAAAAATATATACAGTTGATGAAATTTTAATGGAATATGATCGCGAGATTTTAATGTCATAGAATTAATAGGGGCCGGCGCAAAATCCTCTTATAAGAAATTTATTGGTAAATGACTTAAATATCATGAGGTTGAAAGGGTATATGGCAACTCTCTATAGAACATTTATTATCGATGACAATTGAAAAAAAGTATTGACAAGTCAAACTGCGTATTTTAACTTTCCTTTTTTTAGTGTTTTCTTTATCTTTTTTTTACATTTAGCAAAATGTAGCTTTATTTTAGGGCCTACGATAAGACTTTTTTTTTGTATAATTTATATTACTAGGTAGGTACTGCCTGTTACACTTTTTTCTGGATTTGCTGTATTTAGTAAGTCATTGGTTTTATGTTGATTTTCTCTGCTTCTCTTTTATGTAACTTATTAAATTAATCGTTCTTTTATTGGAAATTGTTCCTATATAGTATCCGCCTAATAAATATGTACCTACTTTACTTATATGATTTTCAAAATAAAATGTTGATCATGTTCACTCCTAAATTTTTTATGATGTCGAACGCAACCTTTGAAGCAAATGGTTGCACATTAAAAATGTAAAATGTTTACTTTTGAACGTACTCAAATCTAACTTGACATATAAAACTTAACCCCATCTTCTTTGGAATTGACCGATAAAACTTTTAGGTCAGCTGATAGTGCTTCATTTTTTTATTCTCCTTCTTCACATTTTTGGAAACTCTGTTTTATTATTATAATCACATTTTAGACTACCGTTGACTATAGTTAATACAGAATTAAACAGATAAAAATATATTAACAAACGGAAGTCAATATCTAATTTCATTTTCAATTTATAGCAAGATTTAAACACATTCCCAATGCGTGGCAGCAACTAAAAGCTAATTTTTTAAAACTCACTTACTTATTTGATCCCTTATTAGATTTTAAAATATTATTTTTGACAATTTATATGAATCAGTCTTATAATTTGTGTTTTGTGTTCAACGAAACATTTTAAAAGATATTCAAATATTGGCTTGTAAACAAATAGAACAAAAATATTAGTAAGACTTATTAATTTAAAACAAAAACTAAGTAATGGTTAAATTAATATTTAAAAACAAGTAGGACTTTAAAAAATTCACATTGTTTCAAAAACTAATCAAAACGTTCTCCATCCTCTTCATGATATCGACGATAGGATTATTCAAAAGCATACACCGATGCATAATGGTTCCTTCAATATGATATGATGATATAATCAATAAAAAATCATGCTACGACTTGCATAAAATCATTGCGCATTTATTACTCTGCTATGTGTAATGTTTCACTCTCGTCTCGTCTCGTTTATATCATCGCGAGACGAGTCGAGACGAGACGAGAGTAGTCCGGTCTCCTGCAAGACGACACGGGAGATTTTTCTGCGAGAATCTCGGGAGAAAAAAATATACGAGAAATCTGAAAAAATTATTAGGTTTTGATAAGGATTTGCAAAAAACTTGTGTTTTCAGAAGTCTAATGCCGGTAACTGATCTTTTTTTGCACTTGCGTACATTCTGTTCCGCCACGTGACTCTGCAGGCAACCAGCGTTGCCGTCCTATGCCTTGAATAGTCAAAAAGGGGGTTTCTTATTTTTAATACTCTAAAATTTGAACCAGGTGCACCCTAGAGTAACCACACATCATCAAGAATACAATATCATCACATAGATTTATTAATCAATCATCAATATCCTCGATTTATAAACTCTCTATTCAATTAACGTCTCCCTATCCCTATATCCGTATTCATCCGAATTTTTTTATGACGTCATATTGCGAGAACGAGAAATTGCGAGACTCTCGCGAGACGAGACAAGAAAACATCTTGCGAGATATTAGCCAGGCGAGATTTAGAAAAAATCTCGTTTTGATTTGCGAGACAAGGCGAGAGTTTTTTAAATGTGCGAGACTTGTCGTCTCTTGAAACACTATGTGTATGTGAGACAGCATATTCTTGAATTCACATAAACTTTTAACGCCGTGACATTCCAGTTCTGTCACACTTGTCAAATACTGCAGCAACTCATAAAATATAAGTTTCTAATGGCTAAATTTAATTAGTATAATTGTACTGCACACAAAGTATGTATATATTGTATTATTTCATACGATTAAAAAGAGATAGAAATAAAAAGAGTTGGCCGAACAATTCCAGAAAAGAAAAAGAAAAAACACTGACCAATCTCAGCTGTATAAGAAATTTAGAAAGTTGGTGAAATCTAAAGTAACTAGACAATGACAAGTCTTGACATTTGGCATTAAAACTTTATGTGAATTTAACTATACTACCATTTTTATGAAGGCACTTTAACGAATTCGGGTGGGGGGTGTCACCGAAGGGTAAGATCCACCACAGGCGGCGTTTTAAAGTCAGCGGCAGCGGAGTTCAACTAAATAATTTGTGGTTCGTTTTGCTTGTCAACTTATGACAAGGCGCCAAGACGTTGGCATCCATTTGTTTATTAATTTAATATTTTGAAGTTTATAATGTTTACATTGGTACATTTTCAGGTTACTTTTGCTTGTCAAATCATGGAGTTGACGTCGGTAAATTTTCAGGTTAGTTTGTGTCCAATCATAACAATACGTCATCATATAAAAAAATCAACTGCTATTTTCGTTTGTTTCTCGACTATACAGTTTGGTTTGTATATTTGCTCCACGAGTTAAACATCAAAATTTTACTTACTTTTTTTAATAAACAAACCTGTATTCTGTTTCACTTACTTCTCCTTAAATCCCAAAAGGTCTTGAGAAATTTATATCGCCGGTATGCTGAAGGAAAGTTAAAATTAAGTTATGAATTAATTTTCATCGTTACTATTATTCAGGAAATATTGCTATAAAGTTCTACATCCTAAAAGCAAAGAATGTAGATAATTATTTTAAGTTTTCGTAAGTCATCAGTTTTAATAATTGACAGATAATTTTCCTGGAAGAAAGTTCTACTTCGTTAAATTTGTAATGCAATTTTCTTAGTTAACTACGAATGAACACTTTGATGATGCACTACCTAATGTTACAAAGCAGTGGCGGCTGATGCCTTAGACTTATGTAGTCCTGTATTATACCGGGGTTGTGAAATTGGCCGATCAAATTATTTTTGGTCAATTGATAGGTTTTTTGACCGGCAAATTGGATTATTATATAAAATAATTTTGATGCCATAAAAGCTCCATTAAGGTTTTATGCCTACCACTTTTATCATTTTCTCTTTTGCTAAAAACATCAGCAGTATATTTTTCTGTCTCCTAATGATGAACGTTTCTGCATTCGAAACATGTAGAGGTCTTTAAACAAAGAATTTTTTCTTCTATTAAATTTTGATGGGGAAGTCTTTGTGTTTTTCTTTCCTATTCATACTTTCAACTCCACTTTAAGTATATACTATTTCTTCAAATTATTTTTACATGTTAAAAAATCTGTTGTATACTGAAATCTAGTGTATATTTTACACATTATACGGGCAGTGACTCTTGTTAAATGAAATAAAAAACAATAATTAAAATATGTAACAAAGATATATATTTATACAACACTGCCAATACGAACTTACCCAAAGTTGGCCGAATGGTGCGCGACAATTCACGAACACTGAGTTTTTGGGGCACCCAAAGTTTCCGCCGATTTTTGGCTGAAACCGAAACTGTCACCGAAACTAGATTTTTTTTGGCTGAAACTAGCCGAAACCGAAACCGAATCTTCGGTCGGTCTCTCCTCCTTTAATATATTTTTTTGCATGATGTTTTTGTGAGAAAGACTTTTTCGATAATTTTGTGTTTATATTGTACGTATTTTACAAAAGTGACTAAGAGAAATTACTGGAAAATAATTTTAAAGTTCTAGGTTCGCCGCTGGGGATGGTAACTATAGTGACCAATCAAAAAGCGGGATTTTCTTAAAAATTCTTATAGTAAGGATGTGTCAAAGGTAGAATTTTTTTCATCTAATAAAAATTATGCATAATTTTTTGTGTTTTTTGTTTAAGAGGGGTTAGGAGGGAATAAATAATGCTATGCAAAACTATTCACTACTTTAGTTTGGCTTATCAGAATTTGACAAATTTGAACTTGCTGAATAGAGTTTAAGTGTTTTTACATGTTAATAAAAAGTTGTGATAGCTGGAGAGCGCTATTTAGCAAAGTCAAAAATTTCATCATTTTTTTCAGAAATTTTAAATGAAACTATAGATTATCATCTTTTTTAACTTGTTGGGTAACCATTTTGAATGAGGAAATTCCGGAAAATAGTATCAACTTTTTAGGAAAACGAATTTTCATCGGAAATTGGAAGATATTTTAAAAGGAAACGGTTATATCCAAAATTGCCAAACCTGATTTTATTATTGGTGGGTTGTGCAAAGGTTTTTAAAAATAATTAACTAATCAGGCAACTTTGACTGTGACATAAAAATGATAAAATAAAGATGATGATGAAAAATATTACATAAAAATGAGCTCCATAAAAACAGAAATTTTAATACGGTATTTGTAGGCAAGTAGTTAAAAATAGCATACCATACCTACAAAGGTATAATTAACACAACGGTTCTTTCAATTAATGTTCTGTAAATTGCGTTTATTTACAACAAAAATAATAGAGGAGGGTTTCATTAATGAAACAAATTCCAGTACAATTTTAAGTGGGCTGTTAAAAAAAGGGAAAAATTCTCTTAGTCATTTTTGTAATAAATATTTTTCCACAATCGGTAGGTAAGGTAAACGATTTCTTAGATACAGCCGGCGTGGCGTCCATTCTTACCCGGTACTTTTATTGATTAAAATAAAACTGAACCGTTCCTTTCTGTTTTTGTGGAATTTTTATACTTAAAAAATAATGTATGCATGTTAAATTGTTCGAAATTCGTGCATTCAGGTTGTTCTAGATCAAGAAACCTTTATGCATGTTTTTCGGCCATTGTACCGGGTGTTCCACCTAAGGAGGTAACCGGCTATATCTCAGAAAGTAATAACACCAGGACTTTGGGAAAAAATATATATCGATAAAAGCGGCCAAGAGAAATTGCTGGAAATGATTTCCAAGTTCAAAAAATGACCGCTAGGGGGCGTTACAGAACTTTCAAAATGGAAATTCCGATTTTCTCTTGATTTTTCTTAATAAAAATATGTTAAAAATATAAGCATTGTAGTCTTCATAATATTATGCAACTTTATGTTAGGAATCGTTTTTTTCTATTTTTAATAATAAAGTGGTGGGAGAAGGTCAAACCTTTTTTCTTTCAAACGCTGATATCTCTGCTTTGAATCAACCGATTTTATCAACTTGGTCTTGAAGCTCTTCTTTTCCTCTACACGTAGATCTATTAACTATACCATATTGATTCTGATGGTGGCCACTAGATGGCGTTTTTCCGGAATTTCGCAATGAATAAGGATTTTCTCAAAAAAATCAAATTTTATGATATTACTTTTTCATCATATTTTATTTTAGGCTTATAAAGGCTATTAAATAGTGGAATAAAAAATCCAGGTCCGTATTTAAAATAAAAAAGTTGATGATAGTCGCTCGAATCCAAAACGTCGGACTAAAAAACTACCCCCATCAGCTTGTAGTGGAGTTACCATAAGGAATTGAAAACCGTAACGTGATATATTTTGTTAAACTAGAGAAATTAGTGATGATAATAATAATTAATATGGAAAAATAGGCCATTTTTTAAAACATTCATTAATCAATTAAATCACTGGTTTCATGACGTCCAAGATGCTGCTAGGGAACGATTGGAATTATGCATTCAAAATGATGGGAGACAGTTCGAGCATCTTGGACGTCATTATACCAGTGATTTAATTGATTAATGAATGTTTTAAAAAATGGCCTATTTTTCCATATTAATTATTATTATCCCTAATTTCTCTAGTTTAACAAAAGATATCACGTTGCGGTTTTCAGTTCATTATAGTTACTTTTCCTCCACTACAAGCTGATGAGGTTAGTTTTTTTCGAGCGACTATCATCAACTTTCTTATTTTAAATACGGACCTGGATTTTTTATTCCACTATTTCATAGCCTTTATAAGCCTAAAATAAAATATGATGAAAAAGTAATATCATAACATTTGATTTTTTTGAGAAAACCCTTATTCAGTGAGAAATTACGGAAAAACGCCATCTAGTGGCCACCATCAGATTCAAGATCAAGTTGAATAAAATCGGTTGATCCAAAGCAGAGATATCAGCGTTTGAAAGAAAAAAGGTTTGACCTTCTTCCACCACTTTATTATTGAAAATAGAAAAAAACGATCCCTAACATAAAGTTGCATAATATTATGAAGAATACAATGCTTATATTTTGAACATATTTTTATTAAGAAAAATCAAGAGAAAATCGGAATTTCTATTTTGAAAGTTTTCTTACTCTAGCTCTACTAGCAGTCTTTTTTTGAACTTGAGAATAATTTCCGGCAATTTCTCTTGGCAGCTTTTATCGATACATATTTTTTCTACAGACGTGTGGAAAAACCAATTTTCCGCACGGATATCAGTGCGGAAAATTGATTTTTCCACACTAGTGCGGAAAAATTTTTCGGCACAATTTTGTCAAAATCAATAATATATCAATTATAACTTGTAGTTATTACTTTTTTTCTCAGAATTAGTTACTGTTACATATGTATGTGATTGTTATAATTAATTAAAAATTATTAAATTTCTTTGAAATATGTGTTACTTATTTCCACACGTCTGTAGAAACACTATTGTACCTGACACGTGCGAGAAATGTTTTCCCTGCACTCGGCTGCTTCACCGAACTCCGCTACGCGTCGTTCGGTGAACGGCAGACTCGTGCGGAAAAATTCATTTTCCGCACTTGTTAGGTAAATAGCTATTTTCCCAAAGTACTAGTGTTATTACTTTCTGAGATATAGCCGATTACCTCCTTGGGTGGAACACCCGGTACATAACCCAAAGGTATTACTGTTGATAATAATGTATTGTCGCAGCCTTAAAATAGTATTTGTTGAGTAGGTTAATTGGATTTTTGAACTAACCGTCTTTTGTTAAACTTTGTAAAACAACCTACTGTAGTATAAATAACATTTTTAATATACCTTTCCCCGCTCCCATGCTGTGAATATGAGCTGTGCTGATTTTGTTTGGTTGCTTTTACATTTTATTATTCAATTAGATCTTTTTATAACTTAATTTATACAGAAATAATATAAAAAAAAGCCCGGTAATTAATGGGCTCATTGGGATAACAAGCAACGTCCATCTTTTTTATTCAATTTAACGCATGAAAATTTCCCTTGACAAAAAGTCCTTCTTTGAATTTTGCAAAAAAAACATGGTTATTATATTTAATAAAAATTGCTGATTTATAAATTCTAAAATTATTTTACGTTTTAATTATGTACTCTTAAATAAATCAATAGCAATGATACAATATATAATATAACCTGTTTAATTTTTTAGTTATTGTTACGATTAAAATTTAAATAAAAGAAACATTTTGTAATTTAAAGAATAAATATATACTTACCGTTTGGAAGATAGCTAGATTAAATATTTTAAACTAAAGTGTATAACAAAATTTCATTTCGAAGAAATACTTTTGATTCCTTAAAAATTAAAGCTTTTGTTTCCATAATATTTTTTAAAGTGACTACTATGACATAACAGTTACAAATATCTCTAAGAACGTCTACATATTAAAAAAAAAAAGATTTAAATGAAAATCAAATTAGTACACTACCAAAACGATTTCTTCGCATTAAGAGCCTTCATACCTGCTGCATCCATACTAATTTGTTTTATCAAAAACCACCAAAACCTTCCAACGAAATGTTACAAAGTTTTGGAATATTATTCTAATTTTATTGAAAAATTAGGGAAAGTCATTTAGAAATTTAAAAAAATATATGTATTTTTGATTTTTTTGTATTTTTTAATATCTTTTTTTTTTTACCGACTTTCCCTCATTTTTTACCATGTTCTTTATAATTTGTGAAGAGACCGAATTTTTAATTAAAGCCTTCGTCTTCTACACAAAACAACAATCCCGCATTTAATGAATTATTGAGAAAAATATGCAGCCTTTTAGAATATTCAAACATGTTGGCAACATTGCAAGCGTGGGACGACATTGCAAGGCATCGTCAAGGATAGAAGGATGTCTATAAATAGTCTGTAATTCGCCGAAGCGCTTTGTCGGTAAAGAATAGTATTTATTTTTATAAGCGTGATGTGATTTGGGTTTGTGTTGTAGTTATTGAATAGCCAGATGCATGGGACGGACTAGGATGATACAAAAAACGATTATGCACATCTTCAAAAGTCGCAAAAATAAAAGAAATTAAAATTAAGAATATTTTATGAAAATTTTATGTTGCTGAACTGGTTGACCCGCTTTTGCCAAAAACTCTACCCATTAGAGATAAAATATGTAAAGGAAAAGTTTCCAATATCATTCTTTAAACTTGTTTTCGGTTATATTATATTATTATTATATGTTATTTTATATGTTATACATTTATCAGTTCCTTTAGACATGCGTACGAAAAAGAAAGAAAAATCTGATCTATTTCAGCCCTGCACTTTCCTCGCTAATATATAATATTGATGGGGTTTACGTATCGGGAAAATTATAGCAACTGTATAATATGGTTTCATCTTTAGAATTCGAAAATACTGTAAAATATGTGTTCTATTAAAAAAGGTTACCTGCAAATTTTTCGTCCCACCTTTTTAAGTAGAACCAAATATAATTTTACGTTAAAAGCCATTTTGCTATACTCTAAAAAACTTTTGTAATAACATTTTTTACGTATTTCTAATAATAACTCAGCTATTGTATTATGCCGCAATAGCGGTAATAAATGGCTACCCTGTGTAAATGGGTTTGCCAAAAAAAACTAAATAACAAACTATACAGGGTGTTATTTAAGTACGGGGCCAAACTCCAAGGGGTGCTTCTTTAAGTGACTTTAAGAAGAAAAGTTCATATAAACATGGGTACGAAAATGCATAGTTTTTACGATACAGGGTGTCAAACTTTTAAGAAAAAATTGGATGTTCGTAAATATCTCAATACTCTTTTATTCGATTTTGTTGAAATTTGGCAATTCTGTTTGTAATAACAAGAGGATAATGTAGCCTCAATTATATTAAAATTATTAAGTCCAGTGGCGTCACGGAAGACAGTCTAACTAATATTTTTGACAAAAAAAATGCGCGCCACTGACTTTTTTTAAAATTATGTATTTTTCTAGAATTAAGCAACTACAAATACAACTCTTTTATCTCATGAGTTTTTTTCATATCTGGCTTTGTTTTCGAGAAAAAAAATAAAAACCACTTGATTGCTTGTCCCCGGGAAAATAAGCGTAAAAAATTTAAACTACTTACCAAACTATTAAGCAATTAAAATTACACGAGTCCTCTTTTCAAATTTTTTTGCACAGAATAAAACTGGGTCCGATAAAAGAAATAAACATAAACAACTGCCTAACGGTATTTATTACTGCGATGTTTACTTATGTATTTAACAGAAAATAAGACGAAACCTATAATAGTTGCTGAAAATGCCCTCCTTCAACTTCAATGCAAGCATTGGCTCGTCTTAACATTGATTTCCGAACTTGTCGAAATATTCGCGGCGTATGTCTTATCTGATCACATAAATCCCGTATCCTTTGGGTTAGTTCTTCTTCAGTGTTGACTGGAGTTTTGTAAACGAGAGACTTTAAATGCCCCCAAAGGAAAAAATCTAAAGGATTTAAATCCGGTGATCTGGGTGGCCATGCCTGTGGACCTGCGCGACCTATCCAGTTTTCTCCATAAGTTGCATCAAGAAATTGTCTTGCTACTATGCTAAAGTGGGGTGGAGCCCCATCGTGCATAAACCACATTGCTCTTCTTACTACCAGTGGGACATATTGTAAAAGTCCAGTTAAAATAAATTCCAAAAAATTACGATACTCTTGACCATTTAATCTCGGGGGTAAAAAATGAGTTCCAATGAGAAAATCACCTACAATACCAACCCAAACATTCACGGAAAACTGGTGTTGATAATTAGTTTCTGTAACCGCATGGGGATTTTCTTCTGCCCAGACATGATTATTATGAAAGTTCATAATGGAATTTCGGGAAAAACACGCTTCATCGGTAAACAAAATATACGATAGAAATCTCGGAGATGCTACACGTTGTTGCAAAAGCCAAGTACAATAAACAACTCGTTGGAGATAATCGGCAGGTAATAACGCTTGAACACGTTGTATGTGATAAGGATACAGTTGATTTTCCCTTAAAATCTGCCATACAGTAAAGTGGGAAATGTTTAATTGTTCTGCAATTTTGCGTGTACTTGTATCAGGGCTACGTTCAACTTCATGTAGAACTGCTTCCTCCATCTCCACTGTTCTTATTGTGGCAGGTCTCCCAATTACAGCAGTCGACCTTTGAAAGGTGCCTGATTCGCAGAGCCTTTCATGTATTCTCACAAATGTTTTTCTATTTGGTACAATACGATGTGGATATCTTTCTTGATAAATGCGCACAGCCTCTGTGGAATTGCCTTGGGCCATTCCATAAACAAAATGCATATCGGACATTTCTGAGTTGGTAAATTGGACCATTTTACAATAATTAATAATTTTATAATCTTAAAACTGTTAAAAACACTTTAAATAATTACTTGTCACTCTTTTAAGTTATGACATTTATGTAAAAATCAAATTAGCTTATTTTCCCGGGGACACGCAATCAAGTGGTTTTTATTTTTTTTCTCGAAAACGAAGCCAGATATGAAAAAAACTCAAGAGATAAAAGAGTTGTATTTGTAGTTGCTTAATTCTAGAAAAATACATAATTTTAAAAAAAGTCAGTGGCGCGCATTTTTTTGTCAAAAATATTAGTTAGACTGTCTTCCGTGACGCCACTGGACTTAATAAATTTAATATAATTGAGGCTTCATTATCCTCTTGTTATTACAAACAGAATTGTTAAATTTCAACAAAATCGAATAAAAGAGTATTGAGATATTTACGAATATCCAATTTTTTCTTAAAAGTTTGACTATGCATTTTCGTACCCATGTTTATATGAACTTTTCTTCTTAAAATCACTTAAAGAAGCACCCCTTGGAGTTTGGCCCCGTACTTAAAAAACACCCTGTACCTATATACAAATAATATAATTTTATTTTTTCTAATACTAACCCTGCATATAGCAAACACAAACTATATCCTATCTTGAGCAAGGTTAATAAATTTACAAAATTCCGTCATTCCCCGGCAAACAGTTTTTAAGCTTTCGAGCCAACAGACAGACAGACTGAAATGGAAAACATGATCTAGGAATCCTAAAACGTCATATAATAATATTCCAAACAAGTTAATTTTTTTAGTACAATCTCTTGCAAGGAAAGTAATATTAAAAAAATAACATATGATTAATAGAAATAAATCTAGATTAATAAATTAATAATTATTTTGACAAAGAATACGAAGAATGTATGTTCAAAATTTTATAATTTGAGATTCATCATCATCATCACATAGCCCCTGATGTCCACTGCTGAACGTAGGCCTCTCGCATGTCCGTCCAAACGGTCCTGTTTTGCGCCACCCGTATCCAGTTCGATACTATTCTCTTTATGTCATCGGTCCATCTTGTTGGAGGCCGTCCCCGGTTTCTGTGTGCCTGTATTCGGGGTCTCCACTCCAAAATTCTCTTTGTCCATCGGTCGTCGTTAGTCCTCGCTACATGGCCAGCCCAGTTCCACTTTAGGGTGGTTATCCTTACAACAACGTCTGATACTCCTGATCGTCTGCGGATGGTGGCATTAGGAATCCTGTCACGTAACGATATCCCCAACATTATTCTCTCCATCGCTCTTTGGGTAACTTGCAATTTGGACACCGTTGCTTTTGTTAACGTTAGGGTCTCTGCACCATACGTCATTACTGGCAGAATACATTGATCAAATATTTTTCTTTTCAGACTTATTGGAGTACTTGATCTGAGAAGGTCTCTCAGCTTTCCAAAAGCAGCCCAGGTTAGGCTTATTCTCCTTACTAGCTCGCATGTTTGGTTATCCCTACCTATTTTTATCTCGTGGCCCAAATAATTGTAGGAAGTTACTGGTTCGATGTCCTTGCCATCCACAGAGATATTCTTGGCGTGAACCAGGTTGGTCAAGAATTTGGTTTTAGAAAAATTTATCTTTAGGCCAACCCCTCTTGAAGCAGTGAAGAGTCCTTGTAGCAGTGTCTGTGCCTGGTCAAAGCTGTCAGCGATAAGTACGATGTCATCCGCAAACTTGAGGTTATTTAAAAACTTTCCGTCTATATTAATACCCATTTCATTCCAGTCGACGGTTTTACATGCATACTCCAACAGGGCTGTGAATAGCTTTGGAGAAATTGTGTCTCCCTGGCGAACCCCTCGTTCAATACGAAAGGTCTCCGTATCTTCGTGAAGCCTTACACAAGCTGTAGCGTGTTCATAGATATATTTAATGAGGGAGGTGTACCTATGGTCTATTCTACATTCAGCCAGAGCACTAAGCATTGCTTTTTGGTTGACAGAATCAAATGCTTTCTCAAAGTCAACGAAGACCAGGATCAAAGGTTTATTGTATTCAATAGTCTTTTCAATCAGCGTTTTGATTGTTTGTAGGTGGTCATTCGTTCCATATTTAGCTCTAAATCCGGCTTGTTCAGGGGGTTGATAGAAGTCTAATTTTGATGCTAGCCTTTTAGCGATTATTTTCATAAACAGTTTGTACAGGTGGGATAACAAGCTAATCGGTCTATAGTTGCTCAACTGAGTCATATCCCCTTTCTTGTGCATTATTATTATTACTGCTTTGTCCCATTTGGACGGTGTTACTCCATTTAAGAGGCACGCGTTAAACAACAGAGCCAGAGCTTTTAGTAACGCATGACCCCCTGCCTTAATAGCCTCAATAACGATTTGATCATCCCCAGCTGCTTTGTTGTTCTTCATCTCATTCAGTGATTTTGAGATTTCTGCTTTTGTTATCTCTGGAATGTCCTCTGAACCTATATTTTCCACTTTCCTGATCTTAATATCTTCGTTCTTGTTCCCTTCTCTGTACAGCTCTCTGTAAAATTCTTCTACGATCTTGATAATCTCATCCTTATTTGATGTTATTTGTCCTTGATGATCTGCAAGTTTGGATATATTTTTCTTACCCGTAGCGAGGCTTCTTCTTAGTACCCTTAAGCTTTTGTTTTCTTCTATGACGGTCGTTACTAGATTGGTGTTAAATTGCCTTACGTCTCTCCTTACCGCCTTGCTGATATCTTTATTTAATTGTCCTAGTTCGTCTCTATTTGTGTCATTCCTGTTCTTCAGCTTTCTTCGTTTCTCCATAAGGTTCTTTGTGTCTATGCTTATTTTATCTTCCTTTCCTCTGCTCCTCGTCCTATACTTTTCTTCTGCGTTCTTCACGGCTTCTAACAGGCGATTGTTCATTGTTTCTACGTCCATTTCCTCCAAGTCTGCCTCTTCAAGACTATTTCGAACAGCCTCTTCATAAGCCTTGGTATTTTCTATAGGAGTCCATCCAATTCGATGTTTTTTATTTATCATTTTAGTTCTTTCTTTCTTGAGGTTTATTGTGATCCTAGCTCTGACTAGTCTATGATCACTTCCTATTGAGCAGTTGTTAAGGACCGATACATCGTGCACCATATTTCTGTTGTTTGTAATTATGAAGTCTATTTCGTTCCTAGTTACCCCATCCGGACTGGCCCATGTCCATTTTCTTTGGGGGCTCTTCTTGAAGGAAGCTATTCATTGCGTAGAGACCATTTTGCAGTAAAAAGTTTAAAAGCATTCCTCCTCGTTCATTGCGTTGTCCATACCCGTGGGGACCTAATGCTGTTTCAGTTTCATTTGTTTTGCGTCCCAGCTTGGAATTAAAGTCGCCAATTATTACGTTGTACTTTGTGGGGGATTGTCCAATTGTACTACCTAGATCTTCATAAAAGGTTTCGACTTCTTCGTCTGGATGAGCAGTTGTTGGTGCGTAGACTTGGATTATCTTGATGCTATGTTTGGTGTTCAATTTCAAAGTGCAGAATGCTATTCTTGTGTTTATACCCTCTAGTTGTTGGATATTTTCGGTATGTTTTCTATGTATAAGAAACCCAACACCTCCTACTTTTTCGTCATTACCCTTATAGAACAGTTGGTGACCCGACTTTAGAGTTATGTGTTCTTCGCCTTTCCTTCTTACTTCGCTGAGACCCACAATTTGAGATTATTTATAGGAAAATACTTGAAATTTAAAATAAATATAATTTGCTTAAAAATAATCATATTGTTATTTAAAAAGCAAGTCCGATCCTGACCGCAGGCCCACCGCATAATTCGTCGCTCGCATTACGTAGGGGCCTAACTCGGTTTTTGAAGTTTTTCAGTAGAGCGATTTAAAGAAATCAATGGTATTTATTTTGGATACAGCATTGACACCAATTTTTTATTTAGGTTTATTTTTTTACAGTTTTCTAGATAAATCAGTCTAGAATGATGAGACTTAATAATTTTTAATGAAATTTTACGGGTTTTGTAAAAAATAAATAATAATTAAGATACGCCCCTTTGTAAAAACAATAACAAATTCTGATTTGTACATGAAATAAGATAGGCCCATGTGATATTAACTAGACTGGGTACATATCGCTAATCGTCAGCCGAGAGTGCATCTAATATTAGTACTAAAAAATATTTACAATAAAAACATAGGTACTTTTCTTTTCTTTTCTTCTATTTACTATTGCTTTTTTTGCCTCACCTTCCTGCGGAACGTGAAGGGGAAACATATCGCCAAATTGTCATTATAACAACTCACCAAAATTAGACAATGGTGCAAAATTTCCATTTCCTCGTATAGATAGGTAGTTTTCGGAGACGGCGCCGTATAGTGTTCGACGTCCCGTTTCCAATGCCGCCTCGCTCAGACTTTCCGTTACGGAGATATATAATATTTAATATTATGATATGATATTTATAGGTGCTCTTTAAACTCGCACACCTTTGTGCACTATGGGATCTACTTTCCATATTTGCTCTATAAAAAGATATAAGTATTCAATCGGTTAAAACATAAGCAAGAAATTCTTCTTACATGGAAGCTATCAATTATCAGCTAATAAATTTGTAGAAATATTATTGTGCCGAGCCCTTCAGGCACGGAACTGTTCTAGTTCGATCGTTTAATTATACGACAGCTGTCACTTTGACAGGAAAGTGCCATTTTTTTTAGCTTTTTCGTAGCGAGAGTTATAGCTGTAAGAATCCGAAATTATAAAATTTTCAGGTCCCTAAATAACAAAATTCTATACGATAGCTGTCAAATTTTGACAGGTAAGTGTCAATTTTTTTTTTAGCTTTTTCGTAGTGACGATTATAGCTGTAAGAATCCTAAATTGAAAATTTTTTCAGTACCTAAATAACAAAGTTCTACACGACAACTGTCAGATTTTGACAGGTAAGTGTCAATTCTTTTTAGGCTTTTTCGTATAGAGGATTATAGCTGTAAGAATACTAACTTAAAACAAATTTTCAGTACCTAACTAACTAAGTTCTGTACGACAGCTGTCAAATTTTGACAGGTAAGTTTAAATTTTTTTTAGCTTTTTTTATATAGAGGTTTACAGCTGTAAGAATCCGAAATTTAAAAATTTTTCAGTACCTAAATAACAAAGTTCTATACGAGCGCTGTCAAATTTTGACAGTTAAGTGTCATTTTTTTTTAGCTTTTTCGTAGCCAGAGTTATAGCTGTAAGAGTCCGAAATTATAAAATTATCAGGTCCCTAAATAACAATACGATAGCTGTCAAATTTTGACAGGTAAATGTCAATTTTTGTTTAGATTTTTTGTAACGAGGGTTATAGCTGTAAGAATCATAAATTTAAAAATTTGTCGGTACCTAAATAACACAGTTTTATACGACAGCTGTCGATGTCGTCAATTAAGGATTAAAACGGTATAATTCTACAAATACTATATATAACATTTCCATCAAAAGTTGTTTTCCGTACGAAAAACAATGAAAACCGTAAAAGAATCGTGTCTTAAATAGTAATTCTAACTTTTTTATAATTTGCACCCTTTATATTACCGGTAGCCCAACGTCGTCTACATGCCAAAAAAGTCTAAATCGATTAAAATGATTTTTGCCACCTGTATCGCGCTACAACGAAAAAAAACATATTTTTCAACTTTTACTTTAATAATTTTTTTCCGGTACACCCTGTATATTGGAAATTGTTCCCAGAACGTGCCCCTACTATTCCTCTCTACGTCTAGAAAATTTTAATCGTTTTGCTCTAACCGTTTCCGAGAAAAAAATTCGCGAATATCGAAATGTGGAACAGCCTCCCACCACGTGGCGACGGATTATCAATGTCGGAACGCCATCTTTAAAATCGAGATTACAACTATTTCTCAAACATTTTGAGCAAATATTTTGGTTAATAAAATTAGAAGAAGGTTCAAGGTAGATATTCCATTTGATTTAAAATCTGGAAATGTTCTTATTACTTTAGCAAGTCAAGCTGAAAACACCCATTTTTCGCCATTTTTGACAGCCGGTTTTTTAGAATTAATTTACCTGCATTAACTAGTGATGCCGCGAGACGAGACGAGACGAGACGAGAATTGGCCCATTCTCGTCTCGTCTCGTGAGGCGAGAATTTTTTTTATCTCGCCTCGACAAGAAACGCGTTTTTCTCGCTCGAGAGTGCCATCGTCTCGTCTCGTCTCGTCTCGTCTCGTCTCGTCTCGTCTCGTCTCGTCTCGTCTCGTCTCGTCTCGTCTCGTCTCGTCTCGTCTCGTCTCGTCTCGTCTCGTCTCGTCTCGTCTCGTCTCGTCTCGTCTCGTCTCGTCTCGTCTCGTCTCGTCTCGTCTCGTCTCGTCTCGTCTCGTCTCGTCTCGTCTCGTCTCGTCTCGTCTCGTCTCGTCTCGTCTCGTCTCGTCTCGTCTCGTCTCGTCTCGTCTCGTCTCGTCTCGTCTCGTCTCGTCTCGTCTCGTCTCGTCTCGTCTCGTCTCGTCTCGTCTCGTCTCGTCTCGTCTCGTCTCGTCTCGTCTCGTCTCGTCTCGTCTCGTCTCGTCTCGTCTCGTCTCGTCTCGTCTCGTCTCGTCTCGTCTCGTCTCGTCTCGTCTCGTCTCGTCTCGTCTCGTCTCGTCTCGTTTTTTCTCGTGAGTAAAATATTTTTTTATACGAATCTTAAAGGGGGTAAACATTTAAAAGTATCTGGTCGTCTCGCAGAAGGGTTTAATATAAGTCGGTTTGTTAGTCATGTGACTTAGAAACTATTTTTCTTAGATCAACAAAATATTGCAAGCGGCCATAAGACATAATTCACGTAATGTAATAGGCTTGGCACCGAGGTATTTTCAGTCCAAAATATATGGGGTGGTAAAAGATACAGAATAGAGAACGATTTATAATAATAATAATTGATTCATAATGGAACTACCCTTCTTTTATTATTTATTTTTTGGCAAAATTCGGGGCATAATTAAGTGCAATAGTTTGGAAAATATTCGACTAAATAAAGGGATCAGCCCAGAATGTCATCCGGGGAAAACCTTAATTTTTTTATTACATTAATAGAAAGTGCAAGAGAAAGAACTTAAAGAAGTATTTCCGAAAATGCTCTATTTGACATATTATCAAAATTTAAAAATTCACTTTATTTTTTGCTCCTTTTAACCAAAAAATACAAAAATGTATTACGAACAAGCTTAGTTTTACGCAATTAGGAAAAATATTGTAAGTAACATGTGCGAAAAGTTCCGTTTCCACACTCACTTAGTAGCATGCCCGGACTTGCTTCGAGCCGTTCGTGCAACTGCCACCTCGTGCGGAAAAGTATCATTTACCGCACTTAATAAATATTTTCAATAGCCAAATTTATGTCTGAGACCTGTGTAATAAAATGAGGCAAAATAAGGCATACACTTGAATCATTCGTACTGAATGTCACTTTACCTATTATATTAGACTTTTTATTTTTAATTTATTTACTAATGTCATAATTGATACTATTAACTTAATGCTATTGTTTCAATAACACTAGTTTCATGGCCCTCCGTTGTCTTTATCTGTGATTTTCTAATAAAGTTTCGGTTGATATACAGGGTGTTATGAAAGTAATGTCAAATATTAAAACTGGTAAGAGAGATATGAAATGAAATTCACACTTTTATTAATGATTTTTGTGTGAGAAGTTTTTGGCGAATTTAGAATTTTTGATACAAAATTGTTAAATTTAGTCAAAATCTATCGCCTTTCGCCTTGTGAATGAAATTTGACTGGGGTCCTTTTCGATATTGTGTTTTCAATCGAAAATACTTTCTTTCAGATTTGGTTAATTATTTTAAAATGTCAACTACTAACCGTAGACAGAAGAAAGAGACTAGACAATTTGATTCTGTTCTCTTGAATATCTGTTTTAAGGTAAATGCCTTCACAATACGATAGAGTGAGAACGTTAAACACATTATTTTTCTGTCTATATATTAAGATACCTAAAATTCAGTGTTCTAACAAACGAGAAAATTCGAGAAAATTCGAGAAAAAACGAGAAATTTCTCGACGAGAAACGGTCTTCTCTCGTCTCATCTCGTGACTTCTCTCGAGAAAAAAATTTCACTCTCGTCTCGTCGAGACGAGACGAGACGAGACGAGACGAGACGAGACGAGACGAGACGAGACGAGACGAGACGAGACGAGACGAGACGAGACGAGACGAGACGAGACGAGACGAGACGAGACGAGACGAGACGAGACGAGACGAGACGAGACGAGACGAGACGAGACGAGACGAGACGAGACGAGACGAGACGAGACGAGACGAGACGAGACGAGACGAGACGAGACGAGACGAGACGAGACGAGACGAGACGAGACGAGACGAGACGAGACGAGACGAGACGAGACGAGACGAGACGAGACGAGACGAGACGAGACGAGACGAGACGAGACGAGACGAGACGAGACGAGACGAGACGAGACGAGACGAGACGAGACGAGACGAGACGAGACGAGACGAGACGAGACGAGACGAGACGAGACGAGACGAGACGAGACGAGACGAGACGAGACGAGACGAGACGAGACGAGACGAGACGAGACGAGACGAGACGAGACGAGACGAGACGAGACGAGACGAGACGAGACGAGACGAGACGAGACGAGACGAGACGAGACGAGACGAGACGAGACGAGACGAGACGAGACGAGACGAGACGAGACGAGACGAGACGAGACGAGACGAGACGAGACGAGATGGAACGAGACGAGACGAGAATTTCTCGTCTCGGCGGCATCACTAACATTAACCAAAGCAGTCAAAGCACTCTAGTCAAAATTGAATGGTATTAAAATTTGCAAATTTTCCTTGTTTTCGCACTCAAAAACTTGATTTTTTTTAAACTTTTGAATATATTTTAATAAGTTTCGATATTTACAGGTGTTGAGAATAAATCAGCGCGTCTTTTAGGAAAAAAATAAAACGATTTTGTTAAAAATTGAATCAGCTACAGTCGATATAGTAAAACGTCGGACAAAAATATGTCTTGATAAATCATAAAATAATTTTATTGAGCCACAAATGATGTTTTCTCAGAGCGCGTTTACTATGCAAACTAAAGCTTGTTTATCGGTCGATATGGTGGATCAAGAAAAAATTCAAAAAGTTATATATAGACACTTGCAGAAGTATTTAAGCAAACCAACAAAAAATTCATAAGCTGCCGTTTTTTCCGTATTAAAGATAAAGAAACGAAAAAATATCTCTGAAATATAATTTGACGAGCTCTATCCGCTAAAGTATACAACGTTTCGATCAAATGTCGTTTTCCGTACGAAAAAAAATAAAAACGGCGAAAAAATCACGCCTTACTCTGTGGTTTCCAGTTTCTTACAATTTTTGATAATTTCCATTCCAGTTAGGTATAGAACAATATATTGGAAAAAGGTAGTTTTTAAGATGGCCTAAACGATTATCAAAACCGAATGTTGATCGGATGCACCCAATTCGACTTATTAGCGATACAAAAGGTACCATTTTTGACCAATTTTCAACTTTAAAAAATCAAAGAAATCACTTCCATTCTCTCGATCGCGCTCACAAACAATAGGCTTCTGTAACTCGCGGTCCTCTACACGTCCAAAAAGTATGAATCGATCAAGTTCATTCCTGGGACCACGGTGTGCCACACGTGATACCCGACTTTTTTCGACTTTGGCGTTTAATAACTTTTTTCCGGTACACCCTGTATATTCGAAATTTTTACACAACGTACCCCCACTATTCCTCTCTAAACTGAAAAAGTTTTAATCGTCCCACTCTAACCGTTTGTGAGAAAAAAATTTGTAAATGTGAAAATGTCGAAACTGACGCCGACAACATACGCACATTATCTTCACGAAGGCGCCTATATAGTGCAAAATTTTTAAGAGGCATCAGGGTTGTCGCGCTTCCGCGCGAAGGAGACGTGTGTTCGCGCGATATGTAATAAAACATTTGGTTTTCAAAGAAAAGGGAGCGAAATTTTTAAACTTTAAACATCTTTATTTTATAAAAACGGTAAAAAAAAATTCTAAACATATAATTTCAAATGAATTAAAAACAGCTATACTTAAAACCCAATATTATAGGCAGTGACGTATTATTCAAAACCATGAAAACTAATGCAAATCGCCGATGACCGTACAGTATTTTGGTCGTTTCCACGGTTATGAGAGCTACGTCATTGCCTATATTTTTGGTAATAAACTATAGTGTAATATTTAATTATTTATTCTCTAGAGGCATAACAAATTAAAAATCGGATTGGTATTTATTTTATTTTTTACAAATTGTCTTTTATATGTGAAATAAAATTGCAATAAATAATAAATTAATAAGGCCTATCTGCAAAGTACTGTTCATCCTTTAAAAATATTTTATAATGTAAAGGAATATGTTGAGATTCGCCCAGTAAGACCCATACAAAAAATATAGCATAGGGGCCAATCTTAAGTTTGGTCTTTACGTAAAAGTATTTTTATCGATAATTTAAGATAGGCCTGACTATAATAATACTATAAAACAAAAACCATGTAGTATTGAGATATGCAAGTTTGTCATAACGTTAAGGCAGTCTTTCCCTGACTTTATATGGGTATAACTCATTTTTGCCAAAAATCGAGATAGGCCCCTACGTAATGCGAGCGACGATATAATACATACAATAATATTATATATGTACACTGGACTACAAAATTAACCGGACGGAAAATATCTTGCTAAACAACTTTAAATTTTTTTTCGCTAATTTTTTGACATGTTGCAGGTGCTGTCATCTTCATCATGTTTTGATATCGATTTTACGAACTGTGTTAACGGACATGTTGACATACAGGGTAGCACAAAAAATTGCATTAACTTCTGAACATCCTGTGGAAACATTTATTAACTGATTGATGTTTCTTGGTACGACATTTTTAAGTCCAATCTTTTCTAAACAACTTGTTTTTGATTCATACCGATATCTGAATTATTAAAGGAAAAACACAGGTTTAATGGAAATAATGCAAATAATCATTTTTTATCAACAAAAAATTCAATGATTTATTTGTAAAGTTGGCCTTGTCTTTTTTTGTCTTTCTGAATGCAGTTTCCATAGCACCATGGCTTGTCAAAAAGATTTTTGTCAACATGTCAACAATATACAGATTTATTAATTGCTGTAGATACTTCTAGCGTTTGTTAAGTACTTAAGTTGTTGCTGTATGTTTGTTGTGTTTTTAAACTGTTCCGTAAACGATAAGTTTAGTGTATTTACGTAAATTAAAAATGATACCAAAAGAAGTGGCACAAGCGGTTGCTTTATAAGATGAAGGTCGTCCGATTCTGTATATCGCAGAAAGGCTTGGTCATCCACGTAGTACCGTATCCGATGCGATACAAAGATTTAGACACACTGGTTCTTATTCAAGAAGACCCGGGCAGGGAAGACGAAGAGCCATAAATGCAGTTAAAGATCGATTTCTTCGTCTTCAGGTTCTTCGAGAGCGAACATCCTCTGCTCCGGCTATACGATTGGCAGATGTTTATGGCAGATTAAGGCTGCCAACCGTCTAGCATTTTGCGGGACAGTCCCGTATTCTTTATAATTGTCCCGCCTCTAAAATTTTACCTAAAATCGTCCAGCATTTGGTAAATCTCTCCCGGAATAACCATATTATTTTGCAAAGCATCATAATATGCAGCAGTTATATCGACATTAAAAATATCGATGGATCTCGCCCCACCCAAATTTCATGGAGTTGAAAAATATAATTTTAAAAATAAATAGAATATTTGTTTAATACGTTGTTTACATTTTTTTGTATTCAAATTCATATTCTTTAAATAAATTTTGCTTTTGTTGTTCTATTAAATTAAATAATAATTTAATGACCCAAGGGGTGGACAACCCTAACCCTATACAAGTTTACATGTAATGGTGCAAAAGCGAATATTGTCCTGCTGTCCCGCATTTGACATTTTAAAAGTTGGCAGCCTTATGGTAGATTAGTTTCATCTGAAACCGTACGTAGAAGGTTGAAAGAACAAAATCTAACATCTCATATACTTGCTACAGGAACTCTGTTAGATGCAGGTCATCGAACATGATAAAGACGGGGTAAAAAAACTTAAACGTTATTTAAGATTCAATTGAAGCAACATTTTTTTCGTCCGGTTAATTTTGTGGTCCAGTGTATATAACGCAGATCGGTAATAAATTAATCGTCTATGACGGTTGGCAAGGCGAGTATGCACACTGTTGCCAGTGATAACGAAACGGCCCGTTATGCGTTCGTTACCGGCGAAGTCCAATTTGAAATTTAACAGCTGATGATGAATCCTCTTAAATAAAGTTCGTTAAATGTTACAAAATTTCATGTATAAATATCAGAAAACAAATATAATTTAATATTACTTTATTCCTAAGATATAATTTGTTATGAATTGGTAAATAAATATAACTTTAATAACAAATAACTGTTTACCATCCTTAAATAGAGGTAAAAGTTATATAGTTTAGATAAACCAGTTATTATTAGTTAATTGTTAAAATACATATATTTCACATAAATATACTCAAATAACGTTAAAATTATATCACTTTGTGATAAAAATATCGCAATACATTAATTTGTTGTCTCTTGGGGTAAAAAGGCGATAAAAAGTAAAAAACAAATATTTCTTTAATGGTAAGAAAATAATTTAGTTAGATTTAGATAGAATGGAGAAAGGGTTTAAAAATAAAAGTCTAAAAGTAAAATACATACTTTATTAAACTGAATGCTGATATTATTATATTTTTCCCGTTAGTAGTCCCAAAAACAATTTGATAAGGAACAGAACAATTATACATTATTAAATATGTTGTTCAAAATTTTACTGAAAAAATATGCATGTGACATTTGAAGTAATAATATTAAAACTTTAATTTTTTGTGAAATTGTAACGAAAATCGTTTATTAAAAAATATTTGTAACACATTACTTTTAATTGGCTCAGAAGATCCAACCTGGCGGCTGAAGCTGCTGGAGAAAACAACACAATATTTTTTTCAGTGCTGGTTGAACATGTTTGACCAAAATTAGCACTATAATATTAAATAAACGATAAATATTAAAATTTATTTACTTTAGGGCACACGCCTGCAAAAGTTTTACATGTTAGGTACGATTTACTAGATTACCTTAACATATAATTTTGCATGTGATATTCTGCCGTGCATGCTGGAATAAAGCGTCCTATCTGCAATTATATTATTTGTAGACAGAAGTATTTATTGAATTAGCAGTACTGTAGGACGACTCAAAAGAGAACTTTTTCAAATTTTATTACATACAAAATAATAAGCCAATAAGTCACATGACAGTCACAGCCTTTTTGTTTAGAAGCACGATGCGACGCGACCCACAACGACAACTATTACGCCACTACTACGGGTCGGTATGATGCCCCTCTCAGTGCAACTACAATTATTATTGTTTTAATATTAAGAACAGTAATTTAATGTTAAATGTTTATACCATTATTTATTCGGCGGCTTTAAATATTACACTTATTTTTTAACTAGTAAAATAAATTTTGTCAACAAATAATTTCTTTAAGAATAAAAAATCGATATCGTTATATGCAAGGGGCCATATTAGATTTTAATTTATTAACTTAATTCCAAAAGAATCCGTTTGTTAACAATAACCAGACTTTTCCCTCAGTGTAGTTATTAGATTTATGCGACACCAGATTGATTTATTTTTGGTGGATATTGAGTGTGCTCCTCCGTAAAAAGTTGTAAATTAACATTGCTCTAGTAGCGACGGTTCTGTTAATCCACATAACATTTCGAAAAAAAATACTTTTTACTGAAGCTAGGGTGCTTTGGCAATTCTTCCTGTCATGGTTTCAAACAACAGAATTCTTTTGTCCGGATCATCGTAGCGAAGTTGTTGCAAAATTTTTATTTTGTAAGGATGAAATTTATGCGTTTTCAGTTCTTTCCTAACACAATCTCTGGATACTCCGTTAACTGTTGATTGTAAATGACGTATTGGCACCTTTGGATATATAGAAACGTGACCATCAATCTTAATCTGAATATCTTCGTCCAATACTCTAGATTGTTGCCTTTTTTTATTTTCAACAAATACAGTTTCTTGAAATTTTGAAACCAAATTTTTTATGTAGATGTCGCTAACGTTTTTGTCATGATGTTATCATACTCTACTAATACTTGAAGTTTATATAATTACTATAGCTCAATATTAGCAGAAAGCAAGAAATAGCAGGGTTTATTCTTTTTTTTAAATTACTGCGTTTATAAGGAAGGTGATGTCTATAAAAATGTAATATTACCGAGCAGTACTGGCTGGTGATAGTTGAAAAGAAAGCGCCAATAGAACAAATAAAAAAAAATATTAAAAAAACTCGAAAAACCGTACGGAATAATGAAATGTAGCGTAATAAGGATGTTGTCTTAAATCACAGAAAATAAAATAAAGTATATTTCTCGATATCCAATGAATAACATAGATAAAATCAATAATTTAAAAACTAGAATAGAAAAAGCATATTATGTATTAAACTTCCACAAGAACGGTTCCGGCAAGATAAGCTAGAACTTGCGTTAGTTAAATTTGTCAGGAAAAAGTTTACATATTAACCGATTCACATGGTTGTTTTCCAATTAAGTAATATTTAGATTGCCTTACATATAGTAACTGCTGTCCAAAATAAAATATTGTCCTTTAAAATAAAAAAAGGAACTGTTGGGAATCTTTGAAGATTCTAAAAACTTTTACTTTTAGCAACTATTAACAAAATAATTGGAAATAAAAAAATTATGTCAAATATTGTCAAATATTGTCAAAAATGACAAGGGGAATAACGGCTCATAGGCGGCTTGTCGGAAATATTCGGAGTTACTGAAAAATTGTTCAATTATTAATAGTAATTTACGTTACAAGACCGAAAAGTAGTGTTTTTCAGGTCGAGACAAGCATTTCCAGGGCGAGTCCTGGAAGCTTGGAGAGACCTGCAAAACACTAATTTTCGGTTGCGTGACGTACAATATTTTTTTTAAGACCGACACTTCGATATTTTAATTCTTTATTTTATTTTATTTTATTTTATAAACAAAGTGATTAACAATACTAAAACCAGATAAAAGAATAAAGCTCCATAATGTTGAAGAAGCCAGTTTTTGGGACTTTTCAGCAAAATAAGCCAAAAGGGCTTCTTCTTTTGCATTTTTTACTTTTTTTTCTCGACACCATTTTTAAATGTGTCGTATGACTTCTCGTAACGGGCTTTTGATTTTACTGGCAATATATCGTAAGTCGTTTTCCTTGCTGCTTCCAAACTTTCTTCTGGAATCTCATTTTCCGTGTCGGATAATTCAAAATCTGAATTCATATTTTTAAATTTGCGCAACTCGAGAAACAAATTTGACATAAATACCAAATTAAAAATCAACGAACAGTCACTAGACAATACATCGAAATGTTGTAATCATAGTAACGAAATCAAGGTAGATTGTATTATCAAAGAGCGATTAGAAAAATGATAAAACAGGGATCGGAAAATTTTTTTGCCGGTCCCTCACGTCCATTTTGCGGTCTTGATCGACAAAACGTTATTTTCTGGACGAAAAATTGTCCAGAAAGTGTATATTTTCTGGTCGGTCTTAAAAAAGATATTTGTGCGCTAAATAATAAATTTACTTATAAGTATTTAAAAAACATGGTTTTCGCTGAATGTTTTTATAAGAAAATATTTTTTATGTTATTGTTCCTATACTATAACGAATACCGATAGACGAACGAATAATTTTATATGTAGTATATCCGTGGCACGAAATATATCTTGATCTAAGAAAGGTAAAAAATATAGTTACTGTGCACTTTTAATTTAACTGCGGCGAAAATTTAAAATATTTTAATTTTTTAATATGGTATAATAGATCTACATAATAATAGATTAAACTGATCCGTAAGTAGGTATATCTGTTTTAAACAGGATTTAGTGCCTAATCAACATAAGTTAGGTATTTATTTTCTTTTTGGTGTCACGTCATTAATTATTATTATTGTAAAGCTTTTGAGCAAATGTTAATAGTAAGTTCAGTCGCGGATCCTTACTTTTCAACTCCTTAAACAAAAAGTGGCGGTTTATGTAGTTTTTAAGCTTTCACCTTACCAGCGTTACATTAATAAAAATGGAATTTTTATCAGCTAAAGTTTCAAAAACATTAAAGAAGCATAAACCGAAATAAATTTTCAACAAAGGAAAATTTTATGGCAATTTTTTTTTAACAAGAAACTTTTAAATAAAATAATTTCACATTTACGTCCTTCTACACTCTACTCCCAAAATTGTATAAATAATTTTTCACTGCAAACCAAAGTGTTGACCTGCTTCCTTAATCCTACATAGTGCATAATATAGACATTATTTAAATACTTTTGCGAGTAGAGCGAACGCTAAAGTTGGAATAAACATTTTTTATTCGCAAGTTTCTCCATTGGCAAAATAGGTAGGTGTGTTACCAAAATTTATTTTTTTGTTCATTACTTTTTCCAAAATTTGGTTTTAGAAAATATCATGAAATCTTTTATTATGTTTATAAATTAGTCTTGTTCATTGCAATGCTTTTTATTATAACAGAGCGTTAATTTCTAAAATCTATACTACTGGTCCAAGGCAGTTTCATTTTTATTCGACATTATGGCTCCTCGTATGTGGTAGTAGTTGTAGCTCTGGACAGATACCATGCGACCTTATTGACTAAGCTAAAAATATAAATATTTAAAGGAGTTATTACTTCCCTTAAATTGATTTCTTAATCTCATAATGTTTGTTTGAATTTTTTTTTATGTTATTTAAACTTCTAAAAACTTAAATACACCGAAAAGGATATTTTTTTTTATGGATTTTCATATAAAAATGGAACAAAAATTTTTATCAGCATATTATATTAAATAAAAAAATGGTCAATTAAAATTAATTAATTTTTGGTGAATTTCAATTTTAATTGGCCCCCTTCCAAACTGGATTTTAATAATTAGGCATGAATTATGTTTTTATGCAATTTATAAATTAGATTATTCTACAAATATAAGACTCTATTTTAAATTTTAAATTCTATTTACATGTTTATTTTTGTAATCTGCTATATAAATTTTTTTGTAGATATAAAAAAAACTAAAATTGTTCTTAAGTTAAATAATTTAGAAAGTAAAACTATAAACTTACTGAAAAAATATTCTGAGTTTTAAATTCTGACGTCACTAAAATTTTTCTATTTTAGATTATATATTATGCATTTTAAATATTGTGAACCTAATAACTCAAGGAGAAATAAAAATATAAAATAAGACAAAATAATTAATGTTGTTGTATGTAAATATGTATTATAATCGTATTCCACGTTCCACGTCCCAAATTGTAGCTAGATATGTAAATAAATCTATTGAAATTAGCTATTCCAAAGGGTTTTCAGACTATGTATATCTCCGCTTCTCTTTTAAAACAAACATTTTATTTAACAGTAGTGAAATCGCCATTTTTTAGAAAAATATACAGGGTGTTCCGATGATCATGTTACAAAATTCTAGGGTAGATAAAACACACGAAAATAAGAAAAAAAGTTCATGTGAACATGGGTCCGGAAACGCTTCTTCAGGTAGCTAGGGCCCTTCGAAGATGACCTTCAAAAACTACTTTTCGTTTTATAGCTTCGGTACTACTGCAGCTATCGCAACCAATTTTGGGACATGAAATCTAGTTCGTAGGTTCATCAATTTGAGCCTTCCGGATTTTGTCACCTTTAACCAGGGGCGTACAAACCAAGGGGGTATTTGAGTAAATTTGACCCTACTCCTCTTAGGCTTTAATTTTTTACCATTTTTATATCTGATTATGATTCTCCAATGCCTTTTACATAAAAAAGGTACTCTTAGTAAAAATCGCTATCTGTCACAGTTTCCTCCGAAAATGGCTAAATCCAATCAATAATAAATTATTGGTCTTAAACCAATTATTACGTTGAAATATGAAAATGAGGTTCAGTACAGATAGTTGTCAAAAATCTGTCAATAAAATATTGTGTCGCCAGTGAATCATGGATTATACTTTCGCCGAATATGCCGATATGCTATTAATTTATGGCGAAGTTCATTGCAATGGAAGAGCCGCTTCAAGATTGTATCAGGAGCGGTTTCCTGAGAGGCGTGTACCTGCTCACACGCTATTCGAGAGGGTAAATCAGCGCATAAGGGAAACTGGCTCCGTGAAAATAACGAGGCCAGATAATGGCGCTCAAAGAACTGTACGAACTCCAGAATTTGAGGAAGAGGTACTCCGACAATTCGAGGAAAATCCTAGAGTTAGTACCCGAGCTGTTGCAGAATCCATGAATGTAAGTCATGTACGTGTATGGGAGATTGTTAACGAACAACTTCTTCATCCTTACCATCGCCAAAAAGTACAGGAATTGAGACCAAATGATTATGCACCCCGCGTAGAGTTTTGCGAGTGGTTTCTTCAACAGTGTACACAAGAACCCCAATTTCCGAAATTTGTGCTTTTCTCTGATGAGGCTGTTTTTACGAGAGAAGGTATTTTTAATTCACGGAATAGCCATGTGTGGGCGGAGGAAAACCCTCATGCTCTTCAAATAAGAGGGTACCAACATCGATTCTCGGTGAACATGTGGGCTGGAATTGTTGGAGAACGTCTAATTGGACCAATCATGTTGCCTCCTCGACTAACTGGGACGGTGTACCTCAATTTTTTAAGATACACCTTACCTGAGTTATTGGATGAGCTGTCCCTCGACATACGTCGGAATCTATGGTTCCAGCATGATGGAGCACCCGCTCATTTTGCACATGTCGTACGTGAGCACCTCGATGATCGTTTTAGAGGACGTTGGATTGGACGTGGAAGCGATGTCAACTGGCCAGCCCGGTCCCCAGATTTAACTCCTATGGATTTCTTTCTTTGGGGACATATGAAAAGCCTTGTATATGAAACTCCAGTTCAGTCGGAGGAAGATTTGGTGGCTAGGATTTCTGTTGCGGCTGAAATGATCCAAACCATGCCTGATGTTTTTACTGACGTCAATTTAAATATGCTACGTAGGTGTAATACATGTATTGAACGTGGTGGCAGGCATTTTCAACAATTGTTATTTTGAATTTATTTTGGTACGTACAGGGTCAGTCAACGACAGCGTTAGTAAATTCATCTTCAAGACAAAAATTTACTCTGCCTTATCCTTGACTCACTCGTTAAACCTGTTTAATTGTTTTTTTTTTGAAATATTTTGTATACGTTCCCTTTTACTTTTTATACCCCCAATTTCGAAAAGGCAATAAATCTCTCTAATCTAATTTATTTTCATTAAAGAAAAAGATTTGACTAACTTATAATGCTCACTATCTGTACTGAACCTCATTTTCATATTTCAACGTAATAATTGGTTTAAGACCAATAATTTATTATTGATTGGATTTAGCCATTTTCGGAGGAAACTGTGACAGATAGCGATTTTTACTAAGAGTACCTTTTTTATGTAAAAGGCATTGGAGAATCATAATCAGATATAAAAATGGTAAGAAATTAAAGCCTAAGAGGAGTAGGGTCAAATTTACTCAAATACCCCCTTGGTTTGTACGCCCCTGGTTAAAGGTGACAAAATCCGGAAGGCTCAAATTGATGAACCTACGAACTAGATTTCATGTCCCAAAATTGGTTGCGATAGCTGCAGTAGTACCGAAGCTATAAAACGAAAAGTAGTTTTTGAAGGTCATCTTCGAAGGGCCCTAGCTCCCTGAAGAAGCGTTTCCGGACCCATGTTCACATGAACTTTTTTTCTTATTTTCGTGTGTTTTATCTACCCTAGAATTTTGTAACATGATCATCGGAACACCCTGTATATGACAACATGATCCAACTAGTAAATTTGTCTAACTATTTCTGAAATTTAAAGTTCGTCGTTTTCATGGTGAAATCGAAATCAGCTGTTACTTAAACTATTTTGTTCCCTGATCTATGGATAGAATAAACCTTGGAATAAACTTTGAGTTTTTGTTATAAACAAATCGAACACGAGATGTCCAAATTATTTCACCTTTTCACCACATTTTTTTTTTACAAACAAAGCGCGGAAAGTCGCGAATGTTTTAACAAACGGATTTATTTCACTTTGAAATGCGATAAAAAATTAAACAAACTGATCAACCTAACCATAATAACCCATTGACCTAATCTACACCAATAATTAAATTATGATAGAAAGTAAAGTTTTTTTAAAGCTATATTTCGATAGGGAAAACTGCATTTGAAAACCACTGCTATCTGGTAGCAGTAGCTAAGCCGAAGAACTAACCGATTTATATTAGCCGGCCAGACAAAATAAAGCACGTGAAAATCCGCCAATCGCGGTCTGTTCTAGGGGATCTGGCCAAGGCACAAAATTCATTATGCCCCAGTAAGACAGGACGATATATTTCTCTCATAATAACATATTTTATATAATTAATTACCTGGCCAAATAGAGAGTCAGGGAGTTTTGGTACTGTTAGCCGTTATGCTTTTCACACATCAACGTTTTGAATTTTAAATTATCCACTAAAGAATTTTGTGTAGTATGACAAAGTAAAAATTGTGTGAATGTGAATAAATAGCTTGGTATACCTACAGGTAGGTACCTAGTATAACGTGGCACTATGGCTGTACTGTACGGGTCGCCGCTGGTTCTGTATAGTTTCTTTGTCACTAATGGAACTACCATCAAGCATGCAATTAAACTAGTTTCTGGTTGGATATAACCGATTGTGGATCATAGGATTTTTAAACTATCAGTACTTACACCACTTTTTTTAAATTTAGCAACCAATGTTAGATAATCTAAAATTATAGGTCAAGATTATTAAAGTGTAGCATCGGAAATACGAATTGCGTATGTTTAGGGTTTCATTTTTAACTGCAGGAACGTTTTTAACCAATCCTTTAAACCTACCTACTCGTTTACCTAAAAGTACAAATAACTAGGAACTGTATGAATCAATGAAGAACTTTAAAAAGCTACTTCTAATTAGTTTTAAATTTAAAAAAAAATCGAGAAAAGTGACACTACATGTCGACTGATATTCCTACGGTTTTATTAGGGAAAAATGAAAAAGCTAAATATAATATAGCTGTACACTATTAAAGTTTACATTAAAATGAATTACAAAACATTTAAGATAAATCAAATAACTAATTTATCCTTAATATATTTGAAAATTCTTAGGAAATTACTACAAAGTCTTATAGAAAATGGACCGTTCCGTCTACGATCAGCTGTTTTGTAACCAGGTCTTGTCATCAGCTATCGATGCCTACCTAGAAGTTAGTAACTATTTTAACTAAATGCAAATCAACGGGTGCAACTTCAAAACAATATACTCTGTGGGGCAGACACACGATAACCAATTTTTTGCTTGATAAATTATTTCACAACCTAGGTTAACAAATTTTGAATAGGGTGTTTCATTAAGGTCGAAGAGCGGCCATATCTCGGAAACTACTGGGCATAGAAACTCAGGAAAAGAAAAATGATAATAAAAGTGGCCATGAGAAAATTCTGGAAATAATTTTTAAGTTCCGCATTTTGCCGCAAGACGGCGTAATTGAAAAGTAAATTTTGAAATTTTACATAACTCCGAAAATTCCACATTAAGGTATATGTTTGATAACACCATTTTAAAGCTTGGACAATTATGCATCAGTTTGGTCTTATGCTCATTGGCGTACCGACTTTAATAAGAGTGGGGGAAGCTGTTGAAAGTGTAATCATTTAAATCGCTGTAACTTATAAACGACTTATCTGATTTTAGCAAACTAAAGACTGTTTGGAAGAGAAATGTATGCACTTTGACCAGTCGTATTTAGTTGTCCATAATAGTTCTCAAAAAAAATGCTAGAGAGCGCAATTTCCAATAACAATACATTTTTTGATTTTACTCCGAAAAAATAAATCATACGGTATAATTATGATACCATAATCGAGAAGAAGATGAAATTTGCTAGAAAAAATATTGAAACCGCAGCTCGATATCTCCGTTCGTTTCAGAGTTATTGCCAAAACAATAATTTTTAAGACAAATTGCGCCCTCTAGCAATTTTATTAGAAACTATCTTGTACCACTAGATACGACAATTGAAGGTTCTTTCAAACAAGCTTAACTTTAGTAAAATCGGATAAGTCGTTTAGAAGTTACAGCGATTTTAATGTTTAAACTTTCAATAGCTTCTCCCACTCTTATCAAGTGAAACTGTAAACATTAAAATCGCTGTAACTTCTAAACGACTTAACCAATTTTACTAAATTTAGGCTTGTTTGGAAGAGAAAGGTAAGTACCTTTAATTGTCGTATCCAATGTACAAGATAGATTCTAATAACATTGCTAGAGGGCGCAATTTGTCTTAAAAATTGTTGTTTTGGCAATAACTCTGAAACGAACGGAGATATCGAGCTGCGGTTTTAATATTTTTTCTAGCAAATTTCATCTTCTTCTCGATTATGGTATCATAATTAATTATACCGTATGATTTATTTTTTCGGAGTAAAATCAAAAAATGTATTGTTATTGGAAATTGCGCCCTCTAGCATTTTTTTTTGAAAACTATTATGGACAACTAAATACGACTGGTCAAAGTGCATACATTTCTCTTCCAAACAGTCTTTCGTTTGCTAAAATCTGATAAATCGTTTACAAGTTACAGCGATTTAAAAGATTACACTTTCAACAGCTTCCCCCACTCTTATTAAAGTCGGTACGCCAATGAGCATAAGACCAAAATGATGCATAATTGTCCAAGCTTTAAAATGGTGTTATCAAACATATACCTTAATGTGGAATTTTCGGAGTTATGTAAAATTTAAAAATTTACTTTTCAATTACGCCCTCTTGCGGCAAAATGCGGAACTTGAAAATTATTTCCAGAATTTTCTCATGGCCACTTTTATTATCATTTTTCTTTTCCTGAGTTTCTATGCCCAGTAGTTTCCGAGATATGGCCGCTCTTCGACCTTAATGAAACACCCTGTAGTGATGACTTGAGACAGCAATATTTCTACAAAATATCTTGCCTAAGATTTAAAATTATACAGATTATCAGAAAATTATTAACTTTGTTATAGATATTTAAATACTATTACAACGCAAACTATGCGTTTGATTGTTAAAATGTAAAACTTTTTTTTTGTTACAGCCCAGGAAATGTAGTTTCTCTAAACGTAACTGGGTTTCCTGACAAGATAGATAGTCACACATATCCATTAAAAAAACACTTTCCCAATCAATCTACGCACTAGCCAGGACTTGAGGGGTTCCCTAAAATGGGGAGCACATCCTCTAAGTTTAAGAAAAATCTGCAACAAGGAGACGAATATGCTGCTATGAAGATTTATCAAAATTCTCCAGAACTTCGCAAGTATTTAGATCCTAATATAAGTTACGGAGAAAGTCATAATCATAATACTGCCCTACATTACGCTGCTAAGCATGGTAAGTACAAAAATGGAACACTTTATTTGTGTCACATGTAACGTAACATATTTATTTGCAGCGGGTAAAGTATATCTCAAGGGGTAGCTGAAATTTATTATTTACAAGAGGCATTTACGAGAGGAAATCAATGACGGATTAAAAAAATTTCAGCTCCAATTTTAATTCACACAGTCTTACAAATATACTAATAAAATGTGCCCTAACTAATTTTACAACACTAACAAATAAATAATTAATAAGTTTGTTTGATCTAAGCCTAATTCTGTTTCACTGTCAGTGTCGTCATTTAGGTTAATAACCATGGGTTGTATATTATTATTAGTTTGTATATAAATATACTAATCGTCGAATTTTAAAATATTATGCTTTACTGAATGTTTCCAGCATTCGGCGGGCATATTGTTCATAACAGTTTTAATTATCTCTATGACACTCGCACTTAGGGTAGGGAAAACATTTTTTGTTCTCACCTTTTATTTTACTTGGTGCCACATAATATGCTCTATGGTGTTCCATATGCAATTATACGGTGGAAGATGTAAGACATTATGACCATCTCTTTTGCCATGTTATTTGTATTGTTTTTATGTTAAGTTTATTTAAGAGGGCATCATCGCAAGTAAAATAAACCCAATTTTTGAAGTATTTTCCAATTATCCTTTCATTTTTAAAATATAATATAATTTGTGTTAGTATAAAAGGGCCAAGTTTATAAATTATTTCTTTCGAAAGAAAGACCTAAATTAAAAATATATCACAAGACAGACAACGATTGAACATTTAACTGTCCTGTGATACCAAATGTATTCATATTTAAATTAAAAAAAATTAAATTTAACTAATGATATTTGGTGGCAGCCGAATACCTGCCACTATTTTTGAAATATTTATCTTAGCTATCGTTAATAGTATAGAAGTCCGATGTACAAAAAATATTTTATTATTTTAAAATAAACAAATATATCTTGAATTAAATTCAATAAGTTTAAAGGGTTTTGAGTAAATGATATAAATGCATGTCGCAAGCAAAAGTAGTGATGCCCCCTTAAGACTTCTAAAAGATGTTCTTTTTTGTCTCTAAATTCATCATTCATGTTGGAATAGTTGATAAAATTAGTTTTCTGCAAATAAGTCTTGATGCGTTAGAAATTACGATAGGGTTGCAATTAGGAAAAATGTTTTATTTTTAATTCTGCATCGAATGACATAAAAAGATACAGGGATTCGTATTTAAAATAAGAAAAATAAATTGCTTTAAAGTTTGCAAAGTTTGACACTAAACTTTGGACACCCTGTACAATTCGTATTAACCAAACTTGGTTAACGAAACTGTTATAACTTATTTAATAAGTACCTTTGTATAATTTTATTAACAAGGCATTATTTTTATTTTTTATTTATTTTTAATACTAGTGGTGCAAAACTGATATTTTTTAATTTTTTTTTTTTCGTCTATAATACTGAATCAATTTTAATAAAATTTTAGGGGTATGTAAGTAACTATAGGAGGCACCCAAAAAAGTAAGAAAATATATGGCATGCAATCTAAAAAAATACATCCTTATGCCGTCACACTTTTTTGGAACACCCTGTATGAAAAAAATATTTTCCTGAAATGCGCCACAAGATACAGATAAGGTTTGCAAAATATGAAAATTCGAACCTAATTACTAAGTGAGCTATAGAAGACGGGAGGTGGGGTGCAGGACCCTGTATACTATTGAGGTTTTATTAAAATAAATGACAGGTAGCAAAAGCCAAGAAGAAATACTTTAAGATGTATTTTTACAATTTAAATGTTTAGCGATATCACTTGATCGAAAAGAACTTGGCTGAACAAGAATCACTGACTCGTAAAATAACTAAATATAACGGAATATAAAAGAAACATAGGAAACAGTTAATGTAATCCTAGTACTGGAAACCCCGTATTAACTCGTGCAGATACATAGTCTAGCAACTCTTTTTTATATGCCTATATGCCTAATTTATATATTAAAACACGCTGTATACCGGGTGAACACTTTGGCTGTGGGAGATAGAGTAATGATATATAATAAGAAAAAGCTTTAAAGGTATACCTAATGGCTTTTCTGGTATACCCTATTGGGGCGCTCGCAATTACATAGCACGTGACCAACGCATGCCTATGTTAAAGAGTGAGAATCATTTGTGCTGTTCACGTTTAAGGTGGGAGTATCAACATGCTTGCCAACTTATACCCTATTTTACGCAGATTTTATTTATTTTTCCAGCTTTTACACAAAATTTAAATAAAATCAATATCGACTGCATATTCTATAGGTAATAATTGACATATTAAATAAATATTAAGGAATTTCATAAATTATTTTAGAAGAATTGTGTAACGAAAAATATTGAGTAAGATTTTTGAAAATATTATTATGTCATTGTCATGTCATATTCTTTCACTATACAATTCTCCCAAAATTAGCAATAAAATAAATTGATACTTTTGTCATATTTATATCAAATATTAATTAAAATAATAGGCCGACGATATTGATTTTATTTAAAAGTTAGTAAATAAAATAATAAACTAAAAAAATCAACGCGAAATAGGTTACAGGTTGGCAATAGATTGAATGACATTAAAAATTCCACCTTAATGAAATCACGTTGCTTTATCCACAGAAATAGAAATAATTTAGTTTCAGTATTCAGTAATATTTAGAACTTTGTTTGTGTTGTGTCGAGCATTAAATTACTCTCATATTATTTTACGTGTAGTTCCTGTAGTCTTCATGTAGTCAACTAATTAGCTAATGCATTAAAAAATGCAACAATTATTTTAAATTATTTGTGTTTATTAGCCTATGATAAAAAATAAAATGCTGATATTATGCACCCTGATATTATCTTAAATCTGACACTGACAACTAACATAATAAAACTTTTGTAAATTAAACAAATAATTTTTTTTATGGATTTAAGGTGGGAGTATCAACATGCTTGCCAACCTATAACCTATTTCGCGTAGATTTATTTATGTTTTCTAGCTTTTATACAAACTTAAAAAAAATTAGGATCGACTTGATATTCTATAGGTAATAATTGACATATTTAATAAATATCAAGGAATTTCATAACTTATTTTAGGAGAATTGTACAGCGAAAAATATCGGATAAGATTTTTTTTAACATTATTATGTCATTGTCACTCATTGTTCTTTCACTATACAATTCTCCATAAATTAGCAATGAAATAAATTGATATTTTTGTAATATATCAGATACTACCTAAATAATGTACCGACGATATTGATTTTCTTTAAATGTTAGTTAATCAAATAATAAACTCAAAAAATCAACGCGAAATAGGTTATAGGTTGGCAATAGATTGAATGACGTTGAGAATTCAACCTTAAGTTGGAAGTATCAACATGCTTACCAACCTATAAACTATTATTTTTTAGTTGTAACACAAAATTTAAATAAAATCAATATCGAATGCATAGGTAATATTAATTGATGTATTAAATAATAAATATCAAGGAATTTCATAATTTAAGGAGAATTGTATAGCGAAAGATTTTTTTTAACATTATTATTTCATTGTTTATTCACTATACAATTATCCTAAAATCAGCAATGAAATAAATTGAAATTTATTATATTAATACGTCAGATTTTACCTAAATAATGTGCCGACGATATTGATTCCAATTAAATAAATGTTAGTTACTAAAATAATAAACTAAAAAAAACAAGGCGAAATAGGTTAAAGATTGGCAATAGGTTAAATGTCGTTGAGAATTCCATTTTTTTGAAATAAAAAAAAATTTCTTTAAAGAAAAAATTAATGCGACTGATTAAAACAACTGAAATAATAATAAAAAAAAAATTAAACAAAAATTGTTCTCAAAGTATATAATTTTTTCTAAATTTACAAAAATTTTATTATGTTACTTAGAATGACCGGAGATTAATAAAAAACCCGTTGTGTACGGACCAGGTGCGGTATCAAAGGCACTCAATGAGAAAATGAAAATTAAGTTTATGTGGTAAATGGAAAATTTGCTATTTAAGGTTAAATCGTAAAAGATAGGTATTAAAAATAATAGGCCTTATGTATACAGTGTGAGTTTGTAACTTGAAATAAATTCAGTAAATCCATTACAGTTTCTTTTTTGGAAAAATTTAGAGGGTATCCCAAATTCGATGTTCACCATACGGGATCTCGGAAACTATTCAAGATACAGCAAAGGTTAAATTGGGGCAAAGTTAGATAATTTAAAGCTTAAGTTAATGCTGGTCAGAAATCAAGAAAATTCCGACTACTTCCGGAGATATCTATATTGTGACGTTATTTATAAACATAATGAAAAACGGAAAGAACCCTCTACGGGCACTTTTTAAGACGCATTTAATGATAATTTTTAATTTATAAAGGGACATTTCAGTTTTCAAATGTTACCTACAGATCAAAATTTTTAAATACGGACCTAAAATTTAAATATTATTTTCTGAAGTATTTTGTTCCCCCAAAACATAAACCAATAACAGTTTGCCATAATTTTATTGGTTGTACAGTCCTAATAATTATTGTTTAAAAACGATACTACTCTAACCAAAAAGAAAGATATTTAAGATATATTTTGGTATCAAACCATTTTTCAGTAAAAGTTTATAAATAACGTCACAAAAAAACAGAAACGCAAAATGAAGTTTTTGTTTTTTTAGATTTTTCCGGAAGAAGTAGGAATTTTTTGATTCCCCACCATAATTAACTTTAGCTCCAAATTATCCAACTTTGCCCCAATTTAACCTTTGCTGTATCTCGTACAGTTTCCGAGATCTCAATAGTGAATATTGAATTTGGGACACACTCTACACGGTTATTATCATTTTAAGTGCCTTTTTTTATGAGAAAAATTATTAATATAGGGTGTTCCAAATTAAAAATATGACGATATCAATAATTTTTTTAAATGGCAACCCTAGCTCCCAATAGGCTAGGAAGCATCCTGACTTCCTGAGGAATTAAATTGAGCAACCTAACCTCGTTATAACTCAATAACCTTTCTAATAGAGTGTGTCGAGGAATAGTATGTACCGTGCGAGCAAAAATTATTTGCATCAAAGAGGGCCTTGCATCTAAGGACGTAAAGCTTAGCCGTAGGTCTTAATACCTGTTGGATGTCAGTACCTGAATTAACAATCAATCAGTTATTTCGTCATCTTTAACAGTCGTTACAAGTAATTTGATTCATCGCTAATTTTTCCAATTTCTTTAACAATTTAGACAATGGGCTTTACGGACCAGCACAAAACATTCATGGTTGAAGCATATTTTCGAAACGGGGTTAGAGTAAATGTTGAGTGGCAACGGGTTTGTGCATGGACGATTTTCACGAACATTTTCCTAACGTTGCTTTTATTGCTGGGGATTTTTATCATTGCCTCAAAAGAACCGTGGCTGTGTTTGGCGAAAAAGGTTCTATACAACACAAAAAAGGAGCAGGAAGACCATCTGTAAAATCAGAAGAACTTGTTGCAAACGTTCGTGAAATAATGCAAAATACGCCAACAAATTGTATAAGACGCCTGTCCCAAGAAGTGGGAAGATCTTATGGAACATGCAGGACTATTCTTAAGAAGCAGCTAAATTTATTTCCTTATAAAGTGCAAGTATTCCAAGAAATACAAGCCGCAGATTTTGTAAAACGCAGGAATTACTCTCAATGGTTTACGTAAAATTTATTGAAAAGAAATGATTTAATAGACCTGACATTTTTTCGGATAAAGCCTGGTTCCACCTCTCCGGTTATGTGAATTCTCAGAGTACATGTAATTATATTTCTTTTTCTTTCTGTATATTCTTAATTTGTTAATTTTGTAAACAACAAAAATAAATTTGTATTTGTCTACTTATTTTATTACTCATCAGTTTGGCATATCATTTTTTGACGTATACTTATTTTTCAACTTATGTATCATGGATATTGAGATTTCGCCAACCTGTAAAGAAAACGTGCGAACCGGAGTCAAAATCATGTATCAAAATTCAACCAGCAGTATGCAGGAAAACTTAGTTATAACCAAATCAAACCCAGTCATTTCGCAGTTTCGTAAAACTTTCCCGATACCTATTTAAAGTGGCAAGCTAATATACTACGCTAGAATAAGCACTAGATGACAAGATCAAAGAGTCCCTGAGTTTTATTTTTAGATCCCTATTTAAAATATCCTTACTCAAATACAGAGTACAGAGCCTTTAAAATACAATAAGAATTTTGAATTATCTTGTTAACGTGATTGGAGCCACAGTGGTCGACATTAGTAGGGTATTTACCTATTAGCTAGATAATCCAATCCATAGATTACAACACACCAGCGAACCGAAAATCCCCCCACTCTTATCCCCCCTCTCACCCCCACTCATATCCCCTCTCTTATCCCCTCTCTCATCCCCACTCCTATCCCCACTCTTATCCCCACTCTTATCCCCACTATATATTTTACCACCTATAAAATCAATAAAAGATTTAATAAAACATGAATGAATTAATAGACTTATCCTGGAATGAGCTGCCTTGTGAAACATATAATCCACCACCACCTAACCTATCTAAAAAAGGAAAAAAAATATTTCGCCTGGAAGAAAGAATAAGATTCCAAAAAATAGAAGCAGCGATAAATACAGTTGATACATCTAAGAACACAATAAAATAATTTTAAACAATATGGCTTGTCCATCTTCAGATATAATTATCCAACTCTTGGAGGGTACAAAGTTACTTTATGATCTATCAAAACATGAGTTAAAATTAATTCCTTTGGATTATTTAATAAAGTATGGTCAACCATTTGAAATATTAGAAATATGGTCGAACCTACCAACGTCATTTAAATCAAATGTTATTTTACAATGCAGGATGCCTTGTTTCATACATTACAATAGAAACAAGACACAATTTGACGGGCCGCCTCCATCTCAGAGCAATTGTCATATGTGTACTAGTGTACTACGTACTTATTAACCTGTAATGTTTAATATTTATAGAATCTATAACTTATTGTTAAAGAGACAAATATATTTTATAAAAAAAATATCGTATTTCATTTTATAAATTATTGTTAAAGAAATCTTAACATCTAACAGGATGTTCTATTAATTAAAGAAATTGTAGTGGAAGAAACAAGCGCGTGAATCAAAACAGTTTTGTTTTATTTGCAAAATGCAAAATGCATTCTGTGTGGGTAACTTAATTTTTAATATTCACTGATTAAAAAATTAGCCGATAAAAAAAGCGTGTGAACTTAAAACAGTTTTGTTTTATTTGCAAAATGCATCCTGTGTGGGTAACTTAATCTTTAAGATTGGCTAATTAAAAAATTAGAGGAGTGTGTGAAATTGTTTTATTTTCAAAATGCAATATACATCCTGTCTTAATGAGAAATAATTTTATTTAAAAATTTAATTCACCACACAGATAGTACCTACATCCTGTGTTAATGGTATGAAATAATTTTATTTAAAATTCACCACATTTAGATAGTGCAGATGGTATTATATAATGTTTAAAAAATAAACTAATAGAAGATTTATAAAAATTAATAATTATTATCATCTCATCCGCCCTTTTTTTTCTTATAACATGTTTTGTTTACATGTATATTGTTAAAAAATAATGATAAAAACTTAATTTAATCTTTGCATAGATAGAAAAACTGACCTTTTAGTTACATCAAAAACTTTTCAGCTAGTGAGTGGATGCATATTTAAATACAAAAATAATTTAAATACCTGTATACAAAAATTTATATTCACTAATTAAACGTCCACCAATATCTGAATTTTATTTCTTATTTTTTTAATGCTTTCCTCGTTCAAATATCTGGGGTCAAAACAATTGTTTCAGTATCATACTACCTATTGGTCCCTTTTTGTAGTATTTGGTACAAAAAAATATACAATTAACTATTACTACCTATATTATATTAAAATCTATGTAAACGAATACTACAAATAAACCATATTATTATTATTATTATTATTATTAGGCTTACAAGTAAACAGTGGTTCTCAGGGATCAATGCATAACCAGTCGCACATATGGCTTCGTATATCAGCGATTCTCAAACTGTTGGATTAAAAGGTATACAAATTTTTTTACATAACATGTCACGGGAAGGATAAATCAATAGCCAATATTGCCAAATCAAAATTAAATTTATACATAATGGATTAATCTTGTCTATCCAGAATATTGTAAGGTAAAAAGAAAGAATAGTGAAAACGTTTGGGTTTGAGAACCACTGACATTTCAAGCAATTAAGAGAGGGAACTTCTTTTAAGGGTATATATACAATATCTTACACAGCACTTTAGTCACTTACAGCAGTAATTAAAAAGCACAGCAGTCAATAAAACTAAAACCAATTCATAATATTTAAAAAGTTCTTTATCAAAAATGTTTTCAAAACCAAGTATTAACAAGCTGGCCCAGTTAAGTGGGAGAATTATTGTCATTCAGGATATAATAATCACACCTGCTCAAAACGAAGCACCTTACGATGAAGCACAGTTAGCAGTTGAAAATTTAGTGCTCCAAGAACAGGTTTGGCGCGATGCATTTGAAATAATCGAAAATGACGAGACATTACCTGGTTGCAGTGGTGAACAGACAAATGTAGTCGCACCCCTCGAACCACCAAACACAGTTCCTGAGGTAGAGGCTGACATTCCTAACGTAGAGGCTGACATTCCAGACATTCCTAAAGATATCGATGCCTGCTTGTTGTTAAACCAACCTGACGATGTTATGGACGTAATGGATGCCGACATGGAAAAATATGCCCTGTTAGACTTAGACCTCCAAACCAACCTGCAGTCAATAAAGTTGAGAAGGGCAGACATACAACTACGTCTAAAAGAACATAGGACCATTGTGAGCAATATAGAAAAACTACTAGACAATTTAAACGAACAGGAACAAGTGCTTTTAGACCAATTTAACAGTACTATTGAGGGCGACAGACTGCGGGCTTTATTGAACTAATAGTGCTCGTAATAGTGTATTGTTTGTTTGTTTTCTTAACTGTAATTTGTATATTTTTTCAATATTATCTTAGAACATACAGGTATCTAATACCTTGGTGATATATGTAACTGTTTTAAATGTTTTATAAAAATTATCTGTATATTTCACATCAGTATCTGTGTCAAAAATAAATTTGATTTGATTGATTTGATCTTATTTTTTATATATGTATTGTTAATATTTGGTTTTAAAAACACCTTTGATAAAGAACTTTTTAAATATTGTGAACTGTTTTAAATATTATGAATTGGTTTTAGTTTTATTTACTACTACTATTGTACTTTAAGGTCTATTATTGTAAAATGTTAAAATGTGGCATAATAAAATATAATTTTTAAAACATTCAGAGATTTATTTTACTTTATTTTTAACAAAAAAAATAGTTTTAAGACAGAAAAAATAAGCGCCTCGCAATTGAGGTTAAAACAGGATTAAAATATATATTTTTTAATTGTGTTTGAATCTTTTAAAGCGCTTCTACTTAAATGTAGTTTAAAAGTATGTTTTAGGTTAGGTGATTTCCTAAATAACAGATTAAAACGTCTTCCAAGCATATAAAAGTGCTTAAAGCTAGGTTTTGTCATATTAACTTACGTTTTGTGGTATTTTCCAAAAATACAGTTTATATTATCTTTGCAAAAACGCATTTTTTTTACAAAAAAACATGCATCACCTATAATTTTTAATTTGACATGACGTGACAGTTCATCTTTCAATCTTTGCTCCGCCCACTAGGGTATGTTCCCGAATGGTTTGCCGTCAATCCGCATATACCACAGAGGAAATATAGGAGGTCGAGCGTTGGATAACTATGGGTGTAGGGGTCGCTTCATAACCATCTATATTTTATATGAGCGATTTGTTTTCTCCACAGAAGAAAAAACAGGTCATATAAGGCCATTATTTTCAAAACTCGCTCTTTGGTGGGAATACATTCTGACGAACGAAAATAGGACAAAAAAAGTGAATTTTGTCGATTAGAGATGATGATAATAAAGGTTTATTCATAGCAATTTTTATAGTTGTACAATAACTTTACATTAGCTAATGCACAATGCCAAGGATTACTATTTTTATGAAAGTAGCATTCAGGAATTTTCTTAAAACTGCTTAATTTCGGCTTTCGACTAATGGGTATAGCGTAATTAAAACCTTCATCCAAGAACTTTTTTAAAAAAATTGTCTTGTCATTTCCTTTTACGTAAATTCTGGGTGAATCGTAAGCTTTTAACACATTCTTTAAAATATCATCAAGCTCATTAAGTTTTATATTGCCAAACTCCCATTCTAATCCATGATAGTCTTCCGACCAATTCACCACTTTAATATCTTCAATAGACAACATGTTTCTCTTAAATGGGGGTTTAAACAAATAATTTGAACAACGAATTCCCTCATAAATTGCTAGTTCTTTTGGAATGTATCCAAATGAACAATTATAACTTTGAATGTCAATAAAAATATTCGACTTATGTTCATCCATGATTAGTTCATAAATGATGTAATAAAATTAAACCCCTTCTATATATCCCCACCAACTACATTTTATTGCTTATTTAAACAACAAGTCGTGTTCTACCAAACATTAGTTTATCAAATCTTGTTTGTATCAATGTATCAATTAACCAATCAACAATCCAAGAAGCAAGAAGAGTTTAGCAAGAACCGAAATGCTGCAATAATCAATCAATACATCTTCTACCTCAACAAGTCGAAATCAAAATGGGTCAGCGTTGGATTTTCTTTAGAGAGAAAATATACACCAGTTATACAGATGGGTGGATTAAAACATAACCAAAACGTAATTTTTAATGAAGAACAGTGGTCGTCATTTTTGCACTGTGAAGGTTTTATCCAAAATTTCATTTATTCCAATGGCTTTGGATTGGAACCTTTTTACGCAAATGGCTTTGAAATCCACTTTATAAACTACATTAATAACTCAAAAATAATAAAGATAGTTCAAGATGGCGGAAACGAAATATTTCTTGCTGGCGATACAATAAATGAAGTTGTCAGATTAACAGATCTGATCAAATGTCGTTTTGATATTTTGAAGGCACAAGAATTTTCGAAGTATTATAATATGTTGATTAGTGGAATTTCGATTAAAAATGGTGATCTAATTAAAAATCTTTATGAGGTTATTATACCTTTGAAGAATTCAAACAGCGTAAATGTTTCTTATGTTCTACAGCTATTAGTAGTCATTGCGGCACTTGAGCCAGACAGTGACGTCATCGACTATGGCGCCAACTATTGCGCCGGCGTCTATCACCTGTAATCTGTCAATGTCAAAGTCAATGTCAACTGTCATAAGGTCATTGGCCCCTAACTACTATAGGCATTAGCTGCTAGGGCCTTAACTACTACTGACACTAACTACCAATGACACAAACTAAAATTGGGGCACTAGTCACCATTGGCCCACTCTTACTTGACGCTAGTTACTAAGGGTACCATTGGTCAAGCTGCGATACGCCATCTATTACCTTAACCTCCAACTACTTAGATATTAATTTTGGGGACCAAGCCTACAAGTCAGGGCTCCGCAAGACCTATCTTCAAGAACCGTTACAAATGGTACTCTAACCCCACCTACTTTCTGTGGGGCTCAAAGTCTACAAGTCGGGGCTCTGCAAGCCCTATCTCCAAGAACTGGTACCCACAATAATAAGCGGGACTCCAACAGAAATTAAATACTTAAAAAAAGTTTTACCTGTGTCTGGATTCGACCCCGGATCGCTTGATTACAAGCCTAATGTTATACCATTGCTCCAGCTGAACTCATTACAAAAATACGGTTGTAGGTTGATGATATCTCTGGGAGATCGCTAAGCCAGTACCGCTTCTGGGGCAAGGTGAATGACCTAAACAGCGAAGCGCGTCACTTGGCAATTAAAGTTGTGCGCTAAAAAGGATAACATTAGTTTCGGTATTCAGGGAACATCTGTATAGGGTTCCATATACCAAGTATAATATTCTATATACAGTAATCATAGAAGAGAGAGATGGGGTAGTTTACCCTATATTCACCCCTGCATAAAGTAATATTATTATCAAAAGACTAGTAAAAATATGAACAAGATGGCACTATAGCTCATATGTTGGAAAACAAGGCCTCCAAATTTATAAATTAATCAAAAACAAAACGTTATTATATTAATATCAAATCATTGAACAAATTTACAGTTTAAAACTAGTTTCTACGTTTATTGATAGAAATGCTGCATTAGGTAATAGCCGGTACACATCTACAAGATTCACGGCCAAGGCTAATACATAAGTTGTTTAGGAGAAGTCGGGGTAATAATGATATTAAAATGTATTTGACCAAAATTTCTCTGAATTGTTCTTGAACGGTATAGAAATATACAGGAAACATCTAAAAGTACTTAAAAACAACCCTTAAACATATGATAACGCCTATTTATCAGCTCTTGAACTGATAAAAACGATTATAATTATGGTTTAATGTTAGAAAACCGGTTAAAATGTTACGCATTTAGCATTTATTTCAAGCTTTTTAACATACCGATAGACCTTATTGCAAACAAACTATTAAATCCTCTAACGAACAGGAATTAGTGTAACGATATAAGATAGATAAAAAATATCCATAATTAGATTCCAATACAATTAGTAGACTATCAAAACTTATTATGATAACTTAATGATTATACCCCAATTTCGGTAGTCTATCATACATTATTAATTTGCAGCTCCCGTATACTAATAAAAATAGACTAGGTTATTAACATTCCATGCATATTTGGCTACTAATTAAAAGAATAACAGGGGTACAATGATTATTTTTCTAACCTAACAATCATGTAAACTCCCTAAAATACTCAAATTTACGATTTAATAAGGGTACATATATGATATAAAACTACCCTAAGGACCCGAACGGGCAGAGGCTCATTAAATTTTACGACAGTAAAATTTTAGGAGGACCTCGTGTAGGGGCGCTAAATACCAATAAGGATTAAAAATTGACATGCCATATAGGCGGTAACTATTTTTAATATAGCCAACAATATATTTAGTCAGAGTCTTAAACCCTCTAAAAAATAAACGTTTACAGGGAAAATAAATAGAAAAGCTTATCAAGTACTTACATACAGGTGCATAAATAATAATAGTATAGTCCTAATTCCTGCTTTAAATGTCTTGAGAATATTGGTCCAACTAAAACATACAAAAATGTAGCACTAGAACGAATAGTATAAGAATTTAGGGGACTTCCGGTTGACCTTATTTACCTAAAGTTAATAATTAATCTTATGGTATCTAGAAACTGTATTAATGACTTAATAAATTAGCTAAATAAGGTCGCAACAGGGTGCCAGAACGTGAACTGAGTCCCCCAGGCGCACCCCATTTCGATTTTTAGGGTAAAACGAAAGTTTCAAAAGCAAAACCTTGAATGAAAATTTATAAATCAAAAACAAAATATTTGTAAATCTCATTTATTAATACAATATATATATATACATTATATGGTTTTTTGTTTCTTATATCCATAAGGTTCAGAGCCTCCATCAGGGAGAAATTTTCTTTTGGTGGAATTGGGGCTGTAAAGCTTGGTTTCTGTACAGGTCGTCACAACGTGGTCCTTCGTGCGTCGAATGTTCTTCGAGACAATTGGAACAGGATCTGATTTTTGTAGAACCATTTGTTTAATGGAGTCGAAATTAATCAATTTGGAGGCTTCATAGGTAAGTGAGATTCCCTTCACCTTGCACACTACTTTCTCCATCTGTTCTGTTGTCGAAAATAGCTTGTAGGCATAGTTCTTGGGTCCTCCAGAAACAAAATCAGTAATGTAGCTTCCTGGTCCATATCCTTCCAGTTCGTCAGTCATATCGCCGATAAACTCACCAGTTGGTATATCCACACCATCATTTTTTGAAACATAAACTACAGAGTCAGTGTCGTAGTACAGAACTTTGTCATCAAGCAGCTCAAGGTATGAATATAATTTAAGACGGGCCTGTGCCGTTACATAGGCCGCAATAGCTACATTAACAGTAGGTAGGGGATCATAGGCTTCATCTGTGTGTTCATAGTTGACAACCAAGGTTTTTTCATTAATAGGAAGTATACCATTAATATGTAATCCGGGGTTAACCATCATTGAAAAAAATTCCGAAGGTTCATTAATTATTTTTGTTTTAGGCTGATTTTCCCGTTGACCAAATTTTCCCCAGAAACTATTTAATATGAGTTTTGCCAGAGATCTTAACCCGGGGTTTTCCAAAATGAGGGCATACTCGAGCTTTACATCTTCCCTTTCAAAAAATTCCTCCATATATTTATTTCTCTCCTCCTCCGTTTTACATTTGTTAGGCCACCCAGACGCCTCTTGTTTTATTTTGATGAATGTGTTCATCATGCCTGTAAATAAGCCAGCTTGCCCAGCATGTTTGTTATATCTTTGCACTTGGTATTTCCAAATCTCGAATATTTCCAATATTTCGTACCCCTTCTCAACTGCTTTAATTAGTTCGTCCACGACCCAGGTACCTGTTAAAGCTCTTTCTTGATCATTATGATTACAAATATTTTGGTTTAACTCTCGGCCACATGTACGACAAAGTACAAACATTAACTTGTTATTCATTTTTTGTGGAAGAACAGGATGATATAAATCTTTTGGGGGGAGAATCTTACACTTTATTAACCCGTCAATTTTAGTTAAATCAAGGTCTTTGCAATCAGCCCCGACTATTATTTTAGGGTGCCCTATGGGGAATTTCCCATATTTACATACCCACGGGTAGAGGGAGCATACATCGACATACTTGATTTTCTCATTACATTTGGCTTCATAATATTCCCAAACGTTGCCCGTTCTTCCTCCGTAAAAACTATCCCTAGGGTTTAAAGGGGTTAATGACACTAGAGGGTGTGTTTTAGTGTAAGTGTCAATCTCTGGATTGTCTTTTAAAATTCTCCTAAATTCACATTCCCTCATTTCATTGATTACAAAACCAAGTTCTTTTAATTTCGTAATTTTCATGTGAGTTGCTTCATATCGTAAATTAAGAGTATCTGTTGGGTCCTCCAACAGCGGATCATTTCTACCGAAATGGTAGCATGAGGGGCATCCATGGAAGTAACATCCTTGAAATTCGAAAATCTCGTTTGTGTCAGGGCAAAAGCCATCTACCTTTAAACCCTGTAACACAACCTCTTTGCCCTTTGCAGCATGTAAGATGTTTATTTGCCTCTGATTTTCTTCCCAGAGTAGCCACTCAACTGCTATTTTGCTCTGATTATCAGCCCATCTATAACCATTTTTCGGTATAATGCCAATAGTGTTGGGCTCTAAAAAGTTTCGTCTAAAAACTTTATTACAGGCTGAGGCAATGGTAACTGCTTCTGTAAAGGGACAAACGTTAGTAGTGCTCATCAATTGTTCTCTAAATTTTAAACATGCACGTGCAAGAATTTCGACATCAGACACACAGTAATCAACGAGGTCCACCTGCATATCAAAATGATCATTTTTATGTTCTTCGTACCACTTCAAAAACTTGGTACGTTCCTCGTCTTTCATGGTGTCTGGGGAGTAATATTCAATAGGCGGTAAAAGACCCACATAATTCTCGTTTGCCTTTGTGTTGAACAGGTGTGGAAAATAACCCTTTTTAAAATTATCTCCAAGACCAAAAGCCTTGGGCAATTTTGCTAGAGCCATTGGGAAATAATTTAGGGAGTCTATGAATTTAACATTTCCCACCTTCATCATAAGGATTTTTGTACCTCTCATTATTAACTCAGGGGTTAAATCTGTTTTGGTCAATATGTGGTTTAAAATAAATTGATGATCGAAAGCCTGTCCATTATGTGCAATTACAACTACTTCTTTGAAAGTTTTTCTTGAATCTAGTAAATATTGGGTAAATCTATCTATAACTTCTAAGCCTTTAAGTTTCTGTAATCTTACACAACATTTGGTACAAATGGCAACTTCCGAGTTTATACACTCATCGCAACATTGTTTAAATACGCAAAGATTAGGGTGGTGAACAAGCGATCCATCTGCCAATAACTCTTCTTGTTGAGTTTCGAGATCATAGAAAACGTAGAGTACATCTTTAATTTTGGGTTTCCCTGTATCGGGCTGAATGAAACATAGATGATTCTCTGGCATGTGAGAATTACAACTCTTACAAAATATTTCCCCACAAATGTGATTTCTACTCCCCTTTACAGTTTTAAAACAAGTCTTGCAACTCCTAACCTCGACACAAACAGTACTCTTTTCCCATGAACCCTCCTTTAGATGGTTTTCGAAACACAGCTTTCCCCTAAAACTTCTATGACAGTTATCACATATAACCTTAATTTGATCATCTACGCATTTTGGAGACTGAAAACAACCAGGGCACATTCCACCACACCTGTGATGCTGTTTATGATCGTATGGTACATGGCACTCCTCGCAGTAATAAGAACAACCGAAAGCAGCAGTTAGTGATGTTATCACGTTGTAATGCCCCTCATGATGAAGCAGATTAAGCCTCTTGGCGCTCTCGGTAGCTCCTTCAAAGATAACATCTCTCCCCTTTGATCCATAGCTGTATACAACGATCCGATATTCATGCAGAAAGGCTTGGAATTTCTGTAGTTCGGGAATACCGGCTCCTTCCGAAGGAATGGTAACTTGAGCATCTTCTAACAAAGAATGAGCTCTTTTCGTTTGAATCTTATCTGTATCTTTTCTGACTTTATTAAATTCGCCGTCTTTGTTGACATTAGCAATGGCAACCACTAAAGCACGAGGCAGGCACAGATTGTCCATATTTTTAATGGCTATTAGGCCCCTTCTTCCGTCACATTCTTCTTCAAAACTGTTATATTTGGTACCCCTCCCTTGGCCTGTAGGTAACCGTATACTGGTTACTTTTAGGCAAAAATATTCCGTGTTTAAACCGGATGAATTCGATTGATACACATTACTGATAACCTTCCACACATCATCATAACTTATGTCCTTTGCTGACTTAAAGGCAAGCCATCCTTCACCTCGGGCAAAGTCCTTTGAGCAAAAACTAAAGCCCACCAGATCCATTGGTTGAATCCCCTCTACTCCTTTTTGAATAATTTGATTAATTCCGTCTTTGACCCATTCAATAGGGTCGGTGTTATTAGGTATTGATTTCAGCTTAAATTCAATAGTACGGCCTGTATACCGGTACCCTCGAATTTTTCTAACAGCATCTTTAACTATTATAAATTTTTCCATAATTGCAAGAGCTCCTACTGACACGTCTGTACTCTACAACTGACAAAACTAGAATGACTGAACCGCTCTGTGGCACCTCTATTTATAACCTCGGTTCGCCAAAAGTTTGGGAACTAAGGGTGTGTTCAGAAAATTAGTAGCGTGTAGAAAATCTGCAATTCAAAGATTAGTATGCAGTAGATGTACACACAGTTTCGGACTTAATTATTTTTAGGATATATTACTTACCGAGAACAATAATATTTTATTAGTTGAAATACCACCTGTTATCATAAAAACCTGTAACAAAATAGACAGTCGCTATAATTTTACCCCCTCCACTTTTAACCCTCTCAAACTATTATATTATTATATTATTATCCCTAAACAATTAGTCTTAGTTGATTTGTTGAAGCGAGGCATTTCGCTGTCAAGCATCAAATAAGAAACATGGCCAATAAATTACAAACTATTATCAACAATGTTGATTGTTATACAGAACAAATATTACGCATCCTGTTTACCTGCAACTTTAATAGTATGGGAATTGGGCTAAAAAAATATAATATCAATGTAGAACCAAAATTTGGAAGTCTTGCCTATGATGCAATTGATAGCAATATTCATTTTTGGAATGTATTTGAAGGACAAATTTATGATCAAGACAACTGCATTTTATTTTACAGAGGCTCCAAGTAAACTAAAATATATGAGAAAAATTGTTCATAGAAATGTAGCTAGGTGTTTAAAATAAAAATTTTTATTATGTATTATGTATATGATTATTAAATACAATTCAAAATATTTTAATTGTTTTTATTTCCAACTTCTAACAAATAAAATTACACCACACAACCTATGCTCCGACTACCAGTTCCACTCCCCACCTTTTTGTCTTTAAAAATGTGTTGAAAGCCCATAATTTGACCTAAACAAGATGAAATATGCGACTTCTCAGAAACTGATTTGGCACGTTTTAGCAGACGATTTAAATTGTGAATTGCACGAGTACATTCTTTTAAAATCTTACTACAAGTTTCAAGAGTTAAATTATTCCTCTCCACCTGAACCCTAATTGACTTTACATAATTACTCGCACAGGACATGTTTGCTCTGTAACAAAAAAATGCTTAAATCACCCCTGTTACTGCTATAGTAAAATATTTTAATTATAATTAAGGTAAACAGATGTATAAATTAAATGCATTAGAAGCCAGAGCTAATGTTTTTATACATAATACTTAAACCAATATTTATTGCATCTTAACGTATTTATAGAGTTAAAATTTTACAACTTTGATTAATAAATAAATTTTAAAAACTTCAAAACCCAATTTTAAACTAATAAAACATTGAATACTACACGCTTAAAAGTAGAGTTTGAAAGTTTAGGAGAACAAAGTCTTCCTTTAAAAAAAAGCTTTGCTAATGGGTTAACAGAACGTTAAAAGGTAACTATAAAGAAAGTAACTTTTTTTTTGTTATGCAGGTGATTCTCTTAAAATATTATTAAATGGCATAATAATTAGCTATGAATTCTGAATTATAGATATCGTTATAAATTCATAGGATCGGTTCTTGAGGTAGGGTAGATGTCTGGAGGGTGTCTGGATGATGCCTAAAGGAGGACTGCATATAACCTAATAAACAAAGAAGATAACCTTTAATATATATGTATCAAACAGGTGTAATTTAATGAAAAAAAAAAAAACAATATGTTAATGTTGTGTTGACGTTGTGTTGACGTTGTGTTGACGTTGTGTTGACGTTGTGTTGACGTTGTGTTGACGTTGTGTTGACGTTGTGTTGACGTTGTGTTGACGTTGTGTTGACGTTGTGTTGACGTTGTGTTGACGTTGTGTTTAAATAGTTAAACACTGGATCGAATACTTCATTAGTGTCTCATATGTTAAAGGAGTAAGATGGCAAGCATAAGAATAAAACTTAAACTCTTAGACATACCAACGGAAAATGTATTTGGACTTAGAACCAATGGGGTTACCTGGTTTCTTGGAAATACCCCTGTTAAACTTGAAAATGAGCAATTGGTGCTCGATAATAAATCATACACGCTAACTGATGGTTTGTTGGATTTATTAACAAGTATGCACCCCAAAGGATATTCTCAGAAAGATATGAAGTTGTACAAAGAGTTAATATTACTTACGAATTTACATAAGAGAAATTTTGAACAAAACGAACATATAAAATCGAGTTCTAGCTGGAAGTATACAAATATAATTTCTAAGCTTTTTCCGCCAAAAAGGCGCTATGGTCCGAAGCCTTATAACAGAAATAATGATGAAATGTTTGACAGAGTGCAAGTAGAAACTCCTAAAACTCAACTATGTGGGGAAGAACTTGAAGAACTTGTAGAAGAGGAGCTTTCTAATTTCAGCGAAGCTGGGACTGATGACATACCGATAGTATATAACAGCATCAACCAACTAGTGGAACGTTTCAAAAGCCTAGAGGAATTTGGATCAGACAGCAACCAAAATAAGGAGGAGATTAATGCAATTCTCAAAGAGCTTGAAAGCCTTGGCATTATAGAATTTTATAAATAAAGATGTTATTATTAAAAATATTTTGTTTTCTTTTCTGTGAATGGATCTATAAAGCAACAATTTGTATTAATCCCCTGAAATTTACTAGAAGAATTACCTAGATAAATATTTATAAGTACCATCTAAGGTACGCCAATATTAGTTGTTATCCCAGATTTTTTTAAAATAACTTTTTTAGACAATCTACAGTTAAAGATTTTTATCCAATCTGTTTTATGGACCCCTAAAACTTTTGTACGGTACTATATACTATACCCTGTACTATTGTCGTTAGTTGACCTCGAGCCTTTAAGCAGGATGGACGTGTTACTTTTTGTTTTTTTATTAGTTGGGGGTAGTTTTGCAAATATTGCAGAAGGATTAACAGTAAATACCGAAACTTTAAACCTAATGCGACGTCCTAGGTGTGGCGTCCCCGACGTAGGGTTTTACACTATAGGCAGTGGTAAATGGGCTTCTACAAATTTAACGTGGAATATATTTCCACCTACTTATTATCCGTATACAGCACTAGCTGAAAGAGCTTTTGACGTATGGGCAAAAGAATCTTCTCTTAAGTTCACCTATAGCCCAAATAGTACGGCTAATATTACAATAACTTTTAATAAATATAATCACACTTTTAGCGATTCTATTACACCTTGTTCATTAAACTTTTCTAATATAGGTATTTTAGGGCACGGTTATTTACCGAGTGCAAACGTCACCCAAGTTGAAATACACATAAATTTAAACGTCGATTGGGATCTTTCTTTGGGCTATACGTCCAATAAAACAACTTTATTCACGGTTCTTATCCATGAGATCGGCCACACATTAGGGCTATCCCACTCCGCACTGAATCACTCTATGATGTACCCCGCCTATCATCAAATAAACAGATTATCCGAGGACGATATTTTAGCAATACAGTATCTTTACCCCTTCCCAATAAACAGTATGAAAAAATACCAAAATTCATCCTAGAAAAATATACGCAGAGACCCCCAACAAATCCTGTGGAACCACCCTCAAGAACAAGAATAGACGACTAAATAACCCTTACTACGACCAAAACCACCAAGATTCCTACAAAAACAGATACAACAGCGATTTCTGGATCTGAACCAACAAACGAAGCCCTTCTATTCCCATGTGAATTGTAATAAACTTTTACCAGTACGTAGCCAGAAACACTATAAGACGTTCAGCTCCGATGGATCATTCATTTTTTGGAATGTACAAGAGAGAGAAGATGAAAATGTTTAATAAAATTAATGTAAATAATATTGTATCATAATACATGTATTTAACCAATAAATATAAAATAGTATTTTATTTATCCCTTTCCCTTTCAGGTTGTTCTTAAAAGCTTAGTTAAAAGAAAATATAGGCGGTCCAGATACTTGGTATGATAGTGTCCTAACAAATTAATATTCAAGTCTCACAATATCCTAAAATATTTTTTGGCAACCCTGTATATCTACAAGTTAAACCGTATTAATTTTTTTATTATAGTCCAAATTATACTTCGGTTCTGTATTTTTTTTTTTTTTGGATACCCTGTATAAATGTTATAAATATCCGGACCATATAAATATCCACCCACTCTGTATAAATGTTCCCCTGTATACATAAACACCCCTATATAAATGACTGGTATGTTGCCTTGTATGTTTAAATATCATTTCTAAAGATCCTATTCGAAAATACTGAAAATACACATCTAAAATTGACAACCTGTAGGTATAATATTTTTTTGTATCTTAAAGTTTGCCTTTTTCACAGTAACTATCTTTTTTAAAAAGGATAATTTTAGCTAGAAACGTTAGGTTACTACTTAATAGGGTATACATATTAGCTAGAACGAATATAGTTGATTTTCGAGACAACCTGTATATTTTTTTGTATCTTAACTTTAAACAATAAACTATTTTCCCCTATTATGGGCAATATTGCAGAAAAACGCACAACAAAGCGTAAATAAATATTTTTAGCCAGGTATAAAATGTTTCTCCTAGTTTGGAACGCAGAAAACGGCAAACTGAAATGCTACAAGTGCGTTTCAGTCACTTTTGTTTCGCTGTAAATCAAACTACGATTCGCCGGTCCAAACTGCTATGTTTTTCGACCTAAAATGCCCTATATCTCTAAAACGAATTAAAAACTTTCAACCATTTTGGATAATTTGTGTAAAGGACACGGAGGGCTAAAGGAAAAGCCTAAATTGACCCTCAAAATAGTGTTTTGTTCATTTTTTAAAACCAGTTTAATAAAATTTTCGATAAAAAAATACGGAAATGAATTATTTTAAGTGCTTGAAGATCAAATGGGAGGCACCATTTAGTGTTTTTTATCAAGTCCTATTTTTCATTTCTCAGATAAGTCCTAAAGGTTTTTAAAAGTTAGAAACTGAATTTTCTAGAACGCTAACGGTAGATGGATACTTGCCGAAATTAAGAAAAATAAAAATTATAACTTTTTTATCTAATCACGAGATAATTTTTTTGATTTGATACAATTTTCCCCTTAAAACGAGAAAAATTTGTAAGAAATGACCGTCAAAATCAGTTGTTTTGTAAATTTCAAAATTTTTCCTCCCCTTTTTAGTGATTTAAATGAAAAAATTACACGGTGAATGGTTAAAAATATTTGCGTGGATCTATCGAACCTTCAACCTACATTTCGACCCCCGGTTTGTCGTTAAAAGTATCCCCAATATATCGTCGTGGTAAATGTTTGATCTAAAATGGTTTCCCTGTATTAAAAACCGTTTTCAAAACACTAACCCATATTATGTCATTCAAAATTATAAAACGAATCGCATTCCTGATGCAACCACTATCGATTATATATTAAAACGATTAAATTTGCCTAAATAACCACCAAAATTATCTAAAAAACACTCTGTAGATGCTATGCCATTTTTAGAGTTTTTATTATTCTAAAAAGTTTTTACTGTACATGCTCCGAGATATTAAGGCAAGTAGGTAAGAGGAATTTTGTATAATTAGCTGTTGATATACGGATAACTCAATAAAAACATTCCAACAGTTAACGTTCAAGTCTACAAAAATCGGCAAATTAAACCAAATACCGTTGAAAATAGAAAATGAAAATCATCAAAACAAATAAAATAAAAACATACCTGAATCATAACACAGCGCCTTCACTAGTTACGGCCCTTTTTTCAAGTAGTAGTATAGGCCTAATATACACTAAGAATATTCTCTATTAAACAAGCCAATTTAGACCTACTAACTGACTTATTGTATCGGACTAAAAACTGTTCACATAAAATATCAACAGGCAAGAGTAAGACTGAAGGTCTACCGAACTAGGTATGCATGACATGTCGCTTTTAGCGAGCGCCCGGTTGTGGACGCTTGAGGCAATTAATAAAGAGACCAGTTGGATGAATATTAATTAGATACAAACAGAAACGGTTATAAATAATTGTTAGTTTTTCTGGAAGTTAATAAAATTATTAAATAAAATGAACCTCTATACGTCAGCTCTGATCGTTAATCTAAAACGAAACTTAATTGGGGAACTTATACAATTGTTGTTAACGAGACGTTATTAAAATAGTGTTATCGTATGAAAAATAGTGCCACTTGGGGGTTCTCTGGGCTATTTAGGGGTATAAAAAGGGTATTCTGTCTGTCTGTCTTCATTATATTTCTATTCCAGTTAATTTAATTGTTTGTTGTTCTGTTTTAAGTTCTTGGTGTGATGTGTCGTAAAATTGCTTTATGCAAGAGGATTAGATAGCTGTTCAGTAGCTGTTTAACCCTATTCATTAGTTGTTTTTATCCGCTTTATAAGTAATTTTAAATTCATTTCATTTATAAAGAAAAATAATCTCCAGTACACTAAAGAATATCTATACAACCATATAACTTACTAACTATTGCATAACATTAAAAATAGTTCATTTGCAGGAAAAAGGGGTAACATACCTGGTTTTTGCTTTGAAATTTCGCCCTCCTCAATGCAATATTTTATTAAATAATCTTAATTTTTTAATTCTGTGTAAAACAGGGAAACTAAATTCGTAGTGTTTGATGTAATATTGCATAATTTTTCATCAAATATCTCCAGATCCTGCTTCTAATTTTCTACCTCAGGTATATTAATCAGGGTATTAATTTTAGTTTTTACGGGAATGTTTCTAGTCATTAAGTTTTATTATTTTAAGTTATTAGATGTGCTGAAACCAACCAATAAGTAATTTCCTATAGAAACGTACCTTAATAGTTTGATGGAAAATGTAACTTGTACTATGCAAAATAGTGTGCCACGCTATACATATTACGTTTGATTAAAAATATTTTTACTAATCTAAACTCATCTTAACAGGCTGATTTGACCACTTCATGAGAATATTTTTTATCCCAGCATCCTTAATCCATTCAAAATTGTTCAGGTCAGGATCTATGTCCTAACTGTACAGAATGTTGTATCCTAATTTTTGGAGATTTGGGTTTAGAGATCCTTGAAGAGTATTTTGTCCTTTTTTAATTTCAAACTATTATTCTCTGGTTTCTAATTTTTTATCTCCCCATCATTCCTTTTAGTACTTTTTTTGAAACACTTTGGGGTAATCATATGCTTAAAATGTTATCAATTTTTTCTAATACATTATTGATTTTTGCCTGTATTATAAGGGCTTAACTAGGGTAAATTTGAACCTACGAATGTATTGTTAACCCTATCAGTGGTCCTTATTTGTCCTTTTTTAACCTTCATTGATTATTATTGTACCTATCCTAATTTTTAGAGATTTAAGGTTGGATTCTTTTTTTGTAATTTATTTACTTTGAACACTTTTAGAGTTAATAATTTTTCTATATAAAATGTTATTAATGTTCCTTAATACATCTCCTGATTTTTAATGGCGTTATTAAGGTTTAAATAAGGCAACTTTTGTTCTGTGAATGTTTTTTAGTTCATGCACAATAACATTATTTATCTATTTTAATCCTTTATTGCTTATGCCATTCTAAGGAACTTTTCAAACTTTCCATTTATTTTTATTACCTCCTTAATACTATACTGTATTAGGTATGATTATATTTCGATGTCAATTCCTTTTTTAGGAATCAATTAAACAAAAATATTTGGTAGTATTTTTAAGTAAACCAATGTTTATAAATGTTTTAAATAGATCTAAATAAACATCAATTTTTAATTTCCTACAACAATATTTTAAGTGGTGTTTTTGATTTTTATGTTTGATTGCAAATCTGATACATACCTATATTTAATTGTAGAATTAATTAACTTATAATGCATGTTTGGAAAACAATAAAATATATCATTCATGATGGGATTTATTTTTTATCTTTGCCGCACCTTTTTTTCTATTTCCCTATTTGCAACAATGTATCTCAAGTATAATAAATCGATCCGTTTGTCTTAATAAATTATTACTAGCGTTTAACTTTTTTATAATATGAATCTATGAATTAGAATTACACAGCTTAGGTGTGCTTTAAAATATATTCTATTAGATTAATTTTCAAATGATTAATAAATATTATTTTTTTTTAATTTTAGGGGGATTAAGAGTCAACTAGGTACACTAGATAAATATATAATCCTGTTGTTGTCAATATTAAAATTAGTTACTACCTATCTGGGATGGCAATTTTTTAATCCTTATTGCTTATTGGTATTTAGTGCCCCTACTGGGCCCCTCCTAAAATTTTACTAACGTAAAATTTAATGAGCCTCTGCCCCGTTCGGGTCCTTAGGGTAGTTTTATATCATATATGTACCCTTATTAAATCGTAAATTTGAGTATTTTAGGGAGTTTACATGATTGTTAGGTTAGAAAAATAATCATTGTACCCCTGTTATTCTTTTAATTAGTAGCCAAATATGCATGGAATGTTAATAACCTAGTCTATTTTTATTAGTATACGGGAGCTGCAAATTAATAATGTATGATAGACTACCGAAATTGGGGTATAATCATTAAGTTATCATAATAAGTTTTGATAGTCTACTAATTGTATTGGAATCTAATTATGGATATTTTTTATCTATCTTATATCGTTACACTAATTCCTGTTCGTTCGTTAGAGGATTTAATAGTTTGTTTGCAATAAGGCCTATCGGTATGTTAAAAAGCTTGAAATAAATGCTAAATGGGTAACATTTTTAACCGGTTTTCTAACATTAATCCATAATTATAATCGTTTTTATCAGTTCAAGAGCTGGTAAATAGGCGTTATCATATGTTTAAGGGTTGTTTTTAAGTACCTTTAGATGTTTCCTGTATATTTCTATACCGTTCAAGAACAAATCAGAGAAATTTTGGTCAAATACATTTTAATATCATTATTACCCCGACTTCTCCTAAACAACTTATGTATTAGCCTTGGCCGTGAATCTTGTAGATGTGTACCGGCTATTACCTAATGCAGCATTTCTATCAATAAACGTAGAAACTAGTTTTAAACTGTAAATTTGTTCAATGATTTGATATTAATATAATAACGTTTTGTTTTTGATTAATTTATAAATTTGGAGGCCTTGTTTTCCAACATATGAGCTATAGTGCCATCTTGTTCATATTTTTACTAGTCTTTTGATAATAATATTACTTTATGCAGGGGTGAATATAGGGTAAACTACCCCATCTCTCTCTTCTATGATTACTGTATATAGAATATTATACTTGGTATATGGAACCCTATACAGATGTTCCCTGAATACCGAAACTAATGTTATCCTTTTTAGCGCACAACTTTAATTGCCAAGTGACGCGCTTCGCTGTTTAGGTCATTCACCTTGCCCCAGAAGCGGTACTGGCTTAGCGATCTCCCAGAGATATCATCAACCTACAACCGTATTTTTGTAATGAGTTCAGCTGGAGCAATGGTATAACATTAGGCTTGTAATCAAGCGATCCGGGGTCGAATCCAGACACAGGTAAAACTTTTTTTAAGTATTTAATTTCTGTTGGAGTCCCGCTTATTATTGTGGGTACCAGTTCTTGGAGATAGGGCTTGCAGAGCCCCGACTTGTAGACTTTGAGCCCCACAGAGAGTAGGTGGGGTTAGAGTACCATTTGTAACGGTTCTTGAAGATAGGTCTTGCGGAGCCCTGACTTGTAGGCTTGGTCCCCAAAATTAATATCTAAGTAGTTGGAGGTTAAGGTAATAGATGGCGTATCGCAGCTTGACCAATGGTACCCTTAGTAACTAGCGTCAAGTAAGAGTGGGCCAATGGTGACTAGTGCCCCAATTTTAGTTTGTGTCATTGGTAGTTAGTGTCAGTAGTAGTTAAGGCCCTAGCAGCTAATGCCTATAGTAGTTAGGGGCCAATGACCTTATGACAGTTGACATTGACTTTGACATTGACAGATTACAGGTGATAGACGCCGGCGCAATAGTTGGCGCCATAGTCGATGACGTCACTGTCTGGCTCAAGTGCCGCAATGACTACTGCTATTATCTTTTTATTCTGATTGTATTGTAGAAGATGTAGGAGCTTTTGCATGTAACGAATTTGTAAAGAGTTGTATTGAAAAATAAAATATCAGTAGTATGTTTATGTATATTTTATTCTCCTACTCTTACCCCCACCATTTTAAATTTACTATTTAAAGCTTATGTGTGATTTTAAGTCTTTATATTTGAAGACAAGATGTCATTATTGTTAGCCTATGTACGTCAAAGACCAGCATACAACTTAACAACCGCCGTGGAAAATTTAGCGCAAAATTTTGAAAATTTGCAGTTTGATGCGGAACATGAAGGAGAATATGGATTTGATAGATTCTATAGCTTTGATGAGTGTATGGAAATGGCTAGGAGGTATGAAAAATCTTCCGAAGCATGCTGCATTTATTTACATACGTCAAATCTAAGAATTTTTCTCCAAACAATACAAGAAATGGGATATGAAAATTTACTGGATGAAGTCAAAAAGTTTGTACCCGGTGAAATCATGTATGAAATATTTTAAACCTAACTTTTAAATAAAAAACTTAAATACATTTATTTGTTTTATTCAATCATTATTGTATCATCATATAGTGTATATACATTAGTAAGCGCGCAAATACATGATGACTTGCCATGGTAAAAGCAAGTTGGTTTATTAGGTACTAAAGAAGGATATTCATCAAGTTCAATTACAGCACATAAGGAGTATTTTTTTATGTATTCGGATTTCTCTCTTCCTTTCACATAAACACGATCCATATTTCCTGTTAAACTTTTTTTAATTTCAGAAAATTTGTGAATCGGCGTATATCCTACATTCCATGGAATACAATGATGATGTTTCATTAACCAAACAGCTTGTTTATGTAATTCAGGTGAAATATAGTTCATATTAAATGGGGATTTAAATACATAGTGACAAATTTTAGTTTCATCAAAGGCAGCTAATTCCTTTGCAAAAAATTTTTTTTTTTCTATATTATATCCTTGCACATCGATGATTAGAAACTTCATATTTTCAAAAGTGAAAATTTTTTATACATGGATTTCTTCTCAGAATATTCTCGTATTTGCTGCTTTAGTTTTATTAACTCTATTGAAAGGCAAGATAAGCGTTGTTTTAATTCTTCATTCATAATGACTATTAATTTACTCATTTCATTGATTATATATTGAAAAGTGTATGTATTTACATCTGCCTAACAATTTTTGTTAGTGGATTATAGCTAAATATTTTATCATGAAGAATAAGACAGTATACTGATGTATCCTTTTTAACACTTTCGTTTGTTTCAAATTCAATTCTCATAACTACTGATCCAGTAAGGATCGTTTCCTTTTGATCCGAGCAGTCTATATGAATAATAGGACACTTTTCTTTAAAACTTTTATGTGTAAAAATTGGTTCATTTGATGATCCATAGTAAGAATGTCTAAAATTAGTAAACATTTCATACAAAGCGGAAAATTTATTGTCCTTATAGTTTAAATACAAGTCGTGATAAGGATATCTCTCCGAATTAAAAAAAAACTCTTATATTTGTTAAATCAACGTTTTCAAAATGACTCATGTCTTTTTGTACATCACCTTTTCTGTTCTCTTGGAAGGCAATTACAGCGTGACGTACAACTTCTGGTTTACTGCTTGTTTTCACTGGCCAGGTATGTCGTGTTGTTTCTGGTAAAGAAGAATATTCAACAAGTTCCCAACTTCTATAACCTATCAGTAATTCTCTGTTGAATTCAATTATTTTTTATAGGGATAGTTGTTGTGGTATGTCAACTAAAATATGTGGTATTTTCCAAAATATCTTATCAAATGTGACTTTTGGTTTTTCTAAAGTGGTCGTTCTAGGTTCTGTATCATCCTTGAAGAAAACTCCATCCAAATCATTGCTAGCTCTAATTAAAACTAGTTCCTGTTTCATATTTAAAATTATATTTCTGTAATCTTCAAAAAACCCCATCAACAGTTTTAGGGGTATTGATACATTTAATTTTTCGTGTTCATCAACTAAAATTCTATCAGCTTCCTCTCGATTAGAAAACCATCCACTATTTTGAAATTTTAAGCTTTCATTAGTATTGAATGAAAGATAACCTTTTAAAGTTGATGTAGGACCAACATTTCTTACTGAATCTACAGTAATTCCGTTAAGTTCATATCTTATTTCTCTAAACAAAAATGCCACTCCATTATTTATAAATCTTAATTTCCTAAGTAGGGAATAGTAAGCGGTCCTAAACCATCCATGGATATGGATATACAGACATCCCCCCACCAGTACACCCAATCCTCCCACCAACCAGACATGGATCTGAATCTACAGACATCCCCCACCAGCATACCCAATCCTACCAGTACACCTAATTATCCTATCACCACAACTAATCCTCCTACCAACCACCTCACCTATACAAATCATGTATGAACATATACGGGACATATACAGTTTCAAACCAAACCGATCGTAAATCGCAAGGATATGAATACACATATCCTCCTTCTACCTATCTATTATGTTTTTTACTATATAAATATAAATAGTTATCAAACCAGTATTATTTGTACTCAAAACAACAAAGTATACGCACATCTAAAAAAATTTTAAAAATGAATAATTATTGTAGTCCTTTTGTGGATATTATATTAGCCCATATAAATGGAGAGAAAGATTTAGGTGACTTTTCCAGTGATGAATTAAAAAATTATACCTTTAGAATATTTAATAAAACGTGCAACTTCCTATGAACTTCTAGATTTATGGGGAAAATTACCTGTTATCTATAAAAATAACTTCAGTTTACAGATTTCTCTACCATGCTTTATTCACTACAACAGACCGGATTGGACCACTCACTTTGACGGACCCGCCCCAAGCCAACGAAAATGCCCGTTTTGTAATAAAATAAATTTGAATAACTAATTGATATTATACATTACTTAATCCAATACGTAAAAGTTAACTATACTATGTATTACTTTAAATAAAACCTCACTATTTATTTTTACTATTTTTTTACATATCCCGCTTAACACGCACATCTATAATTGCATACTATACACATACACCTCACAGCAATCTAAAACGAGATCACATCTTCAGCATTCATTATCTTCAATCGTCTTTATAGACGTCACAAGCTGATGGTATGCCGTCATTCGCGAAATCAATAATTATTTTAAGAATACCTACACAAAGAAGAAAGGGCGATACCTGTTTTTAATGCGATGATCTACGTTACTACTTATATGACAGGATAGTTATTTAGAATCGATTAGTCGTATGCATTTTCATATTTTTTAGTTGCTTTAAAATAATTAAATTTTTAACTACATTTCTTGTTTGCGTGTTTAAACGAATTTTTTCGACTTTGGTTGGATATAAATACAATCGGAGTTAAACTAAATTCATTCGACGCTCTAGCTTGTATAGAGTTAGTTATATTGATAAATTTAAATTAAATGCCGAAACCAAACATTCTTGTTCTACAAAATATATGAATTAAACCAGAAGATATATACTTTAAAGGTGTTATTCCAACCCCAAAAATGGAATTTCTATTTGACAGACCACCATCACTAACTACATTTCATACACCGCTCCCATCACCGACAACGTCTGAGACTTTTAACGCTGCAAACAACCTTCAAGAGTATCTCAATGGTTCCCTCCCTTTGTGGGAACAAATGCTTCAACCAATGGAAGAAGATACGATGATGATTCCAGCAGGTCCAAGCTATACTGAAAATCTACAAGAATCCATAACGATTTCTACAAATTCATGTCACAAAGAAATATCACAAGAAGCTATACCCACCTCGGCAGCTCCAAGCCATACTTACTGAAAATCTACAAGAAACCATGACGATTCCTATAGGTTCATGTCATACTGAAATATCAAAAGAAGCTATATCCACCTCAGCAAGTCCAAGCCATACTGAAAATCTACAAGAACCCATGACTATTCCTACAAATTCATGTCACATCGAAATATCACAAGAGGCTATACCCATCTCAGCAGGTCCAAGCTATACTGAAAATCTACAAGAATCTATATCGATTCCTACAAGTTCATATCATACTGAAATATCACAAGAAGCTATACCTATCTCAGCAGATCCAAGCTATACTAAAAATATACAAGAACCTATGACGATTCCTACAAATTCATGTCAAACCGAAATATCACAAGAAGCTATACCCACCTTAGCAGGTCCAAGCCATACTGAAAATCTACAAGAATCCATATCGATTCCTACAGGTTCATGTCATCCTGAAATATCACAAGAAGCTATACCCACCTCAGCAGGTCCAAACCATACTGAAAATCTACAAGAACCCATGATGAATCCTACAGGTTCATGTTATACCGAACACCGGCATACGGTTCCACTACCAATGATGGAACTCTACCAACCAGAACTACGGCAACATCGATGGTTGCATCATTTGAAACAACTTAAAGGAACAAACGATGCAATTTGTGAAATCAAAAGAAGACAGTCACTTGCTGAGGAACAAATAGAGGATTTTAGGAAGCTTCTGATTATCCTAGAGGAACGAAAAAGATCTAGCATCTTAATATACGCTAACTTAAATAAAGAGGAAACTTTACTTAGTAAACTTTCGAAAAGGCAGAAGCTAATGTAAATATGTTAATATAACTAATAAATATATAAGCTAGAGGTCGAAATCAAAAAATATAATATAGTTTTATTTAAAATAACATAAATTTCCTTGACACATTAAAAAGACGCTCACAAAAGTTAAAGGATACTTTAAAATATATATTTAACTCTACAGGATGTTCCATAAAAGCGGAGTAAAAGAAATTACTTTAATAGAAAACAGTATATTTTTTATATTAATTTTAAATACTAGAAATCAATACATGTAAGGTTGTTATATTATATATTTTTGTCTAAAAGTGAGCGTTTTTGACATATTACAAAATCCATTTCTTTCGCTTTGTTAGACTATAGCATGTTAACGAATCATGAATTTAAAAAACTGGTTTTACAATATGTCTTAGTTTTTTTTTAATCCTCTTTCCAGAAATGTAATAATATAAAAAAAAAATTTCATAAATTAATCCAAATTATCAGTAGGGTAGACATGGGAAGTAAAATTTACTCCCACTCTCAAAAATTGATAGGAACCAAATATTAAACTATATAACTTTTGGATTAAAGCTTAATTCTCTAGTACATAACCTTACTCGCTTGAAGATGGATGAAAAATCAGCAAGAGAGTTAATAAAAACAAGAAAATCTGTTAAACAAAAATACAATGCATTAAAATCAGATTTATCTGATAAAGAAATTCGTATGGAAAAAGAGTTTAAACCAATTACTCAACCTTTGCAGGAGTTAATTAGAACAATTAAAACAGAACCGTTTATTAAGACTGAAAATTATTCCCCGCAAATGGTTTCTACACCAAACCAAAGATTTCAATTTCTAGAAGTAAATCAAAGAAGATAAAATGCATATAATAAATATTTACCACCTAACATGCCATCATTTTTGGAAAATGACGAAGTATTTTGGGAGAATATGGATATAGCAAATTCAAGTCATGAATCAACAATCCAACCTGTCTTAGACCAACAAACTATTTTAGACCCAACAAGAACGCCAGCGTATCAGGAATACTTAGAATCTTATGATCCATTAGTAAGAACATTTGTAGATAAACTAATAAAAGACACAAAAGATGAATTTGATAGCAAATATGGATTCAGTCATAACGTAGATACGGAAAAATATCACATCGCAAATTCTGCAGTAGACTTCATAGGAAAGGATTTTAAGGTTAAGGGCGTGAGATATGAAGGAACATCCGGCCTATATGAGCTGCATTTTAAAAAACGTCCGGTTGGATATTCAATTAAAGACATGAACGATTATATGGATGTTTTAAAAAGAACCAATGCATACAGACGTAATTTTGATGAAGATAATCAAATACAAGGATCAACTGACAATAAATATGTTACAATAATTAAACCATATTTAGTAAAAAAAGGTTTATTAAAAACGGGAAGTTTATCTTTAGAACCGGACTATCATTTAGCGCTTCCAAGTACATCAAGAGGATTACTGAAACCCGAACAAAGACCTCGTTCTACAAGAATACAATCCGCAAAAAGTGTGACTGGGAAGGGAGTGATGTTAAATTTATCAAAAAAAAGCTAGATTATGTTTATTATGATAATTTGAATGAGATAATTGATAGATTAAGATTATTGACAGCATCACAAATGGCTGGACATATTGGTCATCAAAATGAAATAGTATCAATTTTGGAAGAATTAAGAGAAGCTCACATTATCTTATAAAATAACAAACTATTATAATTTTGTATCATTAGAACAATGTCAATCAACAAATTTGGAAGTCATAGTTCAAAACGATACTTGTCTAATTATTCTGCTGCTGCATTGGGAGAAAAGGTGATTGAAACTGCTGAGAAAACAATTACTGATAACTTTACTAAAGATGTGAAATACATGGAAAACAAAATTATTCAAACTTTTCTTTAATCAAAAACGGAAAGTGAGAGAAATTTTAAAAGTTTAAATAAGAGAGTAAGTGAAAACGATGAAATAATAAAAAGTGTTGTGAAAAAGGTGAAGTTATATGCAGACGAAAATGTTAATAAAATAATGAATTTAGAGGATGCTATTAAAGAGCAAACAACCAATGTTCACCAAATAATAAACAATGTTCAAACATTGAAGCAAGAAATAATTCCGCATGATGCGTTGAAAAATACGATAACTAAGCAACATGAATTATCTCATAAAGATTTAGAAAAGAGATTGCAATAAAAATTGAGAGTATTAATAAGAAGCTTAGTTCAGCAATAAAAACATTTCAAGAAGATCACATTCGCATGGATAAAAAAACACTTGAAATTGAGTCATCTTTGTTACAATTATTAGTTCATAAAACGGCTTTTGATGCTTTAGATGAAAAATTTACCAATGTTTTAATAGAAATGAAAGAAAGTAGCAATAAACTAAATATAGCTAAATTGCTTTCTGAAAAATTGAAAAATAAATTTTTAGTGCAGGTACAAAAATTTGTTGATCTTATGGATAAAGCCTGAACAAATTCCCAAAATAATTAAAAGCAATTTATTTAAGATTGATACTTACTTAAAGACTCCTAGTTGTTAAAGAGTATCATGAGTGAAAATATTAAAGAAACTGTAGTAAATGAGCTTCATAGACCAGCTAGAAAAAAATTTAGACGACATTATGTTATAATTAAAGGTTTAAATTTAAATGATCTATGGCAAGCTGATTTAGTTGAAATGCTTCCTTATACATAATATAATAAAGGATACCGTTACATATTAGTTGTAATAAACGCATTTTCTAAGTATGTTTGAATTCAACCTGTTAAAAGAAAAACCGCAGAAGATGTAACTTTAGCAATGGAAAATATTTTAAAACTTGCTAAAACTCCCCCAAAAAACATCCAGACAGATCAAAGAAAAGAGTTTTATAATTCCAACTTTAACAAATTGATACAAAAATATAAAATCAATCATTATAATACATTCTCTAATTTAAAAGCTGGCATTGTTGAAAGAGTCAATAGGACTTTAAAAACATTAATGTGGAAACAATTTAGTTTACAAGGAAATTACAAATGGTTGAATATTTAAAATGATATTGTTGTTAAATATAATACCACAAAACATAGAACAACTGGATTAAAACCCATTGATATCAATGAAAAAAATGAAAAGAAAGTTTTAAAATCAAATTATAATAAAATAAAAACCATTGATTCAAAAAATTCAAAGTCTAAGAAGGGAGATTATGTTAGAATCAGTAAATATAGGGAAGCTTTTCCAAAAGGGTACACACCTAATTGGTCAAATGAAATTTTGGAAATTAGAGATATTAATCTAACTAATCCAAAAACATATTTGCTTAAAGATGAAAAAGGTGAAACCATTGAAGGAGTATTTTATACAGAAGAGTTGCAAAAAGTTAAACATCCAAACGTATATCTGGTTGAAAAGGTGTTGAGGAAACAAGGAAATACGGTTTATGTAAAATGGTTGGGTATGGATAAAACACACAATTCATGGATATTAAAAAGTGAATTATTTAAATTGTATTTATTTAAAAAATAAAAGTTACATAAAACGTTTATTATATATTTTTATTTATATAACTTCTTTCCAAACCAACATTTAAGTGATTTTCGGTATATTTAATCCTATTTTTGAAAACGATTATCTGTTCATAAGTACTCTCTCTTGATTGCTTGTAGACATAACTCCAAACAAATAATGTGAAAATGTTTTTTTATTTTTAAAGTTAAATTGATATTAAATTATCAAATCCCTTTCTATATCGCCCCTCATTCATGGAACTGTCTTTATCGATAACAACAAAATCATTTTTATTTTGCCAACACATTGAACAGAGATCCTTAAATGTTTGTATGTTCATGTCGCTATTTACATGATTATCATAAATATGTGTTAAGTTGGTCGTGTCTTGTTGAAAAATTATCAAAAGGTTGGCATTATCTCTGATAAGTTGTTTAGGTATGGATGAGTATGTTTGACATAAATAAAAACAATCGGTATTTTTATGTCGACCAAAACAAAAATAATCTCTCATTAGTGCTTGACTGCTACAAACGATATCATCAAAAACAATGATTGAGTTCAGTTTTATTTCATTTGGTAAAACAATATCATCAGCATTAGAAGATTCAAAATAACCAACAAATTTTAGTGGTTTAATTAATGTTCTTAAATATTCAAATTTTGATTGATTTAAGGATTTCCAATATACATATATGTTTTCAAATCGTAATCCATTACATTGTGTAATAAGGGAAATAACTAGATTTTTTTTCCGCATTCGCTAGGACCCACAACTAAGCAACGATTGCAATTTCCTCCAAATAATCGTCCATGTTTTCGATAAATATCTTGCTTTAAATCAAAATTTTTTATTGGTAAAGAAAAATCTTGTTTTATAATCTTCATTGTTTGAATATCTCTATTTAAATAAGAACATTTATATATTTCAATCATTTATATATAATGATTAAACACAATAGCAATACTAACATTCACTCTAAGAAGCGTAAGAGGAAAGGAAGTGGATTAATAAATTCATTAATTAATAAATTACCCATAGAACTTCATATAATTTTTGTGGTCCAGGTACGAAATTAAACAAAATACTTGCACAAGGAGATGAAGGAATAAATCAATTAGACGAATCGTTTAAAGAACACGATATCATATATTCGAAACATACAGATATTGAAAATAGACACGAGGCTGATAAAGTATTAGCTAAAAAAGCATTTGATAGATTTAAAGCTTCAGACTCAAACTTTGGTGAAAAAATATCATCTTTGCTTGTTGCAGGAATTATGAAAGCAAAAAGAAAGCTTGGTATGGGAATGAAGAAAAAAGGAGGTCAAATATCTTTTAACAATGTTGTCAAGAAAGCTCGTAAAGGAATCAATGGAAAAAAATTTATTAACATTAAAAACATTGCATCCGCTGCATTATCAGCAATTAAAAATACAAAATCAAAAATACAGGTTCCAAAACAAAGAATTATTTCAATTCCTAAAACTGGGGGAATTTTGCCATTAATACCAATTTTTGCAGGTATATCTGCTTATAAAAAGGGGTGTAGATTATATTTAAAACCATATTCAAAAAACTGTTAAAATTGCTACCTCGCAGACCCTTGACTAATATAGATTTATTAAAGTACGTTCAAATATTAAAGTTACCAAATTTTAGAGGTATCTTTATGAGAAATAAATTACCTAAGAAAATTAAAAAACATGAAACAGGTATTATTAATTTGGATAATGCAATGGGTGATGGTACTCATTGGACAGCGTATATTAAGAACAATAGAAACATAGTCTACTTTGATAGTTTTGGTAATTTAGGACCTCCAACAGAAGTTATAGCTTATTTTTTTAGCGATGGTAGTGAAAATAATATTAAATACAATTATGATGAATACAACACACAACAAACATTTGCGCTGTTTAATATAGGTGAAATAACATCATATACATTTTTTAGTAAATCACCATTTTTTATGGAAACTCCACTAACTAGAATATTATAATATTTCGGAAATTCTTGTGATTTTAAAATATCCAAACGATATTTAATCAGATTTTGATAATTTAACCAATTCGTTTATGGTGTCACCAGCAAGGAAGATTTCGTTTCCACCGTCTGGTACAATCTTGATTATTCTTGAATTGTAATGGTGGACAAAGTGAATTTCATATCCTTTTGTCTGCAAGGGTTGCCATCCAAAAGTGTTAGAGCACATGAAGCTTTGCATATATCCTTTATTACTTAGAAGTGAAAACCATTGATCTTCATTAAGGATAACAGTTTGGTTATACTTGACTCCACCGAGTTTAATAACCGATTCATATTTTCTCTCTAAAGAAAATCCAACACTAGCCCATTTGCATTTGGATTTGTTAAGGTAGTACATGCTTTCATTGATGAGAGCACCATTACGTTTCTTACTGAATTCTTCGTTCTTGGATTGTTGAGGATTGTAGGACATGGTATCGATGTAAAAGTTTGTCATCTTTGCAGGTTATGTGTAGACAACGTTTGTGAAATTAATGTTGATACAACTTGATCTATCTGCTTAAATAAGCAATGAAAAAGTAGAGGAGGAAGATGTAAGAAAGCATAGTGGGGGGATGATAGTAATTTTGACATATCTTTAATCCAACAGTAATGATTGTTTTCACCTTCGCTTATTAACAATAAATTAACATGTAATGGTAGTTTTTTATTAGTGTAATGCATGGGACCAACAACTTCATATTTTTGTTTACTGTTTTCATAAACACTCTCTAAACCGTAAACATTTACAGATATATGATTTAGGGTCTCGAACTTTGATATATCTTTTAGCTTCATTGGGAATTCAATTCCTTGTAAATTTAAAGCATTGAAGAAATTGGGATATGAACTCGATCTATCAACATGATTTTTAGCTGAATACAATGCGCTTATTACACTCCACGCAAAACAATATGGATCATTATTCTTTACATTGACAACTGTTTTCTTGAATGTAATTTGTTTTGGTAAAGAAATATATAAAGATGCTCCGATTGGATTAAATTTATTTATGTTAAGTTCTAAATGCAGTATTTTTTCTAAAGCCCAACCTAATCAATTTTCTGCGAATATTGAAACGTTCTCTTTAATTTCAGATAAGAAATCCTTAAAAATTCCACTTAAATCAGTCGTAGATTTTATTATCTTATTTTTTGTATTAAATGATTTAGTTTCTATTGTTTCTTTTGACTGTAAAATATAGCTACCAAATAATGCTACATTAAACTTAATACACTTATGCTTAACTAACTGTTCTGTAATTAAACTCACAAACTTTTCTTTCACTGTTTCAAAAAATTCTTTAATGTCTACATACTTTTTGGATGGAAGTAACATGTATGAAATAATTCTGTTTTTAAACGCAGAAGTTAAAATTTTCACATTATTGTCACTTTTTAAACTGCTTTTATGTAAGTTTGAGCGCAAATGTGAATTTACTTTATTTTTTACATACCAAGTATTACATTCCTTACATCTTGATAGAATAAGTTTAGGAATTGTTGGTTGATGTTCTGATTTTTGGGGTTCCTCTATTTTAAATTTCTTTGTTGGTATCTCACATAATTGTGTGTTATTCTTCCTTTTTATATGGAATGATCTATTAGGACAAGATTCCTTTTTATGTCTATAAACATTTGATTGTTGTTTAAAACTATTGTTGCAATCGTTGCACTGGTAAATCTTGTGTAACTAAACTGATCTTAACTAGAACAATACTGTACACAAATTACTATTAACTATTATTTTCTAACTGAACAACAACTGCTTTTTACAGCAGCAAAGCGGTGATAACTAACTGCTGTGCTTGTTGTGGGTTTACATGAGTGGAGGGATTCAGTGAACAGTGAAGTGGGGCGAGGAGTGGGGGGGAGGAGTGGGGAGAGGAGTAGGGAAAGGAGTGGGGAGAGGAGTGGGGAGAGGAGTGGGGAGAGAAGTAGGGAGAGGAGTGGGAGAGGAGTGCGGAGAGGAGTGCGGAGAGGAGTGCGGAGAGGAGTGCGAAGAGGAGTGGGGGGAATGGGTGTGCTGGCAGGGGGGTGGTTGTAGATTCAGATCCATGGCTGGTTTAGGACCGCTTACTATTCCCTACTTTCCTAGTATATTCACCGTCCTCATTCTTCAAAGTTCCTTCAATATAGAGAAGACTCTCTGAAGGTAAGGTATAAGCATCTAGTTCCTGTATCGGTATGCGAATTTTATCATTGTAATCAAATTTTGAAGAAATAAATGGTTGGTAGATATGTAATTCTGAACCAACTATTGAGTTATCGACGTAAAGCTTTTCATTAACGTTTAGAATATCCATTATTTTTGAACTTTATAACCTAGTGATAAAAGAAATTTGCGATTTTTTGTTGTTAACGCTTTGATGTGATTCTTATTACTAGTTTTTGCTTCAAATTCCTCTTTTTATAAGTTTTCGTTGGTGGATGAACTTTAAGTTGATATGGTATATTATATCTAACAACCATATTATATATTTGTTTTTAATGTAATCTTACAGTTATCGTTTCTTTACGAAAATTTATTAAGTCTCCGTCCTGGTCAACAATTTTGACAGTAATATTGTTTATCGTTTTCACGCTCACTGGAAAGTACAAAATGGGTAATGGCGACTCCACGATTTTATACCCTGGAGCAACTGCCGGAAAAAAACTGATGGATAATATGAACTGGTTTACCGTTGTTGAATGATCCAACGCAAATACTACAATCAATGCAAATAGCATTAACCTTGCTTATATTGGCCACTTGATCCGAATTATCAGGTACAAACGGGCTAATTTTTCTTTCATGAAAACCTAATATCTTTCCAATAGAATCTTTTTTGGTGAAATCTAAGAACTTACTGCAAAAAATGTGACATTTTAAAGTATTAGTATTTGGTTTTAAAACAAATGTAACTTTTTCATCAAATATATTTTCAATATTAACTTTTATATAATTTTCAATATCTTCTATATCATAAGTTCCTTCTGGAATTGTTATAACTTTATCTCCTATATATAATTTGTTTTTTCCCGGTTCAATATTTGATATACTCATAAATAATTCGAAATCAGCCAACCCCAAGAAATAATCTTTATCATCATCCAAATATATTGGTGGATTAAAATCTGCCGATAATACTGAAGTATTTCCCGATATTGCAATTGTTGTAGACATAATTAAACACTAAACTATTTTTCCGATACCATATTATTATATAGGAATTGAATAGAGAGCTGGCCACAATTATAAGAATATTATTTTTGTTTTACATCATAATTATAATATATTGTTATGTTTCCATTGGTATTAAAATATTTTATCAATTCAAAAGGTGGTTTTAGATTACCATAACTATCGAAATATAGAACTTTATTTTTATTTTTGATATATGCAATCCAGTGAGTACCCTCATTTTGTTGACTATCTAAATTAACTATACTGCTTTCTTTTATTAATATTTTAATTGGTAGATTATCTCGCATAAAAACACCTCTAAAATGTGGAATTTTGAAATTTTTAACAATATGAATTATATCCAAGTTTGTAAGAGCCCTAAGAGGAAATTTTATTTGGACTTTTTTTTTAGAGATTTTCTTTTGATAGATCCTCCTTTATATGGTTTAATGTACAACCCCCTTCCTTTCCCACTCTTATATGGTTTAATAAATAATCCCTTCCCTTCCATTGCTTGGTTATGACGTTGAAGTTATTCCAACTGTTGTTTAGATGTTTTCATATTGTTCACGGCGGTCGCGATTCCTGCTGCCCCCCCTCCTAGAGCTACCAATGCTCCTAAAATAGGTAGCAAGAGGGGTAAGAAACCTCCTATTGTCTTGGGGGGTTTGACAATACGTTTTCTTCTTAGTTTTCCACCTTTTTTTAAACCCATCCCAAACTTTCTTTTTCCCATCATAATTTGTTTTTTTCTTAGTTTCCCGCCCTTCTTTATACCCATTCCAAGCTTTCTTTTACCTTTCATCATTCCTGTTACTGTTAATGCAGCAAGTTTTTCACCTAGTGAGGAATCTTTTGACTTTACTTTTTGCCAAGCTTTCTCCTCGAGTATCTTGTCTGCGATGTGTCTTGTTGGTAACGCTCCTGATTTTAAATATGCTATATCATGCACTCTGCAAGCAGCGTCCAACGGATTAATACCAATCTCTCCTCTGTTTATTCGTTGCTCTAAGCGTGTGCTCGGTCCACAAAATTGATATCCGGGAATATGAATTTCGAAAGGCAACTTATTAATAAGTTTGTTTAATAACCCCAATCCTTTCTTTTTGCAGTACTTGTTAGTTATAGTTGATTGTGATGGATGTAGAATCATTTTATAGTTTCTTATATGAAATTGAACTGTCTACTAATAGACATCTCTTATTTAGCTGCTATAAATAGTCTATCATATCACTTATTTTGTTATAACGAATCAAGATGAGAATTGTTAAACAATATTTTTCACTACCTACAACAAACCATGACGAAAAAAGTTTTACTAATCTATTTAGAAAACATGGTTATTTGTTTTGCGGAGGATCCAGATGATGTCTTATTGTGGGATGTAGTGGTAACGGCAAAACCAACGTTATGTTAACTTTGCTTGAACATCCTAATGGACGTAGATTCGAGAACGTATATCTTTATTCAAAATCGCTACAACAACCCAAGTACGAATATCTTAGAAATGTACTGAAACCATTAAAGGAAATTGGATACTTTGAATACGATAATGATGAAAATATTATACCTCCTAATGAGATCAAACCTAATTCTGTTATAATATTTGATGATATACCATGTCAAAATCAGAGTATTATAAAAGATTATTTTACCCTTGGCCGACATAAAAATACTGATTGCTTTTTTATCTTTCAAGGCTACTCTTCAATACCTAAAAGACTAATTCGAGAAAATACAAATCTTTTGATTCTATTTAAACAGGATAACATGAATATAAAACACATATATGATGATCATTGTATGATGGATAAGTCATTCGATCAGTTCAAAAATATATGTTCTTATTGTTGGAAAGAACCATTTGGTTTTCTCGTTATTGATAAAGATTGTGAATTAAACGCTGGTAGATATAGAAAACAATTTGATTTTTTTTTATATATAAATACAATAAATTTAGTTTTCTTGAACATTTTCCAAGCATCAGATATGAACAAACGTTTAGCAAGAGAGCTTATTAAATCAAGAAAAGCGGTTAAAGAAAAATTTCAGAGATTAAAATTGGCTGCATTTACTACACAATCTTAACTGGAACAAGCTTATAAACCATTAACACAACCATTAAACCAATTAATTTCCACAATTGGTAAAAGTGAATTGATTGACTTTAAACAAAATTAAAACCCAGAAGAAAAACAGGAAAAACGCCTTTATTACCAGCTGAATAACCATTATTTTTTGATACATCAATAGCGTCCCTCAGTGAACTACCAAACGTAAGTCAGCTTCCATCTTTTCATGAAACTAGTGTTATAGCTGAAACTTCACCAACTTCCGATTCGAATGAAACAATTGAAAATGAGAATATTTCCGATATCCTAGAACAGACTAGGCAAACAATTAGGACCTACGTGGACACACCAGGGTATAAACAGTGGCTAGAAAACTTTGACAAATTACCTCGAATGTATATTGATGAAGGTGTGAAAGATACAGAACACGCGTTTGATCATAACTATGGTATTGTTCACGACATAGAACGGGATAATTTTTTTTAGGTTTAACTCTAAAACCTGTTGAGATAATTGGAAAATACATAAAGGTTGAGAATAAATTATATTCAGGTACTGTAGGTTTATATGAGTTGCTCTTTAAGAAAAACCCTATGAATTACAAAAAAAAATTTAGATAATTATATGGATATCTTAAAGATAACTAATGCATATCGCAGAAATTTTAATCCCGACGAGCAGGTTCAAGGAAGTTCATCAAACAAATATGTGACAATAATTGGTCCATATCTACAAAAAAATGGAATTACAAAATCTAAACTTTCCACTCCTGCAAAACGTCTAGTTGAAGCGTTTAGTAAACCTATTGCTCCTTATCGACAAACTCGACAACGAAGAGGAAAAGGTCTTAAATTGAAAGTTAACAAAGCGAATACTGACTATGTTTATTGGGATAATATAAATGAACTTGTTGATAGACTACGTCTTCTGTTAGCATCCACACCTGCTGGGCATACAGGTCATAATAATGAAATAATTTCTATAGTTGAAGAATTAAAGGAAGCTAAAGTTATACTATAAAAGGATAGTAAATGTAATTATTTGTAATTTTTAAAATGACTGTGGACAAATTTGCTAGACATATCTCAAAACGCTACAAAATAACTGATATAGATATTAAAGATCTTGTCAAAAAAGTTGAAAATGAAGTATCCAATAATATTTCAAATAATTTAAACTATATTGAATACAAAGTGGTTGAACACTATAAATATGAATTGGAAAAAAATCAATTAGGGATTTCCAATTTCGAAAAAGAATTAATAAATCAAAATAAGCGAGTACTTGAAAATGCTGAGAATATTCAAAATATAACGAAAAAACTTAAATTTTGTGAAGATGGACTTATAACAGTAGATCAAAAATTTAAACAGGAAGCAAACAATAGAATAGTAACCATAAAAAATATCGACGTGAAAATATTAAATTCTGAATTAAAATTGGCTGTTGTAGAGGAACAGATAGGTGACATTACCATTTTACAACAGGAAACGCAAAAGGTGTTACTTACATTACAAACTGATATATCGGATACGTCAAAAATCGATAACATACAGAAAAAGCTTACAAATGATCTTATTTCAAAGTTTGAAACGTTTTCAACTACAATTTATGATAGAATTAAAATGGAAGTAGATCATTTTAAACACACACATGATAAGATGGATAAGAATACAAAAAAAATAGAAAAGAATTTAAATGTACATCTAATGCTTTACAAAAAAGATATTGATGAATTTATAGCATTAAAAGAGCAACTTAACATAATTTTACCACAAATTTTGGAATTAAAATCTAGAGAAAATTTAAATAAAGAAGAAATTGAAAAGATTAAAACAACATTACAAAGAAATAACTTTAATAAAAAGGAAAAAAGAAATAGTCGATAGTCTTCTTAATGGGCGACAAATACATGAACTACCCTTAATAGAAAGACAAATTATTACTGGTATTCATTTTTCCATACAAGGTATTGCTAAGAAATTAAATGACGAATTAAATAAAATAGATAATGGAATGGCTGAACTAGATACTATAATAAATCAAACATCGTTGAAATACTTGAATACAAAAGTTAAAGATAATCTTGATGATGTAGGAAAAAAAATTGTTAAAATTAAGGAATATTTAAAAGAAGGGGATAAAGTAATTTTATCTCAAAAGTTTAAGGAATGGAATGATGCGTATAAAAGCTACTGGGACAATTATTTTTCCTAAATCATTTAATTAATTGTAATGTATCTCACTAAGGAAGCAGTTGTTAATGAGTTACATAAACCTGCAAGAAAGAATTATCAAAGGAGTAGGGTGATTATTAAAGGATTAAATGATTTATGGCAAGCTGATCTGGTTGAAATGCAACCATATGCAAAATTTAACAGAAAGTATAGATATATTTTGGTTGTCATAAACGCATTTTCAAAATTTGTATGGGAATTACCTGCAAAATCAAAAACTGGTAAAGATGTAACCTCAACAATGAAAAATATTTTAAATTATGCAAAAACTCCCCCTAAAAATTTACAAACTGATCGAGGAAAAGAATTCTTTAACAGAGATTTTCAGAACTTAATGGAAAAGTTTAAAATTAATTAATATAGTACGTTTTTAAATTTGAAAGCTAGTATTGTTAAAAGAGTAAATAGAACATTAAAAAATAGAATGTTTAGAAAATTTAGCATGCAAGCAAACTATAAGTGGTTAAATATATTACCTGAAATTGTTTCAGAATATAATCACAGAAAACATAGAACAACAGGATTAAAACCCATTGATATTAGTAAAAGTAATGAAAAAGATGTACTTAAATCATCTTACACACATATTAAAACTGTTAATCCTGCTGCTCCTAAATTTAAGTAGGGTGACTTTGTAAAAATAAGTAAACATAGGGAAATGTTTTCTAAAGGATACACACCAAACTGGAGTTCGGAGATCTTCGTTGTTGATTGAGTTAATTTAACTAATCCTACAACATACTTACTAAGAGATGATAAAAAAGAAGATACTTTAGGACGTTTTTATAAGGAGGAGCTCCAAAAGGTAGCACATCCAAACGTATTTCTGGTAGAGAAATTTTTGAGAAAAAAAGGAAACAAAGTCTACGTTAAATGGAGTGGATAGATCACAGAATTCGTAGATATTAAAAAAAGATATATTGTAATTAATTGTTTATTTTAAAAATAAAAATTACATAAAAGGTTCGTAGTATATTTTATTTCTATTTTGTTCTTCTAACACATCATTTAAAAGGTTTTCTACATATTTAATTCTATTTTGAAAACGGTATCTATCCAATATATTTTGCTCATAATTACTTTTTCTAGCTTCTCTATATGCATATTTCCATGCAAACATTGTAAGCGTTATATTTTTTTCTTCATCAAACCTAACAGTCTTTTTTATTTTTTCCATTTATTACTTCTCGAATAGTGCGTACCTATCCTAACTTGTTTCAGTAAAACAAAATATTTTTAAAATCATTTATTTATAATACATATATGCTTTAAACTACACAAATCCTAACATACATAAAAACAAGGCAAAAAATGTAATTACAAATATTATACACTAGCGTGTACCCGGCATGCGTTGCAACCCGCTGGTATAAATACAAACCCGATATATTAGTACCCGGCATGCCACTTTCTGAAATTACATTCGTGCGAAGCCGAGGCGGGTCGCGAATTATACATAAAAACCTTCCTATTGAATCCCTCTATCTATTAAAAAAAACCGCTTCAAAATCCATTGCGTAGTTTTAAAGATTTAAGCACATAAGACAGGATAGCGACTTTGTTTTATACTATGTTAAGATATATATTACATTATTCCATATGTGATTTTGTAGACAGTTGATTCCATTTCTCTGTTTCTGTATAGGATTTTTTGGAATAATATATCCTTAACTTATAGTCTACGGTAAAAGAGTTATTGATAACCCTTTCATTTACTTTGTAAGTAAATAATCCAGTATTTATATACATTCTTTTCCATGTTGACGGCCAACTATCATTCTATCATTCCCTTCTTTATTAATCGATAAACAAATAAATGTATCTCGAAAAGTAGGATCAACTTGTATGAACAGACTATTATTCACAAACGTTGAGAGAAACAGTACACCTACTGGTAGCATCAACATTTTAAAAGTAATATATAATTTTTTTAGTTCCTAGGTTTTATATTGATCCGCAGTTATTTTTTCTAAAATGTCTACTACATCATTAATATTCTGATCATCACTCTTGGATTTATCTTCTAAAATATTTATATGTTTATGTCCCCAAGCCAAAGTTCTAAAGGAATCTTGAATAATGTAACGTTTATCATCTTTTGGAGACAAAGCAACCTTATTTTTTAATTGTGTAAATATTTCATGTAAAATTGAAGTAAATATATTTATTTTCCTAAATTTAATTTTTAATTTTTCCACTACATCTTTATAATCATGTTTAGAATAAACTTTTGTATAACGTATTTTTTCACACCTTTTGCTTTTTTTCAGATGTATTGTCTAAATTAACACAGAAAGCTTTTGCTACAGTACCATAAAAACTTAAAATTGGTTGTCCGGCAAACTCGTCTTTCATCCGTCCTAATACAGATTTATTCTTAGTTATGTTATGTATATTATTTTCAATGTAATTTAATGTATCAAAATTATCTAAATTTTCTTGAATATCTTTATAAAAATTTTCTGTTTCTACTTGTAAAATCAAACTTTCCGTATCCGTATACAATAATATTGCTTTGTCGCCATATTTACTTTTAATGATATTATAATAAAAATTATAAATTACAGTTTTTGATAATTCCAAGACTGAGAATCCAACATAAACAGGTTTATTGTAGTTTACTTTTACTTTTTCCATCTGTATTGAAACAAAATTTTCATTAAAAACTAAACGATTTTTAAAATTTGGTTAAGCGATCAATGTTTGAGCTTCTTGCTTTTTACCAATGTTCTCCCAATGTGTGATTAACCTTATGTCAACCCTCTTATCAATATTTTCTAATGATTTGCCATAAATAGCATTATTATATAGTTTGTAACAATCTTTTTCCAGTTTATTTTTAGATTTGTCCCTCATTTCAGTATTTAAATCAATATATGGTTTAAGAAATGCTGATTGTTTGAATTTAATAACTCTATAAATTTTAATTAATTTTAATCCATTTTGAATAGCTTGTACAAGATTTCGATAATAAATTACATATTTTTCTTTATGATTTAAATTGCAAATTAATTTCTTTTGTTTTGAATTAGGAGGATAAATATTTTCTGATAAAAACCGTAGTTCGTTGTGTCTTTCATGTAAATTTTTAGGATATTTTATATCTACTTCTAAAACACAACCATATTCAGCATCGTCTGCTAAAGAAAAGATATCGATATTATCTATTTCTTCTCTTGACATCCAAGAAAAATCACTTATTGAGAGATATTGACTCATACTATGTCCATACAAATTAGTTGCATCTAAATACATTATAAATAAATTTGGTTTATCTGAATCATAATTTTCAAAATGAGAATTATTGGCTTTGGCTTTTCTAACACTAAAATGACAAATACCGCCCCTTATACTATTTTTTTTTTAAATGTATCATATCTATGTCTGTTAATAATTCTTATTTAACACCAGTAATTTTTAACATTGCATCCCAAGTTAAACCAGGTAATGTGTAATATTGTGCAGGATCTAGCTTAAAATTATTTAAGGATACATTTCGAAATGCTTCAAAAAAGTCTGTTAATATGAGAACATCAGATAACAAGTAAACTTGTATAATCCATTAAGGTTTGACATTTAAATAAATTCCAAATATCGATCGCTCTGTTGTAAACTGAAGGATCCATGGATTCTTCTTTAAGTTTATCATAAAAATGATCAATATTTGGAAGTTGATTTTCATACAATCTTTTAAATGAATCAACGTAAGAATATGGATATATGCCTTTTTTTCGAATTTCATTAAATTTGTTAGAATCTTGAAAATATTTCTTAATTTCAACACATTTATTTGATTCCAAACTTTCAGCAAGCTTTTCTAATGAGCTTGCCACAAATCGAAATGAATCTAAAAATCATATTTTAATAAAAAAATTTTTTTCTTTATCATCCTTGTATTTATATTTATCAACTAAATTTATTTTGAAAACGAAATGTATTTCTCTTTGTTTTGGGCAAGTACATCAATATTATCTTCTTTACAACAGAGTTGTTTGACAAATAGGTGACTATTATAACCAGTTAAATTATGAAAAAATATAGGTATGAAATAGGGTATTTTAAAATTTAAGTTGCATATACTGTGGGCAGCATTTCGAAATTCGCCAGTTAAGTGATCGTGATCTCTTACTTTTTCATTATCTTCGACCTTTTCATTACATATATGACAAATATTAGTATTTTTATAAGCTAATTTTTGTTCATTTGATAAGGGAAGCATTTTTACTACAGATTTAAGATAGTTATTATAAATTCTATGTACATGACCTTCAATTCGTTTACAAAATTCATCAGCTGCATCTAAACCAAAATAGAAATCTGATACTGATAAAGAATCATCATATGAACATCTAATAAAATATGAGAAGGCATATGGTTCATGTTTAAATGTATTTCGTGTATAAGAATCCAAATCATTTTCTGGTTGTTCAAAGTGCAAAGGTTTTAAAAAGCACTCAAAATCCGCATATATAACAAAAGGAACTTTAAGCTGTCTTTGAAAATTTTCAAACTGTAATATATTTTCCGGGATGTGTTGTCCATACTTATTAATTTTGATTTCATTGGTTGGAACTTTAGTATACAAATGGTTACAGTCGTTTTTTGATGAATTTCTAGTTTTTGCATTGATGTAAAATAAATTAAACAACCATCACAAAAATACTTTTTACTAGTTGATTTATTGATTTGAGATGATAATAGTTTTGACATGTCTTTAATCCAACAATAATGGTTATTTTCACCATTACTTATCAACAACAGATTAACATGTCGTGCACCCGGAAGAAGAGGATGACATCTCAAAATTACCCATTTTTCAGGAGAGGTGTTTAAAGATTATGTCTTTTTTATTTTTGCTAATATTTTTTTTAAGGCATTAATAGGACAATGATTTTTTGACTTGTGTTACAGACTTTGTGCCTCCATTGAATTGTAAAATTCATTGTTTGGTATTGCTTAAGATCAGGGAGAATTTGATAGAAGTAACCTTTTTGAATATAAAATAAGCAAATTTAAGTACATATTTCGTCTTGTCACCTTATTGAATATAAATAAATCTATTTTTATAAACAGAAACTACCTTTTGCCCCATGACAACTAGAAATGTCACTTTTCTCTAAGATAATTCGCGACGTGCTCTTCACAAAAGACACAGGCAAACTGAAATAACACCATATTCTCGATAATCTCGATACGTGCTGCGTAAAAATGGCGAATTCAGTAAAGCGACAACACGCCATCTCTCGGTCAATAAGTAAAGCACACATGTAACTTTTTTTCTCATGATAGAATACAATATTTAAAATTGATTTCTGTATATAACTCAATTTTGCTAAATTTTGAGATGTCACCTTCTTCTTCCGGGTGCACGATGTGTTGGCTGTTTTTGGTTAGTATAATGAAGGGGGCCTACTACTTCATATTTTAATTTGTTTTCTTCATAAATACTCTCTAAACCATAAACATTCACAGATATTTGGTTAAGTGTTTCAAATTTTGATATATCTTTTAATTTTACTGGAAACTCTATTCCTTCAAAATTTAAAAAGTATAAGAAATTTGGGTATGGATTGGTAATTCCAATATTTTTTTCTGCTGGAAATAATGCGCTTATCATACTCCAACCAAAACAATATGGATCATTGTTTTTAACGTTAATTATACTTTGCTTATTTGCAATTTCTTTTGGTAGAGGTATATATGATGATGCTCTGATTGGATTATATTTATTAATGTTAAGTTTAAAATGCAATATTTTTTCTAAAGCCCAACCTGAACCATTTTCTGTGAATATTGAAACTTTTTCCTTAATTTCCGATAAAAACTTCTTATATATTCCACTTATATCTGTTTTGACGTTATGACCTTATTTTTAGTATTAAATGATTTAGTTTCTAGTGTCTCTTTAGTTTGTAACAAATATTGTCCAAATAATTCTACATTAATCTTAATACATCTATGCTTAACTAATTGTTCAGAATTTAAACTTATATACTTTTAATTTTGAAGAAGTAGTCCATACTCAAAGTGGAGTTAAATGATACAGAAAAAGAAAAGCACGAAGTCTTTCTCCACAATCTTTATTTATCGAAAAACTAGGCGAACCTAGTATCACAACGACATGTTTCGAGTGTAGAAACACTCATCATCAGGAAACAAAGTGAAAAGTAAAATGCTGATGTTTTTAGCAAAAGAGAAAATAATGGTGAGATTGAGTCGTAATGGAGCTTTTAATGGTGTACAACAGATATAAGATTGAAAAATTAGAAGGTCGACAATAAAGACTCCAGCATACTGAAGAGTCGAGGGTTAAGTGTAGAAGCACACTGTGCCGTGCAGAAAATGATAGGGTAGTAAAAATTAGGGAGTTTTGAAAAACATATCTGTAAAAAGCTTTAATAAATTACTGAAACATCCTGAGTTTTATTAAGCCCGGTCAGAAACATGTGAAAATGTTGGGGTGAGATGTAAAGAAAAGAAAAAGAAAAAAGGTTGTTTTTTTGCGTCAACGCATCTGTAAAAAATAGAAAGGGGATTGTAATAAATGAAATTTAAGAAGTGTAGTAGATTAGCTTACCTTTTGGTTAAAAAGTAAAAGTAGTTGGGGTACCAGGCTTTTTACGGCCCAGTTACCCCGCCAGAGTCAGAGCAGACACATTTGGTGCAAAAAAGTTTTAAAAAATTTTTTGTGTTCCCGTTAAAGAGAGGTGCTACTGTAGCCAACACGTGTAGGATGTGAAATGAATCTGAACTTGACATTGTAAAAGGGGGGAACAAATGACAAGAGTTTTGGAGGTCAAAATGAAGAATCCTCGAGTATGCCAGGAGTTTATAAAAATTTTTTTGTAAAAGTTATAAAGGAGAAAAGCTCAATTAAGGTTCAAAATTGCTTAAAATACTAAAAATCACCTAAATTACAAGATACAATCAATACAATCCCTATAAAATAGAAAGAAAATTACATTTAGAAATATGTTGCTGAAAGGTTTAAAAATAGGCATCATAAGTATTTGTGTGACGACCTCTGTTGGTAGGTTTATAATATTGGAAAAGTGTAACTCAGTATTTCGACAAAGTAAGAAGTGACTATCACAGTGCCATCTATGAGTAAGAGGTAATAATTATAAGACATTTTGGTTTGTCGGTAAAGTAAATTAGATAACGTAGAGATGCTAAAATTGGTGTTGAAAAACAATTAGTCGCCGATAAAAGTAGACCAATTTACGATCACCCAAATTGTGTAGGCGAGTGGCCCTTACCGTAGCCGATGCCATAAAGAAATGAAGAAGAGTTAGTCACAGATGGCCCTGAAAATAGGTTATGTTACAACTATTAAAAATCAATCAAAATAGAAATGGAAAAGATAAAGCAGAAAAAGGGGGGCAAAAGGATTCAGAGAAGGGTCAGTTGAGTCATGAAAAGTTGAGGGAATTAAAAAAGCTTGTGGAACTATGTTGAATTTGGTCATTCAGACAAATAATATTTAAATTTTTTAAAGTTTTATTGATTTCCAGAATCTCCAAGAGATCGAGTTTATTACCCTTAGTGCAAAAGTGTAGATATTTAGTGTGAGAGTCTGGTATAAAGTTGTGTTTATTCGAATGAATGTGTCTAGAAAAGTTGGATTTAATTTTAGAGGGAGAGAGGTCCTGATTCTGAGCTTTTTCTAATTCCCTGCAGTGCTCCCTAATTCTTGTGGAGAATTTACGACCTGTTTGGCCGACATAAATCGCAGAACAGCCTTCCGTTGAACACGAAATGCTGTACACGCCTGACCTATCAGAAATGGGGACATGATCTTTCGAGCTACCTAGGAACCTTTTTAAAGAGTGTTGTGTTTTGAATGCAATGTCAATATCAAATGATTTAAAGATTTTTTTAAGTTTATACGAGATGGGGCCCCAGAACGATAATGAATAATATCTTTTTGAGGTTGTGTCTCATCATAATATATTTTTGAGGTTGAGTCTCATCAGACAAATAGGTACTAATAACGGCTTTTCTCTGAACGTGATCAATAAAATATATTATAAGCACTTAAATAAATTTTTAAACAAAAATCTTTTGTCTAAAGACACAACCTCAAAAAGATATTATTCATTACCGTTCTGGGACCCCATCTCGTATAATCTTAAAAAAAAAAAAAAAAAAAAAAAAAAAAAAAAAAAAAAATCTTTAAATCATTTGATATTGACATTGCATTCAAAACACAACACTCTTTAAAAAGGTTCCTAGGTAGCTCGAAAGATCATGTCCCCATTTCTGATAGGTCAGGCGTGTACAGCATTTCGTGTTCAACGGAAGGCTGTTCTGCGATTTATGTCGGTCAAACAGGTCGTAAATTCTCCAAAAGAATTAGGGAGCACTGCAGGGAATTAGAAAAAGCTCAGAATCAGGACCTCTCTCCCTCTAAAATTTAATCCAACTTTTCTAGACACATTCATTCGAATAAACACAACTTTATACCAGACTCTCACACTAAATATCTTCACTTTTGCACTAAGGGTAATAAACTCGATCTCTTGGAGATTCTGGAAATCAATAAAACTTTAAAAAATTTAAATATTATTTGTCTGAATGACCAAATTCAACATAGCTCCACAAGCTTTTTTAATTCCCTCAACTTTTCATGACTCAACTGACCCTTCTCTGAATCCTTTTGCCCCCCTTTTTCTGCTTTATCTTTTCCATTTCTATTTTGATTGATTTTTAATAGTTGTAACATAACCTATTTTCAGGGCCATCTGTGACTAACTCTTCTTCATTTCTTTATGGCGTCGGCTACGGTAAGGGCCACTCGCCTACACAATTTGGGTGATCGTAAATTGGTCTACTTTTATCCGCGACTAATTGTTTTTCAACACCAATTTTAGCATCTCTACGTTATCTAATTTACTTTACCGACAAACCAAAATGTCTTAAAATTATTACCTCTTACTCATAGATGGCACTGTGATAGTCACTTCTTACTTTGTCGAAATACTGAGTTACACTTTTCCAATATTATAAACCTACCAACAGAGGTCGTCACATAAATACTTATGATGCCTATTTTTAAACCTTTCAACAATATATTTCTAAATGTAATTTCCTTTCTATTTTATAGGGATTGTATTGATTGTATCTTGTAATTTAGGTGATTTTTAGTATTTTAAGCAATTTTGAGCTTTTCTCCTTTATAACTGTTACAAAATTTTTTTTATAAACTCCTGGCATACTCAAGGATTCTTCATTTTGACCGCCAAAACTCTTGTCATTTGTTCCCCCCTTTTACAATGTCAAGTTCAGATTCATTTCCCATCCTACACGTGTTGGCTACAGTAGCACCTCTCTTTAACGGGAACACAAAAAAAATTTTAAAACTTTTTTGCACCAAATGTGTCTGCTCTGACTCTGGCGGGGTAACTGGGCCGTAAAAAGCCTGATACCCCAACTGCTTTTACTTTTTAACCAAAAGGTAAGCTAATCTACTACACTTCTTAAATTTCATTTATTACAATCCCCTTTCTATTTTTTACAGATGCGTTGACGCAAAAAAACAACCTTTTTTCTTTTTCTTTTCTTTACATCTCACCCCAACATTTTCACATGTTTCTGACCGGGCTTAATAAAACTCAGGATGTTTCAGTAATTTATTAAGGCTTTTTACAGATATGTTTTTCAAAACTCCCTAATTTTTACTACCCTATCATTTTCTGCACGGCACAGTGTGCTTCTACACTTAACCCTCGACTCTTTAGTATGCTGGAGTCTTTATTGTCGACCTTCTAATTTTTCAATCTTACATCTGTTGTACACCATTAAAAGCTCCATTACGGCTCAATCTCACCATTATTTTCTCTTTTGCTAAAAACATCAGCATTTTATTTTTCACTTTGTTTCCTGATGATGTTTCTACACTCGAAACATGTCGTTGTGATACTTGGTTCGCCTAGTTTTTCGATAAATAAAGATTGTGGAGAAAGACTTCGTGCTTTTCTTTTTCTGTTATATACTTTTGTTTAACTTCATTAAAAAATTCATCAATGTCTACATACTTTTTGGATGGAAGCAACATGTAAGATATAATCCTGTTTTTAAACGCTGAAGTAATAATTTTCACATTATCATCACTTTTAAATCCGCTTTTATGTAAATTTGAACGTAAATGTGCACTAAACTTATTTTTCACATACCAAGTATCACAGTCTTTACATCGCGATAAAATAAGTTTAGGAATTGGCTGTTGATGGTTTGGTTTTTGGGTTTCTTCTAATCTGCCAAAACTGTTAGATTGTATAAGTTTATTTTGCGTTTTAACCAAATATTTTTTTAGATCTAACACCTTTATTTTTTGAAAATCTTTGAACATCTTTTAATTCTTTCATAATATTTCACACGTTCATCCGCTGTTTTCACTGGTTGTAGTTGACAACAGTTGGCACAATATTGTATATTATTTGAATTACTATTGATTATTAACTGTCTACACACTAAACAACGAGAACGTAAAATAATCCCAAAGCTTAATGTTATAATTCGAAACCACTCGGGATACATCACTTACTACAAAATAATTTAATATAGATTTAAATATTGTTTAACAGTGAAGGAATATATGTGGTGATAGGAGTGGGGGTGAGAGAGGGGATATGAGTGGGGATAAGAGTGGGGATGAGAGAGGGGATAAGATAGGGGAAAGGAGTGGGGGTGAGAGGGGGGATAAAAGTGGGGATAGGAGTGGGGGGATTTTCGGTTCGCTGGTGTGTTGTGGTGGGGGGATTGTAATCCATGGATTGGATTATCTAGCTTATAGGTAAATACCCTACTGACATTCATCAATAGGCTTAGATTCCTATAGAATTATGTTTTGTTTTTTCAAAAACTTTTATAGTTCTGCAGTATATTAGGAACAACAATGGCCCTAGAGTAGTGCCCTGGGGAACCCCCAGATCAAGAACAATAGACATAGCGACTAGCCTGTGACAATTTTACCTAAAGTTTTGAATAAAGTGGGTAGCAAACTTATAGGACAAAAATCACTAATAATAAATTAAATAATAATAAATTAAAATTTACAAAAGCTTAACGCGTCTATTCACCATTACGAGATAGGAGTTAGGTCGATATTGGTAGTATACAGGATTGGCAATCCTCAACTTACTTTTTATGTACCGTGCGAGCAAAAAAATTATTTGCATCAAAGAGGGCCTTGCATCTAAGGACGTAATGCTTAGCCGTAGAGCTTAATACCTGTTGGGTGTCAGTAACTACCTGATTTAACAATCAATTAGTTATTCCGTCATCTTTTACAGTCGTTACAAGTAATTTGATTCATCGCTAATTTTTCCAATTTCTTGAACAATTCACACAATGGGCTTTACGGAACAGCACAAAACATTCATGGTTGATGAGTATTTTCGAAACGGGGTTAGAGTAAATGGCAATACAATCCGGATTTGTACATGAACGATTTTCACGAATATTTTTGTAACGTTGCTTTTATTGCTGGGGATTTTTTTATCATTGCCTAAAAAGAACCGTGGCTGTGTTTAGGGAAACAGGTTCTATACAACATAAAAAAGGAGCAAGAAGACCATCTGTAAGAACAGAAGAAATTGTTGCAAACGTTCGTGAAATTATGCAAAATATGCCAACAAATTGTATAAGACGTCTGTCTCAAGAAGGGGGAAGATCTTATGGAACATGCAGGACTATTATTCTTAAGAAGGCGCTAAATTTATTTCCTTATAAAGTGCAAGTATTCCAAGAAATACAAGCCGCAGATTTTGAAAAACGCAGGAATTACTCTCAATGGTTTACCCAAAATTTATTGGAAAGAAATGATTTATTAAACCGGATATTTTTTTTGATGAAGCCTGGTTCCACACACAATACACGCATGTGGAGTATTGAAAATCCCCGTTTTTTTTGTAGTCTACATTGCACACATCTTAAAATGAACTGTTTAGGAACTTTTATGCTAAGGTGGGCTTAAAATGTTTCGTTCACTAATATTACGATCGGAATTATGTAAAAAAATTTTATCTTCCATATATTTCCATATACACGCCTTAAAGAAGAACATTAGCGGAAGAGAAAATTCAAAGAAGCAGCTGTAATAATCCAGAACCCTGACTGTTTCAGTAAACTTTCTGCAGATATAGGAAACATTTGGAAACCCTTGTAAAATTGGTGTGGGCTCAGATTGGGTAGTGATACAAGCGTGATGACGTAAGCGGATGACATAAGCAGATAAATAAACATGGTGACGTAGGCACACATGACTCACGACTGCACCCGATCATACGTCACTAGCTCTAGCCCTAGGTAGTATAAATAGGCCCGTAGCTTTGTAACTTGTTTAGTATTTACCTGAAGACGACTGGAGATACTTACCAGTTGAAACGTTGTGATATATAAAAATGGAAGTCCAAAACACATCTATTACTCATGTAAATACTTGTTTAAAGTTTCATAAAAATTTGTTAAGTTGCCTGATACGTGTTTCAGCCCTCTCGGGTAATTTTCAAAGGCAACTGACTAGATTAAAATTAACAGCGCTATTTATGGGGTGTATCTGTATAGTCATAAAGATACATTGGAATTTACAATATTTACTAACAGTCTATGTGTAGTTAAATGGTGGCTTTTTAAAGATGTTCTTATATTTAACATGAACATCCCCAAAAAGTGTTTTTGTCGTATATTTTATATGAACACTATGTTTATCCGGTATAAATATAAAAAAATCTTTTTGGATCTCATGGTCATAAGCAATATATTACTTTAAACTTTACACACTTTTAAATTAAGACACTTCCAATTGTTTCAGTTGCCTTATTTTATTTTAAACAAACTTGTTATAGTAATTACCTACTATAGTTCAAAGTGACTTTTCCAATTAGAGTTAGAAATTGAATTGCTTGAATTGATTACTTCTAGACCAGTGATTGCCAGTTAATTTATTAAGTTGGGTTAGGAATGCTATTGTTGGCATATATAGAACCTATAGAATACATAATATTGCGAACAAACCGTAGAAAGCTCTAGAATGTAATATAAAAATTTGGGTCAGTAACACCGTATATTTCAATTACATATTAATACCAGTGGCGGCTTTTCCTTAAGATTTTCAGCTTTGCCCAACCCAAAAAAAATACACCAAAAAGCAAAAAAAAAAATACGCTTCATCCTGCAAATTCTGTACAGGGTGGAGCACAATGCCAGACTGACTATGGGAAACCGCATGCTCTACTAATTTAACATCAAAATTGTGTTTGACTTTTTTTAAATGTCTCGCACAATTAATTTTATTATTATATGATTAGACAATTAAAAGTTATTTAGAAAAAACTTCTTCCAAGTACCAAAAATTTTTATTTTTCCAAATTGTGTTCCAAAAAAAGGTCCATTTACCTTTCGAGGGTATTGCGTCATTATTCGCATCAATCTGTGTTCATTTTTTGTAGTTTCAGACAAAACAACCATTAGATTAAATGGTATTACTACTTATAACATCAACTAACGTGTAATTCGCACAATAATAATAATTAAGATCCATTATTAATTACCCCCCCAAAAAAAAAAAATTGGAACCTTAAAATTTTTTTTATAATGAAAAATAATAATTGTAGGCACTAACTGGCCACACAAAGTACTTAAAAGTCAACTTAAAAGTCAATCAAAGTAAAAATAAAAGGCACCAAAAACCAAAAACTTTTTAAAAACGTAATAAAATGCAACAAAAAATGCAATCAAAGCGTGGGCTTATTACGGTTGATGTCTAATCTGGGTATACTAGCCGAGTTCCTTTTTAGTTATTTTTAAGTTACAAAGGAAAGCTTAGCAAAGATGTTTTCCTTCTCCCTTGCTGCGGTTAAGTATACCCCTCTATATTTCTCATACGATTATACGAAGTTGTTCGCGAAGCATTCCTTTAACAACTTAGCTAACCAAATTTATTTACTGTGCTTTGCTGTTTAAAAGACGCAAAAACCTATTATCATGTCCGAACATCAGCTGATGGATGACAAGTGCTGGATGACGTCTATCGGAAAACGAGCTGGTTTGTTGCGATTTTGTTATAATGAAGCTGGAGCACCAGCCGTAGGCTTGACTACGGCTATCCGATATATCTTTATATTATTAATTATTATATAAATCACATTCCGCTATGGCGGTTATCGTTAATAAAATATAGGTGAGGCCCTCGAATTATTACGAAAATCATAATAGTCCTAGGTGCTATGCTCTATCACCAGTATTAATTAATATTATTAACAGTTGCATATTAAACAATGAATACCCTGTTATTTGAAAAAAAACAATTGTAATGCCTTTACCAAAAACCCCTGACCCAAAAGAAACAAATGATCTATGGCCAATTATTAGCTACCAACTGTTTCAAAGATTTTAGAAAGATATAACCAATCTACAATTTTCTGTAACACTTGCAATATTATTCCGGAGTGTCAGTCAGGATTTCGTCAGGGCTTCAGTACTTCTACAAGTTAAATTAACATTTTAAACGATATCCGTCATAACGAGAAAAACAAGCACAGTAGCTGCCTTGCACTGTGGGATTTTAGTAAAGCATTTGATACTCTTAATCATAATTATTATGTTACTAGCAAAATTAAACTTCGGTCTTTCAGCAGGTTCCATTACCTTTTGTAAAAACTTTCTCAAGGAAAGATCATACTGTGTAGGTATTAAGAAGGATTTTTACCCTTATTAAATTAGAGTTTAGCCCTATTACCAGTGGCGTACCACAAGGATCAATACTATCACCGCTGCTTTTTTCTCTCTACGTAGCCGATATGAACATAAACATAAACAATTTTTTTCAAATTTGTTACAGGAAATAACAAAGGGAAATGACGTCAAAAAATAGTTCCGAATTATTAGTATTCAAAAAATAATTTTCATAAACAATAAATTAATCTATTACATATTTAGATAATCGTTCAGGGAATAGGGTTCCAACTGAATTAGAAGTTTTTTAATTTCTATTTTAAATAGGCGTTGACTATTAATACGTTTGATTCGTAGTGGTAATTTACTGTATAATTTAACACACATGTATAATGGGCTTGTTTTTGTACTATGAAGGCGATATATGGGGTAACTGAAATTGTCTGTTCTTGTGAATCGAATGTTATTTTGTGAGTTAAAGTTTGGTTTCTACGCAAAAACATAAGATATTCAAAAATGTATAAGGCATACACAGTCATGATACCGTTCACTTTAAAAACATTTCGACAGAACTGATTAAACTCCATTTTTTAATTACCCTTAGTGCCTTTTTTTGCGAAACAAAAATATTTTGCACATGGGTATGTCTCCCCCAAAAAATTATACCATATTTTAAAACAGACTCAAAGTTTGCAAAGTATAGAATCTTCAAGGTTTTATCATTCACGTATTTACCAACAACTCGCACTCCATAGCAGACTGAGTTCAACCTTCTCAAATAGCTGGCTTATGTGAAAAGACCAGTCTTGATTTTGGTCAATATAAATACCAAGAAACTTTGCATTTTCAGAGACATCTAGCCGATTTTCTGCGGTTTTAAAGTGTGTAATATTTTTAGCTCTTGATTTTTTTGTTTTAAGAAGCATTATGTTTGTTTTATCTGAGTTAAGGATTAGATTATTGTCGGTGACCCATTTTTTCCTCTATTAAAAAAGTTATTACTATCTGCCAATAGCTGAAACATGTTTTTACTACCCGTTATTAAGTTTTTGTCATCCGCATAATTAATTATTGTCTGACACTGTTGATCTGCCTTAGAGTACAAGTAATTATTAATATATAATTACAAACAAGAGTGGACCCAAGATGCTACCCTGAGCGATTCCATACTCGCTGTTCAACATTTGTCCGTCCTTAGTGATGCCCAGATGCCCACTATTTGTGTTCTTTCATTAAGATAAGATTCCAGCCATTCCAGAGCATCCCCCCTTACTCCATACATTTCCAATTTTTTTACGAGTAACTTCCTATTAAGACAGTCATAGGCCTTAGTCAAATCTAAAAACATGCCAATTGCAATTTCACCATTTTCAAAGAACTTCGAAATTGTTTTAATAAACTGATAAATTGCTGTTTGCGTAGATTTTCCCTTTAAAAATCCATGTTGGTTATAATGTAATGTTTTGCAACTGGTTATAAAATTAATCAGTATTTTATACATGGCAAGTTCAAATAATTTGGAAAATCCAGGCAACAAACTTATAGGTCTATAACTGTCCATTTGCTTTGATCACCTTTTTTAAACAGTGGTTTAATTAATGCTACTTTTAATTCATCCGGAAACACTCCGATTCTAAATGAATTATTGATCATAAAATATGTTTTAATTCCTTTACCGAGGTCTTAATAATACTTGTTGGTATTTCGTCGACGCAACTACTAAGTTTATTTTTAATTTGACTATCTAATTCACAAATTTCTTCAGGGGTAACCGGCTTTAAGAACATTGATTGTTTGTTAGGTGTTATATTACAACGTTGACAGCTATTTATGTCTATTAACATTTTTGGAATCACCGACACTAAATGTTTATTGTATTTATTGGCTATATCTTCCGCATTTTCCTCCATTGGAATGCCATTGTCATTATGATGTACTTTTCCAGTAATTTCTTTGGTTATTGCCCACATACTTTTCATCTTATTATCAGAGCTTGTGATGCGATCTTCGTACTTTTTCTTTGAGTATAGTTTTTAGTTTTTTAACGTCATAATCTTTTTTTATTGTATGTAGGCATCTTTATATTGGCGTCATGATTACTTAGAGTCAGAAGAATATCTAATATATTTTTACATTTTTGCAGTTCTGGGGTTGTTTCAACTTTTCTGTTATATTTCCGTAATATCTTCAAAGCAAAACATTGATTAAAATATAGTTTGTAGGTGTTCATAAACTTTCCCCATTGATTGTTTACAGTTTACATCGTTCTTGTTGCATGCATATACAATATACATCTGTCCAATTTTGATCTTTTAAACAGCACAAAAACTCATTTCTGCTTTCTTCTGAATAGACACGTTTATAATATTGAAGAGGTTTAAGCTTTTTTAACTGCGTTTCAAAGATAATTTTTTGTGCCGTGTGGTCAGAGATAAAATTCTCTATGACGATAGCTTAAGCCGAGTCCAAATTTGTAAAGATATTGTCAATACAGCTTGCTGTGGTTGCTGTTATTCGTGTATTTTCGTTTACTGTAAAATATAAATTAAACAAGTTAAGTAATAACACAAACTCTGTTCCGGTTTTATCCTTTTTGAGAATATCAATATTAAAATCGCCTGCCACAAAAATGTTTTTTTTTAATAAATATTTTTGATAATACCTGTTCCATATTTATTAAAAAATATTTTTACATCCCCTGAAGGTGGCCCAGTACACTGAAACCACTATCACATCTGTCCCTCCAAGACGACATTCAATTGCAGCGCATTCGAAAATCCCAGACACTGATAATTTATTTAATGGTCTCGCTTTATATGATACAGATTGGTTTACAAAAAATATTGCTGCACCTTTATGATTTCCCTCCTGGCGGCAAAACATAGATACCAGTTTAAATTGTTTTATTTCTAGCAGTTGGTCTTCTGATTTCCAATGTTCGGATATACATAAAACTTTGCAATCCAGATGTTCTGCCAACATCTTATTTATTTTATCAATAGCGTTACCTAACGACTGCACATTTTGATGTATTATGATGGATATTGTTGTAGGGAAATTATCTTTACCATTTTCTTTTGGGTTGCAATTCTTGTTACATTTTTTTGTGAAGTTTATAAAAAGTGTTAGAATATTCAATCTGGGACCTATAAAGGGCTAATTTCCTTTTATATACAGGGCAATTTTAATTTTTAGCTGAATGGTTACTGTCTTCTTTTTTAAACTTCATTTTAATACACTTTGGGCACGACAGCTCTAATGAAGTACACATGTCCAAAGCCACAACATTTAAAACAAAAAATTCGTTCAATTGTTCTTGGACGTACACTTTTACAAGGTCAAAGTTAATTGTCTGTTTTTTTATGAACCATTTAGCGATATCAGGTTGAGCTTGCAGTATCCAGTTTTCTTTGGCCGGATTTCGACATTCTTTTTTGGCACTTACTTTTATTTTGTCGACAATATTCGGTTTCTGGAGATCAGTTTCAATATCACTGTTTAACCTAACTAGTTCTGTGATAAATTCTATGTTAGAAAATCCTTTTAATATTCCCATAACATTTATGTTCTTTTTATTTTCTGGCGCTAATTTCAATCTTTCTTGTTGAATTTTGCTCCAGCTTTCTAACACTATTACTCTGCTTTTCAGATACCTAACACTTTTAAAACCTCCCTCCGTGTCTTTTAATGATATTTTTTTTTATAAGATCGACTGTTTTTTTTGGGTCTGATACGTTTTCAATTCGAATGACCGTTTCCAATTTTTTTGGTATTTCTGGGGTTTTCCAATCCGTATGTACTATTTTTTCTGGCGTTTCATTTATTTCTAGTGTTGTTTGTTTTTGTGTAGCTGCAGCATTTATGTTGAATTCCGTACTTTACTGGCATGATTTTCCTTTAGGCTCTCCTCCTTTTCTTTACTTCCGAGTCTATACGCCAAAATACTAATAATCCTTTGTAGGTTTGTTTGTGCATTTCTGACCAATTCCTTGTTATCTTAAGAAAAGATCTCCGTTGTTTGACTCGTTACTCGTTGCTAAACTTATTTTGTCTAGTTGTTCGTAAATTTCGGATAAGAGGTTTTCAGTATCATTATTTTGATGCTGTTTTTGTTTTATTTCCTGTGGGAAATGGTTACGTTGTCTTTTCACTTCATTTCCGCTTGCTGATCTTATCCGTTTATTTTTATAATTCACTGTGTCATCCATGTTATCGTCAGTTTCTTTATTGTCAAAATTTTGTGTTTTGCCTAATGGTGGAGTTCGCGACAATTTATTGTTTAGGGTAAAGACCTCTTCATAATGTATATTATTTTCGTCAGCTTTTACGCCCGAACTATCATGAATCGGCTGACTCTTATCCGATATTCTTATCGCAGATTGTTTTTGTCCTCCTTTGTATACTTTTTCAGCTTGGTCAACAAATTTAATAAACACCTATTTATTTCATATTCTGGGATGTTCACGTTTCCTAGTGAAAAACTTCGGGTTTTCACCGATTGGGTTAACATTGTTTCTGTTTTTTTTCGACTATGTGGTCTATAACCACCACTGTTCTCACCCATTACAATCTTTTCCTTTTTCTATTCCTTAAACCGTCTAAAATACGCTTTAAAAGTAGGAGTGTTAGAAGCACGTGTGACTGTGTAAAGCGTAAAAAATATACTCATATGCATAAGTGTGTTCGTTTTTCAAAAGTTCAACAGTATGCTGACGATTCCCAAATTTATATTTCTTTTATAAATGACAATTTGCAACTGTCTCTCGATAGGTTTAACTCGGACTTGGCGAGCATCCAACGTTTTTCAACAGATTATAACCTTAAATTAAATGCATTAAAATCTCAGACATTAATTTTTTATAATAACAAAAATATAAGAAAACAGGTGTCGAATCAATTTCACGTCGAAGTTGGCGATAGTCGAGTTTCCCTCGCAATTGAAGCAAAAAACTTAGGGATAACTTTTGACACGAGTCTCAGTTTTCAATCACATATTAATGATAAATTAAAAATAGCTTATATGCGCCTTAAAGCTTTGTATCATTTAAAAAAATATTTACTACCGAAAACAAAATATTTTCTTTGCGAGAGTCTGATAATTTCGTTGTTCGATTACGGAAACATAGTGTATGGCGACTCGCTAACACTCATCTAGATATCAAATAAAATTCAAAAACTAAAAAATAGCTGCATACCATACCGAAATCACATAGGTAACTCCTTATCTAAATAATAATTTAATCTTAAACATGAAAAATCGCAAACGTTACTATATGTACCTTAGTGTGTATAAAATGATTAAGATTGGTAAACCACCATGTTACAAGAAAGACTCACGACTTTCAAATATCACCTCATCGGACGGGCCTTTTCCAAAAGTCTTTCTCCTTTGTAGCGTAATCTTCCAAATTACGTTAAAAATTTATTTTCTTATCAATTCGGTACATTTATACTTACATACTACACCATATGTTAATACAACAACAAAGGTATGTCATACTACCATCATTATTGTTATTATATAATATAATGTTGGTCATAATCTTGATTAATTTTTGTTAATTCTAACACGCCGTCTATCTTCTCGCCCTGTCGCTGATTTGCTTTCCTGGGGTTACCGGCCTGGCGTGCGTCTGATCTCCTGCGCAACTACTTGTGTCTCTCAGCCTATGCCACAAAGGTTATATTTTTTACCGTATTGCCAAAAATAATGTATTAGCCTTATCACCACCTATAGATACTTTTTTGTTTTGTTAAAAAAAAATTATTTTAGGTTAAATTTAGATATCTTAGAAATAATCAAACAAACACATGCATGGGCAGAACCATTCGGGGTGCATAAATATGCTTTTCAGAACTATCGGTTTCTTTATAATCGTGGTACTTGTCCAATTTGTCATATTAATACTATTTATTGCAACTTACAAATTGAAATTTTTTTTATTTGGCAAATAAAAGTATTTGTATTTGTATTTATATTATGCGCTAGTTGACTGTAGATAAAGTTTATAAATAGTAGTGTCAAAACGGTACAAACGTCATTTTTAACCATAGTGAAAAAAATCATTAAGGTTTATCATCTCTTTACGGTAAAAATCTTCTTCAAATTTTCGTCACCCTCATTCCCAATTCCTGCGGCATAAATAACTATTTTGTAGGTATGAAGCATCTACTTCGAGCTTTTCTAAACGACTTAGGTGGTAATCCAAATAAGAGGAACGGCCTTAATGAAAGTGTTTTACATTCAACTTGTCAAATATCGCAAAATGGCAGTTACGGTGCACAAGAAAGACGATCGGCTTGCGTACAATTGTTGTTGCAGTGGAGAGGAGCAGCACTTAGTAATGGCATGAGAGAGAAAATTGATTTACCATCTCAGGATAAGGTACATGTTTGAAAATTTTATTAAATTTACCATTCCCGTTTACATCTACTTACAGGCCTTCACGTAAAAGGTAACCTGGTTAATCCGATTTTAAAGATCACTAACCCTGACATCAACCAGTTTGCGATCTGTGATTTTATGATAGTGTGGTAGGCTTGTTGTTTTGTGTTTCCCGCAGAATACTCCGCTTCTTTAAATTAACGTCTTACGAATTATAGCACATTAGAGTGTGATCTTATCAATTAAATTAAACAATAACTGCATTGGTTTGAATCGTTTTTAATGTACTTAATCACTACCTCCTTAAATTTTAGTTTAATATAAATTGTTTCTAATTGGATAGATTTTTTTTTTAGTAGATGAAAATAGTAAATCGTAGGTCTCTTTGGTTTTGAAAGTAATATCACAGAAAATGGGTTGTCTGGAAGCTACAAATGTATTCATCTCATCTTATGTGTTACTAATGCCGATATGGGTGGTTTGCTAGAGCATTGTTGCTAGCGAATACTAAAATTCTCTAACTTAATGGAATGCTATTATTGATCTTACTTATGCGTGTTCGTTTTAATAATGTTTTTCCTCCTGTAATAACATTAATTATTTTTATGAAATTATTATTAGGGCCAGCTGTAATTACCTTTCCATCTCTCTCTATAGAAGAAATTTCACAAGTTCCGTTTTACTTTAATACATTTATTTTTAGATTGGAAACACAGCTCTGCATTGTGCGGCTCATTCCGGCTTGAGACGATGCGTTGAGCTATTAGTATACAATGGAGCACCCTTGTTTTTGGAAAACAACGACAAATTTACGCCTTGTGATTTGGCAATGCGTGCTGGGCACGATGACATTGCCGGATTCCTTGAAAGCAGGATGGTTTTTGTAAGTCATTATGTTAAGTGGTGGTTTTAACTTGAACTTTAAAAAAAATTTGGATCATTTATCATAAATTAGTTTTATTGTATACAAGCTTATAATTTTAAACTCTAAACGCCTTCTTATTATTTAATGTAAATAAAGCGGACTGCATGAGATAATTTCTGTTGCTGATAACTTCATTTATAGGTATTTCATATCATCAACATTGCTTATTGTTATGTTAACTTTTAATATGTGTAAAATTATTCACTGTATATACAGGAAGATTATATTTGAAGGTTGGAGACAATGATTTTTCTTGAATGATGAAAGAGTTTTGGACTTCCATTGTCTTTATTTGTTTTAAATCACAACGTTTCAACTGGTAAGTATCTCCAGTCGTCTTCAGGTGAAACGTTGTGATTTAAAACAAATAAAGACAATGGAAGTCCAAAACTCTTTCATCATTCAAGAAGATTATAGTTAGCAGGTGAATCCATTTTGGGTATTTATTTCTCCCGGAAATATGCTTTAATGGTTGGATCAAGTTAACTTAAATAATATAATCCTTCTTCTCCATCAAAAAACCCAACAATCAGGTTATCATGGTCACTTCAAACTAAACAACTTTAACTGTTTAATATTACGTTTCTCCTTGTTTATGTTGGTTAATTGTTGCATTTTAAATATTTAATTTGGTTTACGCGGATTATCTACTCTCGATAACTTGTCCTATTTACTTTTAATATATCCAACAATTATTTTTGATCCCCTACGTTTCGAATTTTTCCCACTAGTGTGGTGTTAACCATGAGGTATACCTAAATAAATTAGATAACCAAAGAAATTATTCGGCTGTCTAAAACAAGGCGACTAGCTTGAAAAATTAAGCATTTTCTCACCCTCAATATTAATCAAATACATTTAGTCACACAATTATGTCTCTTATTTGTACCGACCTTTAAAATCCAATTCTTAGAGTTTATGGAAATTGCTTATTTGAGATTTTATAATAATAAGTATTAATCTACTTAATTTACTTAGTAGTTAATTTTTTTAGTATACCTACTCCAGTTACACAGTTCTTAAAAATATAGCTAACATATTAAATTTTTGGATTATAAATGTACCTACTAAAAAGTTAAACTTAAAATACTACATGTAAAATAATCTAATTAACAATGATGATTAGAATGATAAAAATTGATATTTTAGGCTGACAATAATGATATGGTTAACGAAGATGATGATGTGATAAATGAACAGGAAGAAGTTTATAGTGGACTAAGAAGTCAAGATTTACAAGAAGCTAAGGATCAGCTACTTGTGGATACTTCTGATATGTTAAAGATACCATTATTTACTGCCGAGGCTTTGTTACGAGACAACGGTAAGTAAGAGCTTAAAAGTGGTAAGGGTTTTAGAAGCCAAATAAATTTTTTAAATGTTTTAATTCATTAGTTTTCACTTATCAATATTGATTTGGATTTTATGACTTAAGGTCTAAGAATAAGGGACATTAAAAATCGTTTAGTAACTAGAGAAACTGGAATACATTTTTACTTAGATATGCGTGCGATATCTAGTAACATTTTTTCTTGTTGTTTGTCAAGTTTAATATTCATTCTTTTAATATTTTTTAGTTTATGAAAAAGAAAGATTCAGCAAGTTATGGATAACATTTGATTATTGACTTACGAATCAAAGCTACTGCTGTCCTTATCAAATTTATTAAGAATCTTTAAATTCAAACAGTTCAATAATATATTTCTTGTTTATTTATATTGATACCTTTTGTTTTAATTGTTAAAAAGATTTTAGTCTTCCTTATAATATGTAAACAGTACTGAATACATAGTTTGTAATAAATGTAAATACAATTATGCTTTTGAGACATTTCAATAGAATATTAATTTTATAGAATGGTCCAGAGAACTACTTTTAGAAAAATGGATGAGTGATCCCGTCGAATGTTGTCAGTTAGCTGGGGTACAGGCCCCAACATCAGTTTTAACACATGCCGGTTCTGTTGATTCTAGCATTTCAAATGATACTGCATCTGATAGACAAGAAATTATGGTGAGTTTTATAACTATTTCTGTTAAATATTGTGTAAAAGTATACTTGTAACTATTGTAACTCGTAATACAAATTCAAGTAAAGTTAGATCTAGTACCTAAATCATTTTTGAATTGAGAAAACTTATTACTTCTTTCGTAGAATTAAATGATAAGACAAAAATGTGAAATTATTATGGTTATCTACCCATAACTATAGCGGATTGTTTACGTTATTTGACAGACATATTTTGGATAAAAAAAAAACACGAAACTTATCAAAATTGTGAATGATGAAAGAGTTTTGGACATCCATTGTCTTTATTTGTTTTAAATCACAAAGTTTTAACTGGTAAGTATATTCAGTCGTCTTCAGGTGAATACTGTATCAAACTTATGTTTTTTTTTATAAGGAATGCCCTCCCTATATTAATTCGTTTTCGGATTCTACAATGAAAATTAAAATGTATTTCACTGTGATTTGAAAAATTATAAAAGGTGTACAAAAATGACGACAAAATAGTTATTGCCTATCGAAAAGTGTTAAGCTTTCTCATAGCTAGTTATTCACGTTTTCCTGAACAATGCAAATTTTTACACTGCATACTGATTTTAACCAATTTTAATTATTATCCAAGTAACCTCTGGCATTTAGAGTCGTATAATTATGTGTTTGTCAGTTATTTCTTAAAGCGTTTCGTTGTAAATAGTCATTGATTTGTATTAGTGGTATTGTGTTTTTTTATTTATTTTTATTATATTATTTAAAATGATAACTTATCCAAAAGAGGAACGAATTGATATGATTTTTTCGGTGGATCTCCGCAAAATTGCTTACTGGCTTAACGCTTTACGCTCAAAGATTTCCTCAAGGGTAAATACGTCTTGGTCAATAGCAGCCCGTCCTCCTTCTAATATTATTATTGGTCTAATATTTACTTCGGCGTAAATGAAATTGGAATATACAATAATACGTAGTGCATTTAATTTTACTGTAAACCTTTTTTTAAAACCAATTTTGATCAGTCAAAATGCCATAACTGATTTCATAAATATTAAATTGGTTAAAATCAGTCTGTATTATGAAAATTGCATTTTTCTTCAAATGTAAGCAGTAAGCTATGGGAAAGCTTAATACTTTTCAATAGATATTTAAAGCTTACATCTTATGCTGACATAAAATACAAGGTGGTATATTTAAATTCAACAAGTTATTACCATTTCAAACTTGTAATTATTTAAACGTACTTTTTGGACATCTTATATAAGTTAGTGAATTTTTCATAAGTGCAACACAAAACTTAATTAGTTGGTAGAATTCAGTGTGAACTTGGTTTGAAAAAGAAAATAAATGTTGAGTAATTAATCATTAAAATGTTTACTACATTTTCACAAATTACAGAGACCGTAAGGCTAACGTACCATAAACCTTAATAAAAGTCATTTTTATTTTGATCTTAGAATCCGAAAATGAAATAATATAATAGATCATTATATTTAGAAAGACACATCTTTGAAACGTTTCGTGTTTTTGGGACAACCTTTATATTATAATTTATTTTATTTATTTTATTTATTTTATTTATTTTATTTATTTTATTTATTTTATTTATTTTATTTATTTTATTTATTTTATTTATTTTATTTATTTTATTTATTTTATTTATTTTATTTATTTTATTTATTTTATTTATTTTATTTATTTTATTTATTTTATTTATTTTATTTATTTTATTTATTTTATTTATTTTATTTATTTTATTTATTTTATTTATTTTATTTATTTTATTTATTTTATTTATTTTATTTATTTTATTTATTTTATTTATTTTATTTATTTTATTTATTTTATTTATTTTATTTATTTTATTTATTTTATTTATTTTATTTATTTTATTTATTTTATTTATTTTATTTATTTTATTTATTTTATTTATTTTATTTATTTTATTTATTTTATTTATTTTATTTATTTTATTTATTTATTTTATTTATTTTATTTATTTTATTTATTTTATTTATTTTATTTATTTTATTTATTTTATTTATTTTATTTATTTTATTTATTTTATTTATTTTATTTATTTTATTTATTTTATTTATTTTATTTATTTTATTTATTTTATTTATTTTATTTATTTTATTTATTTTATTTATTTTATTTATTTTATTTATTTTATTTATTTTATTTATTTTATTTATTTTATTTAATTTATTTAATTTATTTAATTTATTTTATTTATTTAATTAATTTTATTCATTTTATTTATTTTATTTATTTTATTACGTACATGCCTTACAGATTTTTACAAACCCAACTTTTACCCTGCAGGAGTTGCGCTTATAATGAAACATGAGTGGTCGCTGCGGACTCACACTCCGCATGGCAAATAATAAATAATTTAGGGGCTACAAACAGAAGTCATATGCAGTTTATTTTTTATTTATTACAAAACAATGAAATATTTATTTATTAAAAAAAAACTTTACAAATAATTGTACAATAATATTAACATTTAACATAGGATTTTTTAATTTTACATACAGCCATTTTAATAGTGGTGGTCGCTGCGGACTCTCACTCCACAATTAATAATAATTCACACAGATGTGCATCCACTAACTTGTTATTTGGCACTAGCAATAAGACACTGTTTCCCGAGAGGTACTGAGAGCGGCAAGCCCAAAAGAGTGGGGATTACCAAATAATGACCGATATTTCTTGCATTAGGAGCAGGGGTGTTCCTGAGTGCACAATTGTGCATATTTTGCCCAATTTAGAGTGAATATGCACAATGTGCACCCCCCAGACAAAATATGCACAATCAACCCTTTGGCGACAGATAGCAAACATAATTGCTTATCTTAGCCAAGGAAAACCTTTATACCGAAATTATTTTTTTTGTAACTGCGACAACGTCGCATTATTAAACAGCAGTATTTTAGTGCATTAGACAAAGGCGACAAGTGCAGCAAGTGCATTATTTTGTAGACCGTCTTTATTTTGTGCTTGAATGGGGATTTTTCTCTGTTACCAAATCTCGCGAAACAAGCGAATACGTAATATGAATTATTAAAACGTGTTAGACAAAGAGATCACCCCTACACTCCCTACACCCCTTTGCTTTGGTACTTTGACTTTGGTCATATTCAGGTAAATCGACAACAAACGCAAACGTGTGGGTGATCAAGTGAACGATTATTTTTGTGGTTGTGTTTTTGTATACATATTGTATATTGGCGGTTGGTAATAATGAAGAAATTAGAAAGGTAGATTTTTTTTAAATTATTTTTTAACAATTCCAAAAAAAGTATTATTATTCATGTCAGTTATGGAACTGCCTTGATAATTCACAGAATAATATCGAAATTTTGTATGGCCTATAGCTATTTCAATTACCGATTTTTTTTTTTCATTTTTTGATTCTTAGTTACTGTGACTAGGTATGTTTTGTATACTTTTTTTTTGTATTTTTTGTAAATATAATAATAGTTTATAAACATACCTAAAATAAAATGGGTTTTTTTATAATAGGTAATAACACCTGATGTTTTTTTTTTACTTTCTTCTTAAATCTTAAACACCCTCGAGTTTTTACATAATGGAAATTCTAGAAATGCACAATCTGAGCCCAATATGCACAATTTTGCTGTCAGTTGATGCACAATTTAAAATATCGTAGGAACAACCCTGATTAGGAGTGACAGTCCGCGTGCGACCTCTGCAGAGTTAAGGAAGGACTAAAAAATATTTATAAACCTATTATTAAAATAACAAACATAATTACATATTTAAATCAAAAATTGAAAAGTTATGCCAGCGAATTTCAATGCGTTAGAATGCGACATTTTTGAGAAGTTGCCGTGTTTATAAAGTCAATACGATTTTCCTTATTATACAAATCACACATTGAATACAGCGGGGAAAACTGTAAAATATTTGTACGTGGCCAAATAAAAATAGTTATTACAACGACTATATTAACAAGGTATTCTAAAGTAAATTCTGGATGGAATATCAATACTGTCGATAAGATTATTTAAAACTTTAAATAGAGTTATTAAGATCAAATAATCACGCTGGTCTTTTAAAGAAGAGAAATAAAACATTTTAAGCAATTGCTCATGTGGAAAGCCTTAATGAAGGTAAACTTCATCTCGCTTTAAAGTGAAATATTTATGCAATTTCTACTGAACCTGAACATTGTATCCTGAAGACCACACCCCTATAATATACTCCAGCTTTGATCGCATATACGAATTATAAAAAGTGATAATAGCCTGAATACTCATGTCTCCTGGTTATCGCAGAATGAAGCCGTAAGCCTTTGAAGCCTCGGAAATTACATTGTTTATGTGAGAACAAAAATAAAGTTTCGAGTTAAGAGTTATACCAAGGTCTCTGAACTCCTTGACGCGTGGAACTGAGCGATTATCTATTGAGTAATCGTATAGAATTGTTAATGACTTCCTAATAGAAGATACAACGTTACACTTTCCAACGTTTTAAGCTGCAGATTATTTTCCACACACCATACCAAGGTTAGAATAATGTTTAAAACAGTCATCTATATTCTTTATTCTTTTATGTAATTTAATATCCTTTGCATACTTTAAATCACTGACGGTAAATTTAAACCTATATCGTTAATAAATAGTAACGGGTCTAAGACAGATCCTTGGGGGACGCCAGAGCAGTGTGTTGAAGTGATTCACAGCAATTAACTTCAACATTTATTGTTTTCTGTTCATTCAAATATGATTTAAACAAACTGACTAGCCAATCAGAAAAACTAAAACTGGATGATTAATATGAAAATAATTTTAATCTGTACCTCGATTTTTTTATGTAAAACAAATAACTAAGCTATAATAATATGTCGTATCGAATAACGTGAATGATTAACCTGGTATCGATTTTATTACATATAAACTATTAGAGCACAAGACACGCCTCCAACTGTGTCATTTCAAAATACTGCTTTAGTCAACGAAAAGGCATCATGTATATCATTTACAATTTGTAGTTCATGGTTATTTCTTGCAGCTGTCGGACCCATTCCTTTGTTAGAATAATTAAGAAATATCTTTTTTGTTTTATTCCACATTTTTAAACAATTATAATAAGCTTCATCAACATGTGTTTGAATTGTATCTGAAAGAGATGAATCAAACGTTGTCAAAACTATTTGTACTTTTATGCTATTAAAACGTAGTAAGTAATTTTTTCATAAATGTTAAGGAAATAAATATAATTTAACTATAATTATAATGTAGGTAATAAAAATGCACTATCATCGGAACTTAAACAACATGTAAGAATTTAACTCCGTAGGCTAAGAGGAAGTGTCAGTTTCAGCTTAAATTATTTTGACTTCAAATTAAATATGAGTGTAACCTAAGGGTTAAATAGATTACATAAACTCACCATAATTATAGTGGACCATTCTTTTTTAACAACGGGTAATTTCATACCATTAATCTGTAAATTTTTTGAATTTTTATGTTGATAAATTTTTCACATCCTTTGGCTTTTGTTCAAGTGGCTACTCGTATTCTATTATCTACCAATACTTTATTGAAGCTGCTGTGATGGCACAAGTATTGTTTACGAAACAATTATCTTTGTAATTCTGGCAAAGTTTTTTTCACTATCCATCGCGTCTTTGTTAAAATTAAAAATTCATTCACCCACTTATTGCAACGTAAGTTAAAGTCATCGGATTTGCACATTTTCCATTCAAGTTTAAGCGGAGTAGTGCTATGTAATTGTTTTGAATTACCTTCCATACTCTATTATATTACCATTTGCATTGTTACACAATGGATTAAATCCCTCATAATAAAAGCACATAACACTAAAAAATTAACTATTAACAACACGTGCAATTTATGGTTAGATCCGTAACGTCATGCTGCAAATGATTAAATTTTGCAAGATTGTGTTGAGGCAATAACTCCTAGATAATAAAGGCGTTGTTGGCTGAGAGCGATTATATTTTGCAATGACGCAGTTGGAGGCCTTTCTTGTGATGGAAAAGTTTTTATTTAGTAAAATGGCAACTCGGTATACCATTTATTTTATTTTCAGTGTGAGATATGCATAAATATGATACCAGCAGAATGGGATCAGCCTATAAAAATGTCGTGCAGACATGTTTTTTGTAAAGGTTGTTGGCAGAGTTACCTAACAACCAAAATTCAAGATGGAGATGCTCATCATATACTATGTCCAGCTTACCAGTGTCATATCTTAGTTCCAGTTGAGTTTATAGAAAAATTGGTTAGTCCAGAGATGGCTAGAAGATATTTGCAATTTGATATTAAGGTAAGAAGACACCTATTTTTTTTTAATGTCCACCTATATGCTGTGGATAGAAATAAATAGCTATAGGGATAAGCTACACTTCCAGAAATATTTATTTTTATAACCTACAAGCACTTCTTCAAACTTTCCTTGCAAAACAGTTCATGTAAATATACATACCAATTAATAAACTATTTTTTAAAATTTAAAACAAAATATAAATTTTTAAAGACAACAAGGTAATGTACTTTTAAACAAAATGGTTTCCCTGTTTAAAAAAAAATACTGATAAGGCATTTCATTAAAATAAAGAATATATATTTTTAAATGTCTTTTTCAGGCATTTGTTGAAAGCAACAAAACGATTAATTGGTGCCCAATCCCAGGATGCGGACGTGCAGTAAGACTACCAGAAGCTGAGCAAACCCCAGGCAAGAGCAACCCAAATAGAAAACCAATACCATTAACATCGCATGCAGTGGACTGTGGCAACGCTCATTTCTTTTGCTGGGAATGCTTAGGTAATAACTAAACGTTTGCACTAATTGAAATTTAGAAGAAGATACATTTTTGGGTTGAGAAACGATAATAAAAATATCACAGCAGTATATATAAGAAAATTAAAGCATGACAGTACTAGTGACTCGCATAGCAGGATCTTTTAAATTTTCTAGCATTTTCCTTGATTTCTACATCGACACATAGCGATATTCTTATTAAAACCCATTAGTGCATAGAATTTTATTTTTTCGAAAATAATACGAAAACTCTTTTAATCTTGTCAAAATGCCTTTCTGCAATATAAATATAGGAATGGTTTAGTGAATTCTTGCTTAGTTTTTCTACTGGAAAATATCCGTTTAATCGGACTTCATGCATAAAAACACATACAACTTCTATTAGAAATTTGTTAATTTTATTAGTGCAAATTAATTTGTATGGTAAGTCAGGAAAACAAATTTTGGGTATAGTCTACATTGACAACAAAAAGATATTGGAAAACATATCAACACCTAGACCTGTAAGCAGCAACAAGAACATCCATTTTGTCTACGCCCGCCCCCCATTATTTTGTTGTATTATATAATCCTTGGTTGTAGGACTGGTTGTCTTGATTTGGTGTCACGACACCAGCGAGTTGCAGTTGTTATTGAATTACCTTCCAAAGTAGTTGTCATGGTAACTAATTTGTAACTAGTTTATTCCCATTAGGTGATGCGCATGCTCCATGCGGATGCGATAGATGGCAACAGTGGCATAGGAAAATATCTGAAGTTAAACCCGAAGAACTTAATAGTGTATGTATCGGATCGGAAGAGGCAGCCAATTGTCTTTGGTTAGTGACCAATTCGAAGGCATGTCCGAATTGTAAAAGTCCTATTCAGAAAAATGAGGGTTGTAATCACATGAAATGTTCAAAGGTAATAATAATTGGTTTAAGTAACTTTGTTATCAAAAATACCAATTAAATAAGTATATCTGTGTAACCCAATTTGTACATTTTTAGTGTAAATTTGATTTTTGCTGGGTGTGCCAAGAATCATGGAAAAAACACAGTTCGGCTACTGGAGGTTATTTTCGTTGCAATCGATTTGAGGCCGTACGGAAAGCTGACGAGAAGCAAGTAAGTAACTATAGAAGTCTATTAAATTCCTAATGCTGAATATTTTATGCGTTTTCTTCATTAGTAGATAAGACCTTAGCTTCCAGAGCTATGTGAATATTAGTATTTCCTAGTGATCGATATACTATACATACCTTTCGTGACCTGTAAGTTTTTTTACAGGTGGGCAAATCTTGATGGCAGCACAAAGTTTTTTCTGTAATTATAATAATAATAATTCACGGAGCGGTTCGACTGTGGCCGAGCACCAAACAAACCGAGATCAAGCTAAGTCGACGGTCGGCAAGCCCGTATGTTTGTTTCGCCCTTAGTTGCCAATACTTTTATGTAATCTTCTATTTGATATAAGCTTACCATATTAACTTAAAATACGAGCGCCTAAATACCAAACGCAAATCCTTAAATTGCGCATGTGCGAGCCTGTTACTCATACAAAGGATTTACGTTTGGTATTTAGGCGCTCGTCTTAAAATACACTCTATATTGGGGAGTTTTCGCATGACATTTACACTTTGGAACTTTTGCAATTTTTGAAGAATAATCATTTTTATTTGTTTTAAAAAATAAATTAATTAGGTGGGTCATTGACCAAAGCTGTATTAGCAGAATCGGGAAAATTTTTCTCTTCTTTAGCTTTTATTTCTGTTTCAAATGGATTATTTCGTATTTTAGGCTACATCTGAAATTTGAAGAGAGCAGAACCTACTTTTCTTATTACAGTTCCATATTCTGCCGTTTTTTGTTAGCCAATAATACGTCATTTTTGCAAATTCCTAATGCGATGTTTCTTATTTGGATCAAATTACCAAGTTTACACGAGAGCTTAATGCGCATTAAGTAATAATGCGATTTTGCGAAAAAACGGTTTCTATTGCGTTTACACGACGAGCTCAAAAAGAGGTTTTTACGATAACGTTAAACAGCTGTTTGCTATTGCCAACATAAGAAAATATCAAATTTATCTTTCATAAACCAGCTATTTCTGTTTATTTACATTTGTGGAATGAAATTGAAAACTTAAATAAAATAATATACCTACAGATCTCCCAATTGCAGAAGTTACAAACAATGAGTGATTTCCATTTTGTTCGAATCTGAAGAGCAGATTTAAAGAAGCTTCTTTTTTAAGTTCCTCCTTCACTATTTTAAAAACAAACTGCATTTCGGTACCGTTTTCCATCCAACATATTTATAATGTTTTTGTCCCGCATGATGGTTAAAAGAAAATGAGTTTCTAACTCAGTCCAATTAATTCTTTTCTTTTCCATTTCTTCAATAGATAATTTAAATTTTTATTAAGAAAAGTTAGAGTTAACCTCAAACTTTATAACCAAAAAGTATGCCCAAAACAGCTGATCTTCCTGTTTGGTTGGTAGCACTGAGAGATAATACGCATTTGCGTTTACACGAAGGTTAAATGCGGTTTTAAATCGGATAATCCACATATTTAATGCGTTTTTAAGTAATGCGAATTATGTTTTCCAAACCGATTTAAGGGTGTTTACACAAGCGTTTTAATAAAATTCGCATTCCGTTAATGCGCATTAAGCTCCCGTGCAAACTTGGTAAATCTCTCAATCCATATGCGACTGAGAGATGGTACCGCAATTTTGCTCGATGGTTAGCGTCGGAATTTAAAAAAATATTTGGTAACGGTTAGTAAAATAACAAAATTTTATCAGTGTTAATCATAGTAATGGTTAGCGTCGGCATTTAAAAAAATATTTAGTAACTGTTAGTAAAATAACAAAATTTTATCAGTATTAATCATAGTAAATAAAAAACAACAAATAAAAATATATTATTTTAATTAATAATTTACTATCATATGGCCATTAATTCTTAAATTAAACTCCGTTATTTTAATAATTATTTCTTTATTTTCTAGGGCACTATGGTCAATGAAGCATTGGAGAAAAATACAGAACTACAAGAAATCTCTAGATTCTTGCACTATTACACTAGATTTCGAAATCATGAAAACAGTCAAAAAATGGAGGAACCATTATTAACAAGTGTTAAAAAGAAAATGGAAGTACTTGCGAGTAGTCTTGGAATTCGTCGAGAAGGTAGTAAAAATTAAAATGATATTAGAAACACCAAAATAAATGTTGGTATTTTATATGATCAAGCACTAAATTATTTACGGTATCCTATTTTTACAAAAAGAAGTTCAATATAGCCCAACAAACTATATTGTTGCGTTTGACTACAATCTACAAGATAAACCTAATTTATCATTTTTTGTTGTTGTTGTAGGTACGTTATAATATTATTAGGAATGCCTTGTAGAAACAAGGAATTCCTAAGTGACTAAGCTATCAGCCACCTAAAACCCATTTAAAAGGGACAGAAAGTTTAACATTAAGACCGTAAATCTGTGCCGAGAATAAAACTACCTGGTAAAATAACGGTGGTTTGGAAAACACCTAAACTGATTAATATTACCAAGAGGAAGAGTGGCCACTGGCTGGACACTAATAATTTATGTTTGCTTTTCCCAGTACCACTAATCTTATAAATCTAAATATCTGCATATTTATATGGAAGGTCAAATATAGTATCGTGTTCCTTTGATAACTGCAATTAATATTTCTGGCTTAAAATGAATTACCTATACATTTCAATTTATCATTATTGGGTTCTGCGTAAATCATTTTTTTTTGTTCTAGAAGCTATAGAAAAAAGTACACGGTTTATCGAGGATGGAGTTAGAGAACTATTAAAAGCTCGAAGGGTATTATGTGGTTCCTATGCTTATGGATATTATTTGGAGGACGATGGTTATAATAAGCATATTTTTGAATTCATGCAGGTACGTTTATTTGTAATCATATTACTATTTTTAACTAATAATTCGATTTCTAAATCAACTATCTATGTTTCGTTTTATCCTTATCAATAGTAAATGCCTAATCGATATTTGCTTTCTGCCTACCTTGTGCCTAATGGTATGTCCGCTCCACATGACGCCGCCAACCATATCAAACAAATACTTTGTTGACATAAGACTAAGTGAGCAATCAGCTCACCGCTAGAATGTGGACGTACCTTAAAAGTTACATTAAAGATTATGGCCTAAACTATTAGTAATAATTTGCAACAGAGCTTTATGGTTGTAGGAATATATCAATTTTAAAAATGTAGCATTTAAAAGTTTAAAGTATTTTTTAATAATAATTGACATAAAACAAATATGTTTAACAGTTGTGGCCCAACATAGTGGTAAGTAGGGCTGGGCGATATTGAAATTCCAATATCAAATATCGATATTTTAAAAAAATATCGATATAGTCGATATATCGATAAATATCGGTAATATCGGTAAATATCGATATATCAATATATTAATATTTTATTTTTTAAATATCGTTATTCAATATATCGATAATATATAATATTATCGATAGAACATTAAAATATTATATTATATTTATTTATTTAGCGTATGGCTACATCACAGGTAAGTATATTTTGGTGGCAAAGTCGTATACTAGGTCCGAGCTCCTTTGTCAATTGGTCCTCAGAAGAACCGTTTATTGATGGTGTCATATTTTCTTGTTGTTGTTGCGCCTGTGATTCTCTTGCCTGGAGATCCAAAGATACTCTACAGATTGTCTGGCGCCTCTTTGTGTTAGTTTATTTAGCGTTACCCAGGGTGCACCACGTGAAGGCGACCTAACTCTACACCCCAATTTATAATTATATTATAAATACAGTGTCACCAGTAAAGTCCGCATCATATGGGATTATTTTTATTAATAGCTTTATTTAAAATTTGACTTTGGCTTTAAGTTCTGCTTCGATCGAGATGAAAATTAAGCAAAAAAATAGTAGTCACGTGATTCGCATTATCTTCAAATTTTAATTTTTTTCAAAAAATAATTCAAATGTTATTTTTATTTCTGAAAAAATCGAAAAAAGTTATTAGAAAAAGTTTTTCTAAATGCAGTTTCTAGCCAACATGGAAAATTTCAGCTGCATAAGATAATTTTGATTGTTTACCTAAATTTTCTAAATTGCACCACTTTTGCAAAATAAGACTCAACGCAACCTACATAAAACTTCTCAGTTTTGACAAGGCTTTATTTCAGATACATTTTCTTTAAAGTAGCGCCATATTAAATGTGTGTTTTTCTACAAAAACGTTATTATGGCATAGCTTAATAAAAAATAATAATATAAGGGTTTTAAATTAAATCGTTGAAAATGGATAAACTTTACGGTGTTAAACTAAAATTTATTTTCCACTTAAAAAACACTTTACTGAAGACACTGTGTTCTTTTTTGTCTTAATATTAAAATGTATAACTTTCAGACACAAGCAAACTACGTTTTCAAAAATTCTTATTTTATGAAGTTACCTTATACAGGGTCAAAAACAAATAAACTTTGTATCACATGCGACCAAATTTTAATGGCCCAATTTTGATTTTGTAGAAAAACACACATTTTAATATGGCGCTACTTTAAAAAAAATGTATCTGAAATAAAGCATTGTCAAAACTAAGAAGTTTTATGTAGGTTGCGTTGAGTCTTATTTTGCAAAAGTGGTTCAATTTAGAAAATATAGGTAAAAAATCAAAATTATCCTATGCAGCTGAAATTTGCATGTGGGCTAGAAACTGCATTTAAAAAAAACTTTTTCTAATAACTTTTTGCGATATTTTCAAAAACAACCCCACTTTTAAATTATTTTTTGGAAAAAATTAAAATTTGACAGATGCTGCGAATCACGTGACTACTATTTTTTGCTTAATTTTCATCTCGATCGAAGCAGAACTTGATGCCAAAGTCAAATTTTGAATGAAGGTATTAATAAAAAAAATCCCATATGATGCTGTCTTTACTGGTGACACTGTATATCAATATTTTCTTATGTGCCCTGTAGAACTCCGTACCTTCATTTCAAGGGGAGACTCTAATTATAATGAAAACACGAAGAAAAAAGATTAAATTAAATATTGGTCCTTAAAGGTGTTATAAGGACGATATTGAAATTCCAATCGAATATCGATGTAGTCGATATATCGATGAATGTCGATCGATAAATATAGATGTCGATAAATGTCGATAATATCGATAATATCGATAATATCGATAATATCGATATTATCGGTAATATCAATACTATCGATAATATTGATACCTAATATCGATAATATCGGTAATATCGATAAATATCGATCATATCGATAAATATCGATGATATTGATAAATCGATATTTTATTTTTTAAATATCGTTTATCAATATATCGATATATCGATATAACGGATTTTTGCCCAGCCCTAGTGGTGAGAATTTCTTGCTGCCATTTTATATTCAATTTTCGATTAATTTCTAGTACCTACACATTATTTATTATAGAAATGATGAAGAACACACTGGAAATTATTTTTAAAGTAGTACGATTGCCACTAGAGGGCGTAACTGATCGGAAAAAATACGAAATTCAACTTTTTTTTCTTGCGAGAGTTTGATTTTATAAGGATTTCTTTCATATCTCAAATAATAAGGGTGGGGAAAGTTGGTAAATGAGTTATTACTAAAAGTGCTGATCTTTCACATCCTTTATGCAATTTTAACAAAGTACTGCTTGTTTGAAAGAGAATTTCATGCTTAATAAAAAAATAATTTTGCTGATGGTCGCTAATTCGTATTTTGTTTTACAGAGGGCGAATCTTTAAAAGTTTAAGTCATAACTTTCAAATTGTTTTAACTGTTTTTAACTTCAAATAGACAATATTCAAATTTAAAATAGGAACTTACGCACTAAAGGCGAAAACTAATGACAGCTGATTGTAATTTTTTTGCTTTCATTCTCATAGCTTACTAATTTATTAATGAACGTTTCAAGATGACGACCATCCATTAAAATGCAATAATTTAGCCTTTTTAGCCGCATTATTGTTATAAACATAAAAGAAATATTGTTAAATAGTGACTTATGATGAATATCCTTGTTTCATTTATTTATTTAAAAAACTCACGATCTAGCAAGTCTTATTGCTAATAGTAGGTTTGAATAGTTAGCTATGCTTTAAAATACCTATGATAACTATGTCTTATTTAAGGAGACGATGTTATTTTCAAATTTTCTTTAAAGCAAAATTCACCTCATACTGTTATCGTGGTTAATTCAATTAAGTAGTACTAAGTCCCTGTACGATTAAAGGTATAGGTATAGGGCGTGATTTGGGAAAAATGTCTAGAATTGATAGTAGAATGTAAAAATATATAATATTTTATTAAAAACAATAAAGTTGATACGTGTAGCATTTTTATGATTACTTATGTATAATATATTTAAAAAAATGCATTTTAAAATAATTAATTTTACTGATCAGAGCGATTCTTAAGTGGTGGGTATACTATATAAAAGACTTAGCCGTTTCTTTATCATAACCCGTTATACCTATGTACAATTTTAGAATGAATTGGAAGAAATAACAGAAAAGTTAAGCGAAATGATCGCTCGGCCATATTTACGTACACCCAAGGCCGTCATCGTTCAAACATCTGCTATGACAAGAAGAAAACGACATGAATTGGTAAGGGCTGTCGCTCAAGGGTTAATTCCACCGGAAACTCCTCCGACGTTAAGAAAAAGAAAACGAAAATTTGTAAGTTGTAATATTTTGTAATGTACTGTTACTTAACGTAAATTTTCGGCTAAAATGTTTAAATCATATTATCTCGAAACTACGTATTCAGAGTTTCTCTGGTTGTAGTATTTAGGTAGCGACTATGTTCTTCAAAAACTCCAATACAAAACTAAGGATCTACCATAATTGTAACTCTATAACCAAATTAGAAAAGTTATCTAATTTTGCGACCACTTTTTCGTGTAACGTTATTGGTAAATTAGTCCTTAAGTCTTAAATATTTGGGAAGCAAACGTTTCTACCTATGTGGACTTTAACCTGTAATTTGTTGCGATTTCTCAGAAAGAGAATTTTTTCTCCATTCGGTATGGTTAAAATTCAAATTTTGTTAAAAATTCCCTTAACATTAAAAAAAAAGTATTCTACATATACTAAAATTTTAATATTGAACTTAAAATAATTTTCAGACTGATTTATCTGACACATCAGCTTGGATAAAAGACTGCGAATGGACAGGGGGAGATTATGATACTGACGAGGAAACTGATCTTAGTGTAACCTTAAAAAAGATGATACGATCACCAGTAAGAGAACATGAATGTGGATTACTGTGCAGTAGCCAGGGTTGTGGAACCAGTAAGCTACAATCAGTTTGCATAAAATATATTTTTGACTGTTTTTTTCTTATAATCATCAGCCTTGTTACAATAAAATTATTAAATTTTCTTCCCAATAAATACAAAGTATAGTTAAAATATTTTAATGTCTAAATAATTTAAAAGATCAGTTTATTTTTTCCATCATCTTTAATTTTCCCTTAATTATATTTTATAAATAATTCTTTTATCTTGTAGGACCCGATTATAATGTTGAATTAATCATTGCCTTGGAAATGTCTCGACTGCAAATGATAGAAGATAGAATGAAGCAAGCTCAGACTAATCATTCAGGTAGTGTTCCCATAACTCCAGATCCTAGTTCCAGTATATCAACAAATAGTAATGAAAGTACAGATGATCAGCTTAAGCTGGCTATTCATCTGTCATTACAAGAATCGACTGCCAGAATAAGCAGACAAATGGAACAAAAAGAAATGGAAGATCGACAACATGGTAAGAATATTATCACCAATATATATACAAGAAAAAACCCTGCCGTATATTTTGTATAGCCATCATATATTATAAAATACGAGAGCGACATTGAGGATATATTATACTAATGGTGTGTAACCAATAAAAAAACAAGGAGGTCAACAGGTAGAAAAAATGATATATAAGACACTTTCCCTTGTTGGTATAGAGAATGGAAGGCTAATACATATAAAAAATATGCTTCCTATTCCATTACAGCTACTCTACAACTCTATACTATACAGTATTTTAATCTACATATTATTTTCAGGATATCAACGGAGTAACGCCGATCTAACAGTGGACTATTTTCTCAAATCGCTAGCAAACCACAAAATTGATTTGAAAAGTTTAGACCGTTTAGATCCAGATAAGGATATTGTTTTTAGACCCTGTAAGGAAAATGAAGATGGTTGTTTTAAAATATCGGATATTCATGAGAATGGTAAGTTTTAGTATCTGCCAACAGAATTGATATAAAGATAATAATAACAACTTGCCGATAAAGATTTAAGTAATATAGGAAAAAGTCATTTTAGAAGGAATAAACTAATTAACCCTTTGACGTTTCTCATAAAATAAAATTGGCATATTATGTATATAAACTTAATCATGTTTTTTGTTTTGTATCTCTTCCGATTAAAATGGGCATCTTTTGTTCTAGATGTTCTATTCAATTTCAAGTTATTGAGAGTTTAGTGACATAAATTCTATAAAAACCACTGTTAAATGAAATCCACTAATATGACATTAATACCGCCCCACACTAATTTATTTAAATATTTCAAGATTAACTTTCAAAATTCATATTAATGTTTTTAACAGGATTTATGTTTGGAAACGAAAATTTCGACGATACATCAGGTCTGAAACGATGCCATTCAACAGGTGATTTGTGCACACGGCGAACAAGGAGGGGACCTTTAATGCGGATGAACGGATCGGATGAACCAAGGTACCACTTGGATTCAGATCATAGTAGCCAACATGACGAAAAACCTGAGGATATGGTTAGGAGGTACTTAAAGCCATTTTTTAAAAATTTTATGTTGTACTTGTTTTTAAAATTCCTTATCTCAAAAACACAATTTATGCATTTTACATTACTTTAACATCTACATCTAACTAACATGCTGATATATCGAATAACTAAACAACTTGCACAAAGCAAATGGACAGAGCAAACAACTATCTTCAAGCAATTGTGACCCCCTACTTAATGACAATAAATTAGCAACGTTATTCCAGCAGAGTCGGAAAGACCTAAGAAATATCACTACCGTAGTCACCAGACATTGCCTTTTCGGTAGACATGCCAAACGTATGCAAATACCAGCTTATGACTTCTGCAGAAGTTACAGAGATCAAGAAAAGGAGGAATTCAGCATTTTTTGCCGGAATGCCCTGGCCTAGGGAGAAGAAGTTTCAATAGCTTGAGCTAACCATTCTTTAATGATATATAGAAAGTAAGCAACTTAAAACTAGGTCAACTCACTCAGTATATTAACAGTATTGACTAGTTTGTATGAGCTGCCAAGATTGTTCTATGTTCTACGTTGCGCTAACCATCAGGAAGCTGATGGGGATAGGTTCCGGGAAACATGCGTGGTATCACAACAACGTCTGACGTCTTCTGTCCATCAAAATATGTATAAATTAGATGGACCGCAGTTATAAAAAACATATTATAATATGTGTTTGTGTATCGTTTCTTAGTACGCTTTAATTGCCCACTTTCAATTACCCAGTTAACACGAGCTGTTAATGCGCATTAATGGAATAAGAATTTTATTAAAACGTGTGCATAAACAGTAAACCCTCTTGCAAGGTTTTAAATAATATAATTCGGATTAATTAAAAACACATTAAATATGTGTATTGTAACTGGATTTAAACATCGTGTAAACGTGAATACGCAAATGTTTCAGGGATATCAACTTGACTTTGTGACTTATTAACGTCATAAGAACTCGTCGTATGAACACAATTTAACGCGTATTTTCACTAAATTGCATTTTTAATTAACAACCCATTATGCACTCGTGTAAACTTAGTAAATAATTAAATCCAAAGAATTTGGTCAGACTGAACATTCAGAACTCGTGTTTAAGCAAATCAAAACTCTTCGACATTTATTTTACTTTTACTGGATGGAGTTAGCCGATACGATGGAAATATATTATAAAAATTTAGAATATACCGCAGATGCGTCAAATTTTTCACATATTTATTTAATCCTGACAATGGCCTTTTCCATAAAGGAAAAAAAAAGAAAATTTTCTTCGGTCATAGGTTTTAATATTTTGAATAATTTAATAAGAAGATAATTAAACAAAAGATGTTATTTAATATAAACTCGCGAAACCAGCTATCAACGTCATTACAAATTGACCAGTTACAGAGAGCAAACCCGCCGGCATCTACCTGAATATTATCTCGCGTCTAGTCTCTCTACTGTTACACTACTGTGCAAAAAATCAAACAACACTTTAGAAGAATAACACATTACATAATTATAACACCAGAAATTATATAAATAATAAAATTATACAAGTAAAAAGTAATTTCGGAAAAAAAATTGTTTTTTTTAGGACAGAATATTAAAATATTACAATCTTCCAAAAAAATATGATAAAAATTAAAAAATTGGCAACTTTTACGAAACAATTAAAGATATAGTTACTAAATTAAATTATTTATAATATTTTTTAATTGACATTGATTGTAGTTAAAAAGCCAATTGTTTTTTTTTGTCAAATAAGTACACTTCTTTGTTAACACCTAAAGAGACTACAATATTCGGAAAATAATGGTGGAAATTTTGACCCATCTGTGTTCTATTCTATATTTTGTAAGTAACAAGCAGATTGTATCAGGTCAGTGATGGATACTTGCGACATAAAATTTCCAAACCAGAAAAACAGATGGTAATCACCTCGAATATGTTACTACTTGTAACATTCCAATCATCTAAATAAATATACATAATATATGTAATGTATTTAAAATTAAAATAAGGATAAAAATGTATTTACACTTTTTGTAATATTTTAATGCAGATTTTTAGCACTGCCATCCACATCGATACGCACAAAGCAGTTTTTGCTACTGCAGCACGCGCACCCAGAAGAAGAATTTTTTCAAGGGCAGAGTTCCATAGAAGATACTACTACATCTGATTCGATGAATGCCGATTTAGAGGTTTGTGGAATTCTAAACTCTGTGACTGATGACGACTTAGGTAAGAATAAACTAAAGCAAAATATTTATAATAATAATTACATAAAAAATGTATGCAATAACTATTATAGTATTCTTAGTTTTACAACTAGGTAGGTATACATTTAAAGGACTTTTGAAAGGAAATTCTAAGTGATCTTGATGAAGTTATTCAAAATATATACATTGTGTAAATAACTAAAACTTATATAGATTGCTCTTTATTTAGAAATTTTAATAAAAAAGTTAAAAGTTCTCAAAATTACGTCCAGCTTCCCAAAATATTTTTGCTCTTTGCTCCGATTAATCGAAAAAAATTTTTTTTTTGATTAATCGAAAAAAAAAAATGTTACGATACGACACTGCGACCATGCGATCTATTGTGGCTCACACCTTATTTATATTTCTCCCAATAGGCCTAACTTTTTGATGAAGTTAATGATGGTATTGGGAGAGACATTTTTCATGTCGTCCGGCAGCAGAGTCATCTCGCCGAATAGAGCGAATCTGATTCTTCCTGCTGCGGGGCAGGCGCACATTACGTGTTCTGCTGTTTCTGCATCTTCCATGCAGAGCCGGCATTCATCAGTTGGGGCTAATCCAATTTTATACAATTATACATAATATGGTGTCGCAACCTGCAGTGGCCGGTGTACAATCCTACTAGTGCTTTAAGGCATGATCTGTTGAGCACAAGTAGTTTGTCAGTTAGTTGTTGGTTTATATGGCTGTATATAAATGCTTTATAGTATGTTAGATTTGGTAGATTTAATTAGTGTCTTTCCCATTTGCTTTTTGCTTCGGCTATTATTGTTTTCCTGACCGTAGCATGAGATATACCTATTACCGGCTCGGGTCCTGTGAATTTTTGTGCTGCCCCTCTCTTAGCGAGCTTGTCGGCAGCCTCATTACCTTCCAGGCCCATGTGTCCCGGTATCCATACTAGGGTTATTCTGTTATTCAGACTTAGTTCGGATAGTGTTTCGTGACAGCTCCACACCGTTTTTGAGGTACACCATCTCGATTCAAGAGCTTTTAATGCAGCTTGACTGTCGGAGAATATCTTGATTGATTTGTGTGCATACCGTCGGCCTATCAGCAGTCTTGCACACATTTTAATTGCATGAAACTCTGCTTGGAATATGGTTGTCATAGTTCTCAGGCTGACAGGTATTTCTATCTTTGGGTTTTTGCCATATATTCCGGCTCCAATACCTTCTTTAGTTTTGGAGACGTCTGTAAATATTCCAAATTCCGCCTTTAACAAGTTCAGCACTGTTCTTGACCCATTCCTCCCTTCTTGGATGGATGACTTTATAAGGCGGTTCGTTAATGGACTTTCTTGTCATTATATCAGAGGGCATATTTAACATGCCACAGGCTAGCATGCCTTCCAGCATGCTGGTGCTCTCCATGATGCATGACTGCGGCTTATTAGTAGCTGCTTGATATAGTCTGTAGGTGGCCCATTTAGCCTCCTTCTCCAGATATATATATGGTATAAGTCTCAACAGGACCTCCATGGATGCCGTTGGTGTGGTGCGAATAGCTCCAGTGATTGCAAGGTATGCTTGCCTTTGCAGTCCGGATAGTTTCGCTTGGGCCTGTCGTTGCTGGCCTTTATTCCACCAGACGACAGAGCCGTACGTGATCATTGGTCTAATGACCGTCACATAAAGCCAGTATAGTTGTTTTCGTGCCATGCCCTAGGATTTTCCGCAAATTCTGCGGCATGTCCATAGAGAAAGTTTTGCCTTGCGGATAGTATTTTCTATAATATGAGAGTTCCAGCTGAGCGTTTTGTCTAGGATTACCCCCAGATATTTCGCTTCCCTTGCAAACGGTATACTCTCTCCTTTCAAGGTAATCGGTCTTAAGTTTTCCAGGTTCCTTTTCTTGGTGAATGGCACTATTACCGTTTTGTGAGGATTGATTGACATTTCCTCTCTCAGGCACCATGCGTATATGGTATTGAGGATAATTTGTAGAATATTGGATATTCGTTCCTCAGATGTTCCTTTAATTAGTGTCAGATGTTCCTTTAATTAGGTCATCCGCATATGCTTGCAGACTGATCTTCCATAGGGAGAGTATGGCCAGCAGGTCATCCACCAGTAGTGACCACAAGAGGGGCGATAGGACACCAGACACCCTTTGGCAGCCCTAAATCTGACCTCTTCCCCCCGCAGCTCAGTAGTAATGATTTTGCTTTTTAGCATATTGCCTATCCAGTCACAGATTAAAGGTTCAATTCCCCTAGATATTGCGGCATCATACAGGGAGTTTGGTAGTGCATTGTTGAATGCTCCTTCGATGTCAAGAAAGATTGCCACAGCTATCTCTTTGTCATCTATGGATTTGGTTATGCCCGCTACTAGGTTGTTAAGGGCTAGTTCTGTCGATTTGCCTGCCTGATAAGCATACTGGTGGATACTGAGTGGATTATCGGTCAGCACTCCCTCCCTGATATGCTCATCCAGCATCTTCTCGAGGGCCTTTAACAGAAATGACGTCAGACTAATTGGTCTGAGCGAGTTTCGGTGCGGTTCTGGGCGACCAACTTTGGGTATATAGATTACCTTGGTTGCCGACCAGCTAGTTGGTATATGGTTCCAAGCTAGGCTAGCTCTAAAAAGTCTCATTAGGAAGGGTTGCAGTATATCCAGTCCGATTTGTAACAGAGCTGGAAATATACCGTCCTCTCCTGGCGATTTGTATGGTAGAAATGAGTTGATTGCACCCCGTATCGCCTGTGGGGTAATAATCTTCCTAACCGTCAACCAGTCGTTTCTTTTAGGCCGTTTTGATCAGTCTAAGTGCTCGGCTGTGTGTTGTTGGGTCAGGATCTGGCTGTCTGGGAAGTGACTCTGCGCCAATAGCTCTAATGTTTCTTTTCTGGATTCAGTAAAGGAGCCGTCTGGTCGCATTAGCGATCCCGTCTCCTTGACTGGCTCTCTAGATAGAATCTTGTGAATTCTTCTGCTGCTATGTGTGTCAGACACACTTTCGCACAACCTTCTCCAAGAGTATATTTTTGCTCTGCGGATGCTTAAGTTATAGTTGGTCAGAGCTGATCTGTAAAGGACCCATTCGCCCGACTCTTTAGCTCGGTTAAATAGTCGGCGGACTTCTCTTCTTTGATTGTCCAGCGATTTATTCCACCAAGACACGTTTCTGTTGTCTTTTTTTGTTTTCAGTGGACAGTTTTCGTGATATGAAGATAATGTTGCAGCTTTTAATTGCTCCGCAGCAATCCCTATTTTTAGATTAATCGATCATTAAGTAATCGAAAAAACAACGATTTTTCGGTTAATAAAAAAAAATTATTTTTCGGTTAATCAAAAAAAAAAAAAGATTTTTCGATTAATCGATTAACCAAAAAAAAAATATTTTTCTATTAATCAATAAATAAGGTATTCGAAAAAGAAATTACGATGTTTTGATTAATCGATTATTAATCGAAAAAAAAACGATTTTTCAATTAATCAAGTGACCAAAAAAAATATTTTTCGATTATTCGAAAATATAGGTATGTTTTTGGATGATAGAAGTTGCTAGTTACTTATTATTGCTGTAAGTCTCTTCATATTTTTTTGTTAGCCCTATTACCCTGAAAATCGGCTTAAAAAATATTATAGCATATTATTGCAAGACAATCAAAGAAATAATTTAAACAAAGTTTTGCGTCTTTTATAAAATTAATATTCTTAACGATCTAATATCTGAATCGACGTTTTGATTAATTTTGATTAAATCAATCGACTATTTTCGATTAATCGATTATTTTCGATTAATCGATTATTCTCGATTAAACGATTATTTTCAATTAATCGGTTATTTTCGATTAATCGGAAATAATCGATTATTTTTGATTAATGGATTATTTTTGATTTTAGGTTAATCGATTATTTTTGATTAATCGGATATAACCAACTATTTTCGATTAATCGATTATTTTTGTTAAATCGATTATGTTGGATTAATCGATTAATTGAAAATAATCGATTATTTCCAATAATCAAAAATCGATTATCTTTTTTGGTAATCGCACAGCCCTAGTTACAATTACGATAATTCCATTTAAAAAAATTATTGTTTTTAATGTAAACTTATAGCTTTTACGCTTTGATCCTTCACAAGTTTTCTTTCGTACCGACGCCGACAGCGCAATGATATATTTACAAAATCTCACATGACTCCTTTACCCAAGAAAAGGGACAAGCATAACATTAAAAATTAAATTATTAAAGACGCTAAATAATCTACTAACATTAAAAACTATAGACCCTTAGTAAGCATTTTTGGAACAATGTTTAAAAAAATTTTTAATAACATTATATTTGAGCAAGTTAAAGATATCATTTTCAAACAACAACACGGATTTTTTCAACATAAGTCCATTGAAAGAAATCTGTTGGAATTTACATATTTTATTGTAAAAAGCATTGATGATCGAAAGCAGGTCGATGTTCTGTACACGGACTTCCGTAAGCCGTTTGACAAAATTAGTCATTTCATACTGATCGAACGTCTTGCTGATGTCGGTGTGCATAGCAGCTTTCACAATGAACATGTTAATAAATAATGACATCGATTTTAAGACTTTAAAAATTTAGAAAATAGAAATAGTTTATTTTTTAATAATCCTCAAACAGTTCTAAATTTATATTAGGTACGCATTTCTATTTAGTAAACTTAATTTTGCATCAGTTATTTGGAACACTCAGTACATAGTTTACCAGCGCAGCGAAGGCTGGAAACAATTCAAAATACATTTTTACGGGTTTTTTCACGTAAGACGGACATAGCTATAATAGTCAATAGAAATTATAAACATATTATGAAAAAATTTCCAATAATGCCACTTATTGAATGACTGATGATTTTCGATCTTATTATGATTTATAAATTGGTGAACTGTCATGTTAATTTACCAACTTAATTTAAATATTATTAATTCCCACTAGTCAATATCACAACGTAGATGCTATGTTGGTCTCAGTGTTTGTTGTATCCCTATTTGTAAATGAATAAATACATTTACAAATCCTTTAACCAAGAGAGGAATGTTCAATTTAGGTTTTGTAGTATTTCCTTTGGAAATTTATTTATTTAATTAGAAATTAAGGATACAAACTGGTAGAGCTACCCAATGTATCCACTGTTTACTAGAGTTCTTCATAAAACTATTTATCTATAATTATTAAATTGCACAAGAACTAAATATAATATCACATCCTAAAGTTTTAAATTATAATAAAGTACGCTTAAGGTATTTCTTGAACAGTAGTAATGAAGTATAGAACAGATCAATGTTTTGACAATACATTTTATAGAAAAAACTTAGTCTAAATATGGGGGCGTTTAGGCCTAGATTAGTGGTTGTTTGGGTCAAATGAAAATAAAACTGTTGTCTAGTGGTTCTAGAAGGTACATGCAGAGAAAGCTGTTGGAGAAGATGAGGCGCTTTGTAAAGATTATTCATCAATTTATAAACAAAAATTAAATCTGATTGTATTCTTCGGGTTTCCAGATTTGCAAATCCAAATTGTTCTCTTACAACAGAAATACTAGGTACATTTTACCTTTGTACAACTCTCCAATTTAAAAAATCTTACAAATTTACCTTGCAAACGTTCGAGTCTAACTTTATTTTTTTCATAATAAGGATTCCATACCTACAACACTGGCGAAATTTAATCAACTATAAACATATGCAAAATAAATTGACTTTATTGCCTTCTCCGATCTAAAATATTTACATACTCTAGCCACAAATCCTAACAGTCGAGAGCACTTGTTAGCAACATAGTCTATATGCGGGTTAAATGTAAGTTTACAATCAAAAAATACACCGAGATCTTTGATTTGCGCTACTCAATTCAAAGGTTCACCATTTAAGTAATAGTCAAACATAATAACATTCACATTTTTAGTAAATGAGATATTAAAACATTTTTAAGAAGGGTTTATTTTTTTTTTACAAAACACAGCGACCCTGTTGAGGTCCTCTTGCAAGCACCTACAGTCCTCTACAGAGCAAACTGCATAATATATTTTTTTAGATCGTTGGCATAGAGAAGAAAATACGAATAGATGAAACATTTATAAATATCGTTAATATACAGGGTGTTTCAATAAAAACTCCCAGGCCAATTATTTCAAAAACTAAAAGTGACATGTAAATTCTGTAAACGCCAGTTTTTAGCCTCTATGATTGGCTTCACAACTGTGTAAAAAAATGTGTTTGAATAATACAAAATGTAGGTGGCGCCACGGTGCAAAGAATTTTTTCGATGACAGGAACATTTAAATTTTGTGGCTCTTAAAAACAATTAATTTTTGATCAAATTATGTTCCATAAAAATTTTTGATAAATCCAACATGATCGGAGATATTTGGGGTTAAGTTTTTTTTTAAATAATTTTAACGAGTACCTATTTTAATTATAAATATTTATATCTTTTAGATTAGAAGATTTTAATTGAATTTTGGTAATGATTAGTGATAAAACGCTCGTGTAGCGCTAAATTAGGTTACGTCCAGTGACGTCTCAGGGGGCGCCTTAACAAATAATATTGGCAAAAAATAAGACGCCACTGAGTTTTTGGTAATTTTTATATTTTTTTCGGATACAGCAACTAAAAATATTTTTTTCTTGTCTATTAAATTGTTTTCATATCTTGCTTCGTTTTCGAGAATTAAAAATAAAAACAATGTTATTGCAATCAATGGAAAACAAAAATCATTTAAATAATTAATACGTTGTATTTTTTGTTGTTTAAAAGCAAAGTTAAAACATTAAAGCATAATAAAATAAAATTAAAAGATGGTTTAAATTTTATGAAAGAACTAATTATACAAAATTATTAATATGAGGAAAACACACTTGAAATTATTAATGAAAATTAGAACAAAACCCAAAACTAACTATTTCTCGAAAGCGAAGGAAGATATGAAAACAATTTAACAGACAAGAAAAGGATCTTTTTAGTTGCTTAATCCGAGTAAAATATAAAAATTACAAAAAAATCAGTGGCGTCTTATTTTTTGCCAATACTAATATTTGTTCCTTAATTAACAAAGACACCTTTTTTTTAATTACGTGGGATGCAGAAGAGTGACGTATAACCAGTCCCAGTCAATCATTGATATGCTGTCAAGAAGAAGTTTTCAATTTTCGTAATATGTGACATTATTTGCAAAATTAGAAAATAGATTTAATTTTGTAGTCAAAGTAGTGTTTTTATATCAAGTAGTCTACAGTCCATTAAATGAAGAAACACTGACTGAGGCGTCACCGGACGTAATAATTTAGCGCTACACGAGCGTTTTATCACTAAAATTATCATTACCAAATTAAATTAAAATCTGCTAAAGGATATTAAAAATATTTTTTATAATTCAAAAACTCGTTAAAATTATTTAAAAAAAAAAACCAACACCAAATATCTCCGTTCATGTTGGATTTATCAAAAAAATTTATGGGACATAATTTGATCAAAAATTAATTATCTTTAAGAGCCACAAAATTTAAAAGTCCTACCTGTCATCGAAAAAATTATTTGCACCGTAGCGCCACCTACATCTTGTATTATTCAAACACATTTTTTACACAGTTGTGAAGCCAATCATAAAGGCTAAAAACTGGAGTTTACAGAATTTACATGTCACTTTTAGTTTTCGAAATAATTGGCCTGGGAGTTTTTATTGAAACACCCTGTATAGTGAAAAAGCAGGGGTCCCAGATGGGAACCTTGAGGTACCCCCCGAAGTGACCAGTATAGGTCTGGATAAAATGTTACAAATAGTAATCCTTTGAGTTCTGCCAAAAAGATAGTATGAAAGCCAGCGAAGGAGATCACCCTGTATACCGAGGTTGGCAAGCTTTACAATAAGAATATTATTATTGACCGTGTCAAATGCCTTACTAAAATCGGTGTACAGGGAGTCGACCTGAGTTCGGTTATCTAGGACATCGGATAGATATTGTTGATAAATTAAGAGATTAGTGTCAATAGAGCGCCCCGAAAAAAAGCCATGCTGCTCCGGAATGATAATATTCTTGAAGGTATAAAAGAACTGATCATATAGCATACTCTCTAATACTTTACTAAATATACAGAGTTTACTAATACCTCTATAGTTGGTAACCGAAGACCTAACCGTAATACCAGGTATTGTCTTTTCTTCGTAGTTCTCTATTCGAAAATAAAATTTTAGGAAGCAAGACTTACGACGAAGAAACTAAAAAGACTGACCCAATTGCCAAAGAAATTCAATGTAAGAAACATATTCATAATCCATTTGCTAGTCTTAAGGCAAAATTGTGTTCAGCTCATTTGCCAAAATCAAGTTATCTGACAAGAATAGCTGTAAATAAAAGTATAGGTAAGAAAACTTTCATATTACATTTATTTACTAATAACTGAAAACTTTATTTTATAAAAAATAAGTTTTATATATCGATGGCCTATTGCTAATAGAACGTATCTGCAAAATTAGGCATTTCAATGTTTTGGTTAAAACAAATAGAACGGTATGTTTCCTATCCGTGTTACCGCCATATTATTACCACCGACCAATAAAATTCGCTGTAGTTTGCTCGAAACAATAACACGTTATGAAGCATCTCTAAATTGTGCTGCTAATAGAATTTCAAGTTACGTTCTATTATTTTCATAATATCTTGAAATGTAATAAACGATAATGTGTTTGGCTTGTAGATTAAATATTAAGTTAAAAATTATAACAGTTTTTTTATATTTACCAAACATAAAAACAAAGTTTGTTAGCTACAAAAGAACGTAACTTTAAATAACAGAAAAAAAAATAAAGCTAATAGAACGTAATTGTAATATACAGAAAAAATAGGAAAAATTACCCAATTTGAAACTAAAATCAAATATGTGCAGTCATTTCAATTATTCATCGGTAAAAACTTGGAAACTTAAAACTGTTCAAATTCAACGATATAGGTTTTTCGTTGTTCTTTAAAAACTACCAAATCGTAGATACGTTCTATTAGCAATAGGCCATCGATATGTCGTAGTCTTATAGTGAAATCCGTCATTTCATGAAAAGCCTAGTCATATCATGAAGCGTGGCTAAAAGGTATATTGGCAACTGGTTTGTTCGTTGTTTCTCAGAGCATTTTTTTTGATTTAATTTAAATTTTATTTTTATAAAATAATATTAGTTAAAAAAATTTAAAAAATTGCTCTGGGGAACAACGAACAAACCAGTTGCAATATACCTTTTAGCGATGCTTCATGATATGACTAGGCTTTTCATGAAATGACGGATTTCACTATCAGCCTACGACATATACAATAACATTTTATTTTCGACAGTATTTAGACCACCGCCATCATACAGCAATGACCATAAAATTTTCATTATTTCGTTTAAAGTACTTGTGTTCAATAAATTAGTACAGTTATTATTTTTTCAAATATGGCAAACCATTTTGGTGAGCCAATGTTTGAGAGTAGCAAAATTTAAATGGGATTTCTGATGGTCAGTCTAATGGTGCACTATAAGCATACTTACTACATATATCTACTTTACATTATTTTAATGAAACATTGCATATTTTTGCATTTTTACATTATACAGTTAATTTTAGACAATTTTCATGATATATACCTATTTTCAACCGTTTAAGAAATACTAACAATAATTTATTGTTGGTATGCACCATTAATATGTTTTTTGACGTCAACGTTGTGAACTCAAATAACAATCTTTAAAGTATTGTCAGTATTGATAATGCTATTTAAGTTTGAGACGTAAAAATGTCACTGAATGTAAATCAAATTTGAATTTTGCTTTGCTGACATTAATATCCAAAATTCACCTTGCTGAAAATAAACACATTGAAATTTTGATTATGTTGGATCGTGGAGATAAAAGCAGAAGTCATTGGAAAGTCTATGATTTATATTCAATGAAAAATATCCAAATCGCCTGCCTAATTAGCTCATCGACAATATCTAGGGTAGTAGCAATTAAGTGTTGAACTACTCGTACTGTTTAAGAAAGTGGTAAAAATGATGGTCCTGATATACCTTAGAAAAAAAATATATTATTATCACTTCAGTAAGATTCTCATAGCTCAAACACACAACTTGGGCGTGACTACGATACTCTCCAAAAACATCTACAATTAATTGTAGAATGTAATAATAAAAAATATAAAATATGTTTTATTAAAAAGTTTAAGTGGTGACATGGAAGAGAAATATAATTCACTTATTATGAAATATAATAAATAAATGAAGAGCTTAAGAAGGAACTGGAAAACAACTTGATTGTACAGAATATACAATATAAGGATGGGGAAAATCCAAATGAAATAGTTACAAAAATGGGAAATTTTTTAAAAATACCGGCGGAAAATTTTACTGCATACAGAGTGGGCTTGGATAAGTCGAAGGATAGTCCACTTAAAATTGTTTTCCAAGATAAAAGTGTAAAGTTGAAATGGTGGAAATCGGAAAGGAAATTCCAGCTAAAGAGTAACGAATTGGGATATCAATCACAGGCTAAAATTTATATGAATCATGATATGACTAAAACTAACCGAGAACTATACACGGCAGCTGGACTCTTTAAGAGGGAAAAGGGGTACAAATATCTATGGTTCAGCAACGGTGACATTATGCTTAGGAAAAATGATAATGATAAAACCATACTGGTGAACAACATGGATGTTTTATAAAACTAGACAAGCCAGAAACTAAGTTAACTATAATATTATATATGAACATCCAAAGTATTAAAAACAAATTTGATGAGATACAATGTCTCATGTCAGAAAAAATGTGTGATATTTTGATACTAGTAGAGACATGGTTGGTGGAAAGTGAGACGGAGGTGCAATAATGTGCATAAAAAATGGTATCAAATTTAAGGAATTGTTCAAATCTGATCCAGAGGACACTTTAAGCTGGATATGTGTTCAAGTAGGTACTTAAAAAATAGGTGCAATTTGTAAACCACCAAGTTACAATTACAATCAATTCATAATTACCTTTAAAAGAATTCTTGAGCAGTTTAATAGAAATCAACTTATAGTGGGGGATTTTAACATTAACCTGTTGGATACTGGAAATGATCAAATAAGCAGTAATTGCTGTTCCCCGATGACCGTCGAATATAACTCCATGACTGATCACAGTAGGTTGTCAATCAGCATTAGAGGGAAGGTCAAGGTACGTAAACAAAAAATACTAAGGAAAACACGAGGCATTGACCATAACAAATTTAAAACGCTTTTTAGCCAGAGCGTGCATAATGACATAAAAACCTTCCAAGAATTGATAGATATTGTGAACATATGTAAATCTAAAGCGGGGAATGAAAATGTGATTCGATGCCATGAAAACAATGAGTGGATAAACAGAGAGCTTTTAGGGTTAATAAAACAACGCGACCAGCTATACAGAAAAATACGTATACAACCTGATAATGTTAAGCTCAATAATAGGTTTAAAGCGGTTAAAAATAATATTACTAACAAAATTAAAACACTAAAGAATCAATACTTTAGAAACAAGTGGCACGAGCGTGGAACGGACTCAAGAAAACAATGGCGTTTCATAAACGGTTTAATTAAGGGAAATAATAATCCAACTAACATTGAATCCCTAATTGTCAATAATAATAAAATTACTGAACCGGTAGTCATAGTTAATGACTTGAACATTTTGCAACAGTAGGAAAAAAATCGTACAAGACATAGATACCAAAATAAACAGCTTAGCACCTGATGGCTTGAATGTTCATATATGATGATGATGGGTTTAGTGAAGTGTACTGTGAAAAAACTTCCTTTGTAACTTTGTGTGATGAACAGGAAATAAATAACATTATATTACATCTAAAAAAAAGCAGCTTCTGGTCATGACCTAACAACTGTCCGTGATATACTTAATTTAAAATATGATCTAATCGTGATTTTGGTTAAACTAATAAATAATAGCCTTATAAACGGAGATTTTTTACAAGAACTAAAAATAAATAGAATAAGTCATATCTTTAAGTCTGACTGTAAAAAATGTATGAGTAATTACCGTCCAATTAGTGTAATTAGTGTAATAAGTGTATTTTCGAAGATTTTGGAGTCTGTGATTAAAAAAAGAATGATGTGTTTTGTTAACAAGTACATAACTTTGGATGCATATCAGTATGGGTTTGTTGAACATATAGTAGCACTCAGAGTGCAGTAATTGATTTAGTAAACAATGTCTCAACGGATTTGGATAGGGGTAGAGTAGTAATAGCGGTTTTTATAGATTTACAGAAAGCATTCGATGTGGTTAGTATAGACATCTTGTTACGCAAATTAAGCAGTATGGGGTTTAGAGGAAGTATGTATAATATTGTAAAATCATACCTATCCAATAGAAAAAAATACGTAAAATTAGACCATATGACAAGTCATACTGTAGGCTGTGATTATGGGGTCCCGCAGGGTTCTGTTCTTGGACCGCTGTTTTATTCCTTGTATGTGTTGAGTTTGAGAAATGCAGGTTTAAAAGCTAGGTATTATACGTTTGCTGACGATACGGTCCTAGTATATAGCTTTGATGATTTGGTTGAACTGGAAAATATTATTAATGCAGATCTCAAACTTTACACAGATTGGTTATTGCATAACAAATTGAAGATTAATGTAAATAAAACAAAATTTATATTTTTTAAACAAAAAAATAAGTTTGCAGAAATTCCAAATATAAAGTTGGGTGACAAACAAATAGAACATGTAACAAGCATAAAATATCTAGGACTATATCTGGGCCTGAGTATTACAAGGGCCAAACTCCATTTTTAGTGTTTTGAGAAATTAATTATTGAAATTTCGCAATCAATTAAATTTGCTGTAAAATGTTAATATACTTATATTATTGTCAACTAATAGTAAAATGACGTAAAGAAATAAAAAAGGTGTTAAAGTGATATAATGAAATTTTGCAGTTTTTGATATTTTTGGAGTTTGGCCTTTTTAAACTTTAGACTAGTAGAGATACGGTCCCGTAACTTTTTGTAATATTACTGATTTTTAACTAATAAAAGCATTCATAGATACAAAAATGTTTATTAAGAAAAATACAAAAGTACAAAAATATAAATAATTCGTTAATACTCCTACTCCACGGCAGGGTAGTCATTGCCATCTAATGTCTTAGTAAAGGCCAATCTCCAAATTGTTCTATGCGAGAAAGTCAGAAGGATCAATATCCGCACATTGGCCTTTTTAATTATTATATTATTTGGAGATAAGCCTATATTAAAAACACTAGATTGGCAACCAACTATACAAGGAAGTTGGCCTTTCTTGTATACATAGTTTTTCATCTGCTTATGTTAGTGGTGGTAATATCTCCAAATGGCTAGAAATGGAGTTTGGCCCTTTTAATACTCAGGCCCAGATATATTGACAATAAACTCAATTGGACCGAACATATAGAATATATATCGTGGAAAATTATGCCAATGTTCAGTGCTTTATATAGAAACAGAAATTATCTTTCATATAACAGTAATTGTTGTATATAATTCTTTTTTTCTGACACACTTTAGGTATCTTATTCCTGTATGGGGCACGTGCGGTGTTGTAAATCTAAACTCAATGCAAACTCTGCAAAATAAAATCGTAAAAGTTTTGTTTAATTATGATCGACTGAGACACACTGTGGACCTGTATAAAAATTCAAGGGTGTGGAAATTAAATAAGATACTGCTTCTGGAACAATGTAAATTTATGTATAAAGCTATAAACAAGATGCACAAAACGAATATTGAAAGCACTCATATCAGAGATATTCATTCCCACAATACCAGGTCACGGGATCATGTATTTCACTACAATGTAAGAAGTAATAAGGGACTATATAACCCTATCTTCCAGGCCTTAGAGGCATTTAATAAACTTCCAGACTATATTCAAACCGCCAATAATATATTTATTTATTTATACTTCTTTATATCAAATTTGTAATTGTTAATCTTCATATAATATAGGTTAGCTGTTTGCAACAATATAGTATTCTAATGTATCCTTGTTACCAGTGTTTAAAACACTGATTAAATGATTTGATATATATAATGTAAAAAAAAAACTACTTTTGTTGAATAAATAATTTTCAAAAAAAAAAGTTAATACACGCAGCATTCTTACCAATTTACCAAAAAATCCATTTCAAAGAAACTAATTTAACGGGTCCGAGCGAGTATTGATTAAGTATTATATACCGGGTAGCCAAATAAGAATGGCCCTCGGTCGTATTATCTGATATCGTTTGTGAAATGACCGCTAGGGAGCGTAACAGATATGGACAAATAGAAAATTAGGGTTTTCTTGTTATATTGCCAAATTAAGGGGTGCCGAAAATATGCCTATTTAGATCCTTGGGGCATACCGAATCTTTTTTGTTTTAAACATTTTCTCTATTTTTTTAAATAAAATGGTGGGTGACCATCGAAATTGGCTTTGTATTGGTTACTTCGTTTGGACTGAACAGATTTTAATAAATTTGTTCTTATTCGATGGAGTTTTTCTTTCTCTATTCATTGAGTTTCGGTTGATTCTTACGTGAAACTTACTTTTCAGGCTAGAGAATGTTTTCTGAAATATAAATAAATAAAGTGCTTTAAAAAAAATCAAATGGAATCAAAGGATTATTTTTAGAAACGAAAATTAAAATCTCTAATCCTTAAACATAACCGTAGCTCTCTAACGGGTTTCTATTTAAAGATCTTGACAAAAAAAGTTAGAAATATAGATAATAATATAAACGGTATTGAATTTTGGACCGTATTTCGGCTCAGTCGATGGATTAATTTTATTTTAAGAAAATGGCTCACTTTAATATGTCAAAAATGGTCACTTGGGCCCTTCTTCCACTCATCGATTTAATTGTATCAGACTATTTAAATCTTTAATGCACTTTATTCGTTCATATTTCAGAATACTCCCTCTAGCGTGAAAAGTTAGCTTTACGTGAGAATCAACCGAAGCTCTGTGAATAGACGAAAAAAAAAACTCTATCGATCGAATAAGACCAAATTTATTAAAATCCGTTCAGCCCAAAACAAGTAACCAATTTATTTACGAAGCAAATTTCGATATTCACCGTTATGTTTTATAAGATAACGAGAAAAACATAATTTTCCTCAATTAACTTGAAAATAATTGGGAACAATTTCTTTTGGCAGTATTTACTAACCTTGGTGTTGGCCACCCGGTATAAAAGGCTGATGCGTTTCTTGATTATAACCGTGTATAAAAATAAAGTCTGTAACAACAATTCATATTATTGCTTTGACAATAATGATTAGTTATGAGTACCATCCATCAACATTACCTTTTGTTTCTGACACCACTCCAGCTGCTAGAAACATTCATTTAGCCCTTAAGACTCTCTCTCTACCCTTGGAGTAAATATCACGTATGTTTTGGTTGTTTTGTGTTTAATTGTTTATTTCTTTAAAAAAGCCCTTTTAACTGCTTAGGTAACACAATGAAGGCACATTTACTAACATAACAAAATATATTTTTTTTTCTAGGATTAATTAGCAATGAACCCAAATCCAAAAATTATTGTGATCATTCAAATATTAGCGGTGAATCTAGTAGCTCTATTTTTTCAAAAAAGACCATTTTAGGAGAGTCTAAAAGCGAAAAACATAGTCCAAAAAAGAGGCAATGCACAGGGCAGAATAATTTCTCGAAATCCACAGGGTTTTTAGTTGATAACCAAAAAAAATCTGGAAAAGGTATGTATTGTGTTTATTTACTTTGTTATGTAAAATTGTGGTATGATTAAATTAGATTCAAATACACTATCGAGCCTAAACAAATTCTTCTTCTTCTGGTGGGTAGTTATCAGGAAAGCTATACAAACTTGGTCCAATTAGTCATCAATTGTGGACCACCCAAGGTAATGCTTGCTCATTTCTTGGAATGGATTCCATGTTGCATTATGTTAATAAGGTCAATCAAAATTTTTAAAAACGTTTAGTAATGGAAGTTACATTAGATACAAGCCAAGCTCTGTATATTAAATTAAAATAATAATTTACTATTTTAGGATTTTCTTCCCATTTAAGGATAAAAATATGCAAAAGTCCCCAAAAAACTACATTGGAAACTGATAGTTCAAACGAATATGAAAGCGAAACTGGAATCCCTAAATCACCAACCTTATTTATTTCTGGAGTTTCTATATCTCGAACACCAGAACCAAAATCTCCAGGTATACCTCATTTTAAAGTTTATTAATAAATTTGTTATTTATGGAATCAATTTTTTTATTTGCAATATTAGGTACTTTTGATATTATATATGAATACAGGTTCCATAATTAAGTGGTCGTAAATATAGCAACAGGACATAGTGGACATAAAAATAGGTTATATTACATAATATATTGTATAAACTGTCTTAAGGGTTGATTTAATATTTGTTCTTCTTTTGATAGAAAATACTAGGCAGGTTATGTTTACGCCAAGTACCGTTTTAGTATTTCTTATACATATTATGATATTAAATGGAGATAAAGTTGCAGAATTCGAAGTCGACTAGCATGACTTTAAAAAAAAGTTTATACTTCTGATGAAATTCGTAAAAGAGTAAAAATTAGCGTTTGTGTTTTTTTTTTAAATTTTATTTACAAATATGGCCCACAAGTTTTGTCGCTTTTATTGCCAATATCAATATCTACCCATTTAGCAAGTAGTATTAATATATGATTAATGCCCGTTTGCACCAAATTGTCACTAGGGAAGGAATAACTAAGTATCACCTAAATCTTAGGACTACCCTAAATCTATCTGCGTTGCACCAAACAATTTTAAGAAATTCTTAGCTAGGAAGCAAGAACGTTTGGCAACATTGCAGATTTCTAGACCACAGAGGAATAGTATGCCTATTATGTCTTGATTTATGTTCGTGCCACTATCAGCAACGTGCTAAAGGTACGTGTACATTAGCAAGAAACTTGCGACATTTATTGAGCAAGTAGATGTTAGCGTCTGTGTAAACACTCCCGAGACCAAAGTCCGAGAGGTGAGGTGTACTTGCGAAAGTTGATCTCTGCAAGTCAATACGTGTCAGTGTAGACGACGTATATTCTTCTCTCAGAGTTCAAGATTTTATTTCCATACCTGTTGGAAATTTTACGCGAGAGTGAATTGTATAAAGTTATAAAATGGCAAAAAGAAAGTGTTGGTCGAAAGATGAAACTTTTTCTTTAATAACACAGTGGGAATTATATCCAGAATTATGGGATGTCAAAAGTAAAAACTATAGAAACAGGATCAAAAAACAAAATGCATTAAAATAATTAACTGTTAAATTTTATACCGTGGAAAAAATTTTAATATCCAATCTCTTGTCCATAATCTCTTCTTTTTTTGAGTTTTTTTCGTTAAACGTAAAACTATATATGCAGCGGCTTATCGACCTTGTTGACGCGCCATTTTAAATAAAGTTTTGCTCTGCTTTTCCTTCACAATTATTTAACAGTGCAAGTTCAGTGTAAACGCACCAGACATATTTTCTGCAATATTGCATGACATTTCTCTCACAACTACTTGCCAGACACGATTTGCGGCAAATAGTTGCTCTAGTGTAAACATGCATCCAAGTTTATTGAGAAATAAATGTCGCAAGTTTCTTGCTAATGTACACGTACCTTTAGACATGTTAAGCAAGATCTGATCAATGGGTGCCACGCTATTATTCCTACAATATGTAATATCTGTTATTAAAATATTGCAAGAAATTATTGAGATTTATTTTATCATTCATTATTCATATTATAGAAATTATTTATTTATCATGGTCATACCTACACTAGTCAGCTATTTGCTCCAGAATATTTAAAACTGTTGGTTCTCTTAAACGAAATCTTTTAAAGAAAGTTAAATTATCCATTTCGTCAAAATGTTAGGTTCCCTTATCATATACTCTCCTTGGAAAGCCATTTTGCACAATTTCCACTATTTCCAGTACATCTAGGTCATGCATTAAACATTTCCATTCTTAAAAATTAAAATATGTATGATTTTTTATTAAAACAGGGTTGAATTTACCATTAATTTTGACCAATCAACAACACTCCCTTCGTAGGTAACGTTTTAAGTGGAGAAAATTGAGTCCCTAAGTTAGGACTTCCATAAGCCTTTTTAGGTGTGGAATTGATAGTGGTGCAAACGAAATCGATACTTAACCTAAAATTAGGGAATCCTTAGCCTTAGTAGGTCTTCCCTATCTATGTTGGTGCAAACGGGCATAAATCTATTTATTTTTGCTATATAGAATTAAAGGACGGAAAGGTATTTTTTTTAACAGTATCTCGGGCGCTACCACTTGGATTAATGTGGTAAGGGGCCCTTGAGCACCGGAGCTTGTTACAGTGAAGAAAAATTAAACCAGGGGTGCTGTTAGTCCTTTTGAGCGCCCTGAAAAAGACAGTTTGCGGGAGAAATAAATAAAAAAAATTGTTTTAAAAAAATGTCTATTAGAAAACGCATCTCAGTAAATTACAGTGTGTCTGAGTGAAATATAACAGCTGAAACAAAGGCAGGAAAGAGAGAGAAGGAGAGTATGCGTGTATGCTCACAACAAGGCGATATTATTGAAATAAAATGGTCTGACTATTCTAACATTAACGGTATTAAAATCGGTGTGCATGTTATTAAATTCGCATCGTATCGTAGCGGTAAGCAGTTAGGTGCGGCAGCACGACCAGCAGTCAGTTGCGGTTTGGAAAAGCGTCGATTCCCCATGTTGGTTTTCAAAAGTAGTCCGGCGGCCTCATGTAAAAGGAGTGAGACAGTTAGCGGTTCGCGGTTTAACAGAACAAGACAGGGCTACTTGATAATTGTCGGCTCGCTGGCGACTGGCTTGGCTGGACCGGTGATTTGTGAAAAAATAAGAATTGAAAGTTCTAATAAAAAAACGGAGTTCCTCAGTTTAAGTAGGCCCGGCGGTACGACGCGATGGTCGATCGTCCCGTGGTACCGTGCACGTCTCGGTCTCGCGCCGCGGCATCCGGGAGGTACTGTACGCGCTTCTGCTTTGAGCCGCTGCTTAACAGTACTAACGGACGTGCCGGGAAATTATGAAAATTATTTTCCCGCTATTTTGCTACGGAAAGCTTTATGAATTTAAACAGTATAAATTACACAGAATATTTACATACAAGAATGAACGCTGCCCAAGCAGCAATTTTACGTTGACCCGACGTTGGTCTACGCGACCAGACGTCGCCATCCTACGTCATTACGACTTCGTTACAACTCCTGGTTGGACCAATATGGTCAATCATTTTTGGGTCGTTTCGACGTCGGGATCCGCCTTAAAGTTGTGGACAAGAGCAAGTGGCGACTAACATCTTGTGGTGCAAAAAATCAAACCATGTCGTGCAAAATTTTATATAATGATAGTAATAGTCGGCATAATATACTAATTGGTTATATTATTGCTACTCGTCTAACCTATAAAATATGATAGAACAAAATTAACTTGTAACTCATGCCAATATGTTTTTATTTAAAAAGATGGCAAGCATATGGGAAAAGATAAATGATACCTAATTAAATAATTTCGTTCACGCTACGCATCGGGTAAAAATGCAAACACATGGTACTTTACTGACAAATATGGGTAAAATATATACTAAATAAAACAGGGCTGCGATAGTTCACCGTTTTTGTAAAAAAAATATATTTTTGTAAAAAAAATTTTTTGGAGAAAAACTTTATTTTAGCGTCAAACTTTAAAATTATAATTATGTTGCTTTATTATGAAGTTTCAATGTGTTTTAAAACATTATTTTAGGAGTAATCATAGTATAAAACAAAAATAATTAAAGTTGAACAACAATGGCCGCCGAAAATACATAGTTGTAAACTGCTAAAATGGCGTAGTCGTAGAAACGACCAAACTTTTACTAATAAGAACTTCTAGTAGTAATTTTTTACCCAGTGCCTCACAAAATATAACTATACCGAGTTCTCTTGAGCAGAGGATATGGAAACTTCAGTCTGATCTGAGATAGGGTTGTTGATGACTTCTTGGCCCGCTTCTTGGCCCGCTTCTTGGCATCCAGTAGGAGATGAGCTTAAGCAACCTTCTTGAAGCTGTTGCAGTTTTTTTGTTTTTTTTTTCTATAATAAGTGGCAGAATATTTAAAACTACGTTTCATTTTATTTATTTTACTGAATAATTGGAATGACATACTTATAAAAAACAAGGTTAGAAAAAATTGTTTGCCAACTTTTCAGCCCAAGCATGCAATAACCTTAAAATCTAAAATTACTAGAACTTAGTTGGATACCGACGTTGTTACAACATTGGATAGATCACCTAAATGAAAGTACCTTAGTGGAGACTTCACCGACGTAATAACGTCGTTGGCTGCATGGACTAAACACGTCTATTCTTTATATGACAAAATCCGACGTCGCCCCAACATCGTTTAGTAATAGTCAGTGGGCGACTATTATTTAAACCTAATGCGTCGTCGCCAGTAGCACAAAATTGGTCGGACGTTGTTAAAATGCTGCTTGGGTGTAGCATGAAAAATATGAAAGAAAAAACCGGACATGCATACTATCCTTTTAAAAATTTGAAACATTTGGCACAAATATTATAAACCTCGGAAAAATATAGTTGGGATAACTTGGTTACCGTTATGAAGTCGAAAATACCAAAAATAATATTAAATAAAGGTAGTTCAGATATTTTAGTATATAAATATAGTAATTTAGTTCAAACTGATATTATTATCATAAAATAATAGAAATGTATTTGGTCAGAAACAGTTTTACGCTTTATTTTAGGTATAAGTCTAATTCAGAACAATTCAGGAAGGCAGTCTCGATCATCAAGCCTTAGCGTTCCGGCACCACTAAGTTCTTGTTCGTTAAGTATATCCAGCAGCAGTCTTAATAACAGCAATTCATTACCTCCTGAACCATTTACCCCTTCGTTAGTACGTTCAACAACTCCTGCATCGTCCAAGTCGAACCTAACTACACCACATGGAAGCCCGTCTAGGTCTGGAAAGGATAATGGAAAGTCTAAAAGTGCCAGTGAGCCCGAGAGGGAGAGAGAAATGTTTAGGTAGGTTTTCGGATGTTAATAGTTCGGGCATTATTCATTATCATAAGATAATTATAAGAGTGTCAAGATTTTACTAATTTTTACTTGTTATAACAATGTTACAAATTATTTTTCCAATTTTTGCATAATAGAAGTCAAAAAAGTTAAAGAGGTACAAATTTACTGGGAAATTAATAAGCTTGAGAATTACTAATTAGATTAAAACAAGTAGGTAATAGATAGCCTCGAGCCGGCGGTGAAAATTAAATATATTGTCAAACCATATTTTGATATAAATCTATCACTCATAACTTTTAAAAAAGTATTTAACAAATAAGCTTACGTAAAAAAATATCAGTCTGAAATTTGTAGATACTCTGAGAATAACCATATAAAATAACTATAATTATAATTTCATTTAATTCATATGTCAAAGATAAGTAAGTTTAAAGTAATTCAATATGTTTCCATATTTTAGATTTCCAAAATCCTCAACAGACGGTGCACTTAGTTCGGTTCTCCACGTCCAAGAATCAAATTTGAGTTCTGATGACTTCCACGAGGCATTATTCCTTTTGGAAAGATCACCAAAAACAAGAGACTCAAAGAGAAGAAAAAAGTCAAAAAAAAAGGACAAAGATGATAAAAAGGAAAAAGAGCGCGACAAAGAAAAAGAAGACGTTAGTTCTGTGCTTTAATATCTTTTTTGGAAAGTATTTAGAATGAACTTGTTAAATTCAAGTGTTTCATGGTCTATCTTAATCAATTTTACTTTACTTTAATTTTACATTGAATATCCCATTGACCTTATCTATTTATGTAACAACATTTTGACTGGTCAGTTTTTTAAATCGCTGTGATTGGCCTCTGCCTGGGAATTTAGTACGCTATGCGAGCAATCTCGCCAAACAATTTATATTATCCAGTTTTATTCTATGTAAAAAGCTAGATCATAAAAGATATTATTTTGAACGAGAGTGAAACAACGTGTTAGAAAGCAGCAAAGAAATTTCTTTTATCTTTTATCTTTATTCATTAAAGTAATATGGGTGTAAAAGTTTCTATTGGATATTATGTATGGCGCAGATTAATTGTTAATAATTTGCTATGCGAACGACAAATTATTAATAGCATAGCCTTCTCGATGTAGAGGGAGTGAGTTGGATAACATTCCTAGCCATTTTTATTTCGATACAATTTATCAACTGCTTCAAATGCAAATTTTGTAACAATATTCTTACACTTCATTAGAGTTCGATTTTCATTCGTGCATTAACTAGGCATCTATCGCCTTAATAAAGTCTATATATTTGTTATAATCGACTCTATGTTTTAGAGGATTATATTTATGAAATTAATATTTTTTATGATTAACTTTGTCAATTTGGCTTAAATTAAGTAATTCAATAAAATGATTAGATGAAGTGTTGAAATGTTACTGTTTTACCAAAATTTCCATTAGGAAGTTTCAATGATCGACCCCTTGAACTCTGTTTAACTCACTTCTTCTATAAATCATCATGTGACAGCATTAGCACGTCTGTCAAAAAGTGACCTTTGACGACTTTTATTTTTATTTTCTACAGGATAACCAGAAGCTACCTCCTTCAATGCAAGAAGGCTGTGAGATAACATGGCCCGTTTAATGGTATATCTTGGGGTACATAAAAATAAAATTTAACGCAAAAAATCGTAATAGACCAAATAAAAAATTAATGAGATGCAAGTTAATTTTAAATATATATAGGTTGTTACAAATTCGACGTTCACCATTGGGATCTCGTGAATGGTAAGGGATACAGCTTCAAAGTTGCATAATTTGGATATATTCCAGCGGATATTCGGAAAAATCCGATAATTCTCGTTTAGATGTTCATTTGTTCCTAGATTTATTTACGAAGATGGCAAAAACTTAGTTTTATATTTCATTGTCGCTTTTTATTTTCTATTACATGTCACTACCAGATATTATTTCCAATGTTTCGTCTTTCAGGTACCATCATTAGGTATATATTTGTTAATATGGATATGTATTTTTAATGCAGTCTCGTAGACCTTGTGCCTCATAAAATAATATTGGAGTACTACTTTAATCAAATATCAATATTTAAATCTCAATCATAATAATATATTTAAATGTGATCTTAGTTAACGGTATAATAGTAAATGGTGGCAAATTTGCACAATTCGGAATCTACTAATAAGACAAAGTTTGTGTTTATTGGTGACGTTATTTACAATACTAAGTTTTACATTTATATCGCGTTTAATGAACAAACCTGACGTTCCCTTGAAACAAGAAAATATATAAAGGCTAATTTCAATAAAAAACCTGAGATAGTATCTAGAAGACGAAGTGAAAAATGTTGTTCGAAAGAAATAACACAAACGATAGTTGTCGATCTTTTACGAATATTTTCGGAAGTACTGGAAACTTTCCAAATTTTTCGACGGCTTAATAATTATGTTCAAATAGTGCAACTTTGCCCCAATTTAACTTTGGCTATAGCTCATCCCGTTTACGCGATCCTAATAATGAACGTTGAAATTGTAAAACTTTGTAAAATATAAAGTCAGTGCTACCAAAAATTGGATACATAGCAAGAATATTAGGGGTTTAAATCGGCTAAGTATTACAAAGGTTTGGCTATATAAATAAGGTCGATTTATTGTTGAATTAAAGTTTATTGTAAAATTATTAGGATAAAAAGCGTTATTTCTAAACCTAAATTAAAAGACTGGCTTCATAAAAGTAGTGTATAAAAATGGATCGAAACTAGGTGTTTTTTGTGATACATTTTATAAATAAATAAAAGACTTTCCAAAAGTGACCAAATTGTATCCGGTGCATTTAAAACATATAATGTAACAGTGCTTAGTTAAGGGGATGCTTATTTTTAAAAATAGGTATAAATTTGGAAGTTTTTAATATTAAATTGTGACAGATCTACTTATCCGATAATATTGAAAAAGTGTATGTTACATAAATGAATTAAACTACGAGCGCTTTTCATCCAGACTTTTCAAAAAATCAATACGAGGCCTATTAAAAAAACTAAAAGTTAGGCTAAAATCGCCTAACTTTAGAAAATAATAATATTAATCATATAAATATTCAGTGACCGGCAGAAAGTACGCGCCAAAGGGGATTTTTTTTTATTTCAAAACTTACTAATTTTTTTTGGCGGTGAAAAAGTTCTGCATGTCCCTAAACAAAAAAGAGCATAGACAAAACTAGTAAATATTGCGCCGTATACGAGGGAGAGGTGAAAACGTTAAATTCATTCAAGAATAAATTGCCCTTATTTTTCACTGTGGAAATTTTTTTTATTAGGAAATGTTGTTTGCACTTAAAAGTTATCAAAGAATATCAAATTTCAGCTCAGTAGCACAAGTATAAATATTTTTCATGGCAACTAGATAAAAACGAATTTTATTGTAAGGGTTTAAACTTTAATTCATGAACCAATGGGTTTAATAGTTTATGGAAAATTGGGAACGGAAAAATACTGTTAAACGTATAAAGTAAACCCTCATATGTTTGGAATAAAGTTATTTCGCTTATCCATAGAAAAATGTACGGTGTGTACCAGAAAAGTTAGATTATTTTAGACGTTATTTTATTAAACGTCCAATTTTCGCGTATTTAAACAAATTTAAGTAAGTTATGTGTCTAATTGCTTAAGAGCTGTTAAAAAATTTAATTTATAGGTTGCATAGCTTCTATCGATTCGTTATACGAGAGGGCGTAAAAAAAAAGTAAAAACATTTTTTTTGTGCTACCGAGCTAAAATTTGGTATTTATGGACAACATTCAAGTGCAAACAACATATCCTAATAAAAAAATATCTACAGTGAAAAATAAGGGCACTTTATTCTTGAGTAAATTTAACGTTTTCACCTCTCCCTCGTATACAGCGCAATATTTCCGAGTTTTGTCTATGTTTTTTTTTTGTTTAAGAACATGCAGAACTTTTCAACCGCCAAAAAAATTTGGTAAGTTTTGAAATAAAAAAAAATCCCCTTTGGTGCGTACTTTTTGCCGGTCACTGCATACATATAAAATAAAAAAATAAATTAAAATAACAATTATTTTACATGTTCGTAATGTGCCGTTAAAATTTGAAACAATTTGATGAGTTTGAACTGTTACAATTATTCCTTTTTAAAAATTTATTGTTTTTGATGTAAAGGCCAAGCGTTAACGCTTCTATCCTACCTAAAGATCTATAAATACTAAGGTTGTCTCATGCGATGCTGCTCCATACCTCAACGCCTCGCGATATGCTACGTCTTAAGATGTCCGACGCGCTTGTCACAGTATCGCAATAATTCGCCATAATGCGTCTGTTTCTTGAAAGCAAAATATCATTATTCGGGTACCTAATTCTTAAAATAAAATAAGTTGTTTTCTTTATTAATATTAATTACTTATGGTGTAAATTGAAAATTACTGTTATTCTATCTATTATAACGATGTCATAAGGTGTTTTTTCCATTTTTGCTTAATAGAAATATAAAAAAGTTAGAGAAGTATCCATAAACAATTCTATCTAGAAATAAATACGATGTACTGTCAGCGAGATTTAATGAATTGATAAATAAAAATGATATTTCCTAAGAATTTAAGTTTCTGGGAAAATAATTATCACTTATAATCTCCCTAGCAGCAGAATTATTACCGATATTTTTTTTAAGGTCACGAATGGTTTTGTTGACAGAAAATTATCCCGAGTCGAAGACGAAGGAAATTTGCTATCAACAGAAACATGAGTGAAACCGAGAAAAAAATTATCGGGAATTAATTCTGCTGCGTGGGAGATTCGGTAAGAAAATTTCATAAATTGGAGTTTCTTTTAATGTTCCTGAAATTTTAGTAATAAACCTTAGTTACTAACAAGTAAAATAAAATTCTATTGTAAAAATACAGTGCGTCATATTAAACTTAACTCATCGGAAATATGTTTTTTAAAGTTATATTTGAATTTAAAACTATAAAGACATTGGATTGTCTCACCTGTCACTTCGAAATGACTTGACATTTGAATTAAAAATAAGTCGTAGCAGTCGTACCAAAGAAAAATTATCACTTATTAATTTTATTAGGTTGGTAGGCTATAGACTATCGCGATAGTATCCCGTTGCTGTAAGCAACGTAAACAAAAAGAAGCCTTCTAATTGGTTGAAAATAAATTTTTGAAATTTTTTATATAATAATAATAATAATAGTAATAATAATAATAATAATAATAATAATAATAATAATAATAATAATAAATGTCTTTATTTATAGCTTGAAAGTAAACAGTTTATAAAATGTTCTTAAAAGGTGGCGGGATCTAGCGTAATCGCTACCCATCTAACCACCTACCCATAACAAGAAAAAAACCTAAAATATAGGTAACTATAAATACTACATAGTAATAAAATATTAATATAACACATATAATGAACTTAATAATTACAGAAAAGTATAGTGTTATCGATAGAGTAAGAATAAATTAACTTAGATTAAAAGAAAAAGACAAGTGAGAGAAACAGTATAAAAGACGATTCTTTAAATAGTTTTGTAAAAAGGGAAAGAAAAACAAAACAACATTGCTTAGCCTAACATCAAAATATGCGGAAATAAGATTCTAAATTGTAAGTGCAATAGAATTTTTACCAAACATAAAATATTTATTTACTTTTGATGTACTCTTTGATGCGCCTCTTGAACACCGGAACGCTCGAACTCGCCCTCACTTCCAGAGGTAAAGAATTATAACATTTGGTAGCATTATAAGAAAAGGAACGTTGAAATAAAGCAGTTTTGTGCCTTGTAACAGTATATAGAAAATTATAACGTGTAGTTAGTTGATATGTGTCTAATCCCCGTTTAAGCTTCTGTAAGAGGTACTCAGGCTACTGAAACATACCGACCTTAAAAACTAAGGTACACATATGCCGAAAATATCTAGAGTATAATCTCAACCAACCTGACTCCAGGTAACTAGGGGAGAATCAGATATGGTCGAACTTCCTAACTCCGCAGGAAAATCAAAGACAACCATTTTGCAACTTTTGCAAACTACTCCTGTCCCAGGCTGTCAAAGCAGGCCAAAATAATACATCACAATAATGCTTCTGATTTTTAAAGATCAGAAGCCAATAACCCACGCAAGACAAGACACGCAAAAAACAAGAGACAAAATGAGAGATTCACAAAGTTTCAATTTAGTGTTTCGACTTAAAATGTCTTTATATAGGTATAAGGTTTTCAATTTACCATAGCTTTTCTGTAAAATATAAGACACGTGACCATCAAATCTGAGTTTCCTATCAAAATATGCCTCCAAGTCTTTAGCAGAATCAACATCATTGATCCTTACATTATTTATTTTAATATTAAGAACATCATCAAGACTGCTCTGTCCAAACACGAGCAGTTGCGTTTTAGCTTCATTAAGTATAAGACCATGAGCCTTGGAAATGTCACATATTGTGTCAAGATCATTATTTATATCTTCCTGCGCTGCCAGTGCTTCGCAGCTTTTAAAGAAGCAATCAAGTTGAGTATCATCAGCAAATTGGTGCGAGTTAAGGTATTTTAAGTATGTACTAAAATCAGCAGTCTAAACAGAAAATAACAAAGGCCCCAGGATACTACCCTGGGGAAAACCATACCTAACCTCCATAAACGAAGAAGTAACTCCACCCAGTGAAGTCCTCTGACACCTACCACTCAAGTAGCTTCTAATCAATTCAAACGACTCAGGACCTAGACCCAAGTGACTGAGTTTATCACAAAGAATGGCATGATCAAGAGTATCGATGGCCTTACTATAGTCAAGAAGGAGCAAACAACCATTCATTCCTTCATCTGACGCCCTTAGAAAATCATAAGTAACCTTAAGTAAGGCTGTGGTAGTACTGTGTTGTGGACGAAATCCGAACTGTGTAATCGGTATCACCTTACATTCCAACAAGTAATCAGTAAGTTGTTTAAAAATGATTTTTTCCAATATTTTGGAAAAAACCGGTAAAATACTAATTGGTCTAAAATTATTGAGATTTATTGGATTATTAATTTTGGGAATAGGTATAATATTTGCAGTTTTCCAGTTGGAAGGAAATTTTTTGGTATTCAGACAAGAGTTAACAATAAATGTAATATATTTCAATAAATAAGGAAGCGAAAAAGATATAATTTTTAAATCAAGCCCATCCGCGCCCTTGGCATTAGACTTAATTTGATTTATTGCTTGGCCAACCTATTCCTCATCAACCTGAGAAAAATTAAAAGTGTATTGAAATCCTTCAAATAAAGAGTCGGAATACTTACCTAAAAACCTTTCCTTGAGTTGACGATCAGCGTCTATGGTCGGAATGCTATCTATAAAATTCATCTGGAGTGCCCACGAGCTCAGGTTGGCTTTCAATACTGGAATTATTAATATTTAGCCATTTTAAAGTTTTCCAGAATTCCTTAGGGTTAGTTCTAAACTTATGGTTTAGGTAAGCCTTTTTTTCACTTCTAATAGAAGAAGTCATCAAATTTCTAAGCTGCCAATATTTATCCCAAGTCCCATTAGTCTTACTCTTTTTGTATTTAGAGTAAGCTTTATCTCTCAAACGTATCATAAACGTCACGTTATCCGTGATCCACGGAGCAGGAGGTTTAGTAAATCGCGACGTTTTGTAAGGCGCATGACTGTCAAATAAGCAACCTTCCGTCTCATTAAAGAAATTTACCATATCGTCAACATCCTCCATCAAGTACAGAATATCAAAATTTAAGTTATTTAAGTCAATTAAAAAATAATCGTAATCAAAACATTTATAGTCACGATAGGTCTTATACTTAACAATAGCCTTGGGTTTCTTTAAGTTATTGTTACATTTAGCCAAACAGTGATCAGACACTCCACCCATATTGATACCCTTTACCATATGGCTTGCGGAAAAAAAATAAATAAGAAGAATATGTGTCAAAACCGCCAGCCAATATACTTTTTTATACCGAAGTTATGGCTGCTCTCTAGAAGGGTCATTGTTAAGATTTAAAAGAGTTGGTTGGAAAAGAAAAGTTCTTTCCACCTTCTTATAGTTATAAAATACTAAGATTGCCTACGCGTTTCGGCTTATATAAGCCATCAGGGTGTATACTTTTTTAAACTGGAGATATGAAAAATATAATAAAAAAATGAGCTAAATAAGAACAGAATGACTTTTTAATACAGATAGGCAAGAAGGTACAAATACCAGACCATTGTATTTTCTACAGAGCTATAACAAACACAACACTTCTTTAAATTAATGTTTTGTAAATTTAAATTATTTACAACACAAATGGTTGATGGTTGCATTAATGAAGCAAAGTATCGTGCAGTGAAACAAAAATAAATACAAGACAAGGCTTTGATTTAAAATATGAAATAGTACGTGTCAAGTTTAAAATCGGTTAAATTTAATTTATTTCCTTAAAATTGGTGCCGACGTTGACGTTGACATCGTTATAGTGTCTTACTATAAGTCGGAAATAATAGTCAGTGACTTATCCTTAACTTTAGGGCGCGCCAAGAGGGGTAAGGGAAGAGAGAAGGAAATTCCATTGGCGGATCAATTGCTTTGTAAATTAATTTTTTATAATACCTATATAATGGAATAGTAATAAGTAGAATTAGGCAAATATGCACTTAAAAAAATTAAGTTTATGCGCATAAATATGCATGATTTTAGTCCAAAATATGCAAAAAAAAGTATATTCAAAATTATGTTTAAGTCTAGTAATAAGAAACAAAATTGTAATACAAACAAATAGTAGGTACTATGTATTTATTAAGCCTAGGAAAAAAATAGTCCTGGATGATAAGGGGTTTTTCTTATCATAAAACATCATATAAAAAGTTGCAACAAAAGTTTAAATCAAAAATCAATAAAATTTTAAGTTTGGATTATTACTCGTTATCGGAGGTTTGATCAGAATTTGACTTAGAATCATTACTATCACTACTTTCGGAACCAAGATTGATAATAAGAGGTTCAACTACAACTTCGACCGTAGTATCCAAATCTCACATTTTTTGTTCTTGTTTTATCACATGTCCGATACACTTCTGCCAATTATCAGCTGTAACGTTATCAATAGCTTCCTTTAACAAAACTTTAACGTAATTTAATTTAAATGTTGTATTTTTTTTTCGCAAGTTCACCTTTTATCTGGGCCCATATAAGTTCAATAGGGTTTAATTCACAATAATATGGCGGTAATCGCAATAGAGTAATACCACGTTTATGCGCCATTTTATCGACAACATATTTAATATACTTGTCTTTATGAACACGGACAATATTAAGCAATTGTACTTTAAGCATATTTTCACCAAATGGTATGTTGTGTTTTGATTTTAACCAGTCGACTTTTCGCCAAGCAGTAGTGGGTATTTTTTCTACTCGCCGACTGTGATACGGCGCATTATCTATTACGATTACCGAACCGGGCTCCACGCGCATCAGTACGGACGAAAACCACTTTTCAAACACTTCAGCATTCATGTCATCATGGTAGTCGCCAGTCTTCCTAGATTCGAAAACGTTAAGACCACCAACCAAAAAACCAGAGTTTCTACCTATGTGGGTAATAATCTGTCGACGGCCCTTATCGGAAAGAGATTTCAAACCAGTGGAAACCCCGTCAAGAAATGCTTGACGTGAACTTGATATATTTAGGTCCTGTCATACTTTGGAGCGGGTGTGTCCCTCATTTAACCATGTTTCGTCGGTATAATATATTTTTTACCTTTAAGCCGATGGTCACGTATTTCTTCTAAAAATTGTCTTCGCCACAACACTATCTAATTTTTTTCGATTAAAAAGCTCTTGCGATTTCGCTTTAAATACCGGAAGTTTAAATCGCGTAATGTTCGCTTTAAAACTCCAAAGGATATTTTGGGTAAAGATTCATCAGCATTTAATTCAGCTTTGATTTTATTTAGGGTTGGCATTTCGTTTCTAAAAAAAAAAACTGTGCACTTTCCGGCGAATTGCATATTTTACGTCATCATCTAGAATTACTTCCTTTCTACCTCTTGTTTCCTTTTTTTCTTCTTTTTATCAACGTGAAGTGATCTGAAAACTGTCCGAGAAGACAATTGTGTTAAAGCATCCTCCGCGCCTAATCGAGATTTCGAGCGCGAATGCTTTCATAAACGGTTTTTACCAACATATGTTCGGCCACAGTTAAATGTCTTTTCACTTTTTTCGCGGGGGGGCCAAGACTTGTCGAAGCTTCGCCCTGTTCCATTTTACAAATTAATACTTTGAAATTAATATTACAAAAACAAAGCAATAACCTAAACCCGCAAGCGCGCATATTCAACTGGTCTCGATAAGGCTCATGCTCGTTTACTGTTGCAACGTTGCAACGTCTACCTGGTGGTCGTAAAATATCAGTACAATTACGTCCGTCGATCGCGAACCTCTGTTAAAATAGAGCGGCAGCGGCTTGAAATGCTCCGCATAAGTATATAGGCCACATTGAATTTGGCAGCGGTGCACGTTTTGTGTCGACACGCTGTGCCCCCATTAGAACAAGCGGCATTTTGCGAGCATTTCATACCAGATTTATTTATTATTTTAAGCCGCTCTTGTTGTGTTATTTCCGAACTAGTGACTGACGTCACTGACTATTATTTTCGACTTATAGTATAGTGTCAGTTGCATGGTATAATCGTTTTGCGCCGGTTGTATTTCGCTAACCGGAAAAGCAAGTTAAAATAATTCGGCTATATTTTGTTGTTTCTTATAAGTAGTAGGTATTTATGTAAATTATTTTTTTATAAAGTAATATAGCCTAGGAAGTTCTCCTAATTTTGCAAAAATTGAATTTAATTTCCGGTTAGAATTTTTGTATTTATTTTCATTTACAATTTCCTAAATCGTATCGGTACGATTTGAGAAACCGATAATATTTTAATGTCAAATATACTCTTAAAACAAAAAAAGAAAATATAAAAAAGCAAAGGAGATTGCCAAGAATGGTATATTTTAAGGAGAAAAGTCGAAACAAATAAGTATATTAAGAACCTCACACACCAAATTCATTTGGACAACTGCTGCTGCATTTGGACAATTAACGTAGACAGAGCCACCATAAAACGTCAAATAATTGATGATTACACTGGACAACAGCTAAAATGTTGCAGAAATAAAATCAACTAAATCTTACTATTTTAGGTGTGCTTAAATCGAAAATAAACTTTTTTTTTAAATATTAGTTCACGTTTAAGAGATACGTGACGTCATGTTCCCCTAATATATTAACACTGTAACCGCGAGAACGCACGTAGTATATTTGTATTGTAATAACAATATATGGATTTTATATTGCCAAATCTACATTTTCACCAAGTTAAGGAATGGTGGATTCTTAGGGACGATCCTCTATATTCGAAATCCTAACCCCCTATTGCTTAAAATAAGAGCGATAGCCATTGAAACCCATGTAAATCATGTCTGCCTTGTACTGAACAGTCCCTATATAATAAAAATCTGTTTACAAAAATAAGAGAGCGAACGAAATGAGTTTTACATAAATTTACCTAAATAGGGATATTAACACAATGGCGACTTAGCCGGGACCACCCTAAAACAGGAATAATATTGAAATATTGAATTAAGCGGCAAATAAATAATGCTTTACTATTTTAAATAAATAAACGACTAAACGGATAAAAGGACCCTTGTTTATCCTCATTTCTATGGTTTACCTGAGCACAGTACTATAATGTAGGCCAATAAATCCATTAGTACCTGCTCAGTCGCATTGTGTCCTTTATCCCTATTTAGGTAATAACAAATAAAAAACTCATTATGTTGGTTCTTTAAAATTGTATATAGACTACTTATAAGTATAATTATAATGAAATGTATTTAAAAATCTATAATCCATATTTGGGGATATAAACAGGTAGGTAAGCGGAGAGGTTAGTCAGTCGAAGTTAGTAATTCAAGTCGAATAGTTAAGATTGTAAAATGCCTCGAAAGTGTGTAAACAATCCAGATCACTTCTGTTATGTTTGTGGTGAAGTGACTTTTGCGTCTCAGAAGCGATCTATGACTCCATTGATGAAAAAAGCATATCATCTTTATTTCGGTTGCAGAATAGGAGATCAAGACAAACAGTGGGCGCCATATATATGCTGTAATGCATGCGCTTCAAGTTTGACAAGCTGGTTAAATCGTAAAAACCGATCTATGCGGTTTGCTGTTCCAATGGTCTGGAGAGAGCCTACAAATCATGTTAATGATTGCTATTTCTGCATGATACCTCCTGTTGGGCAAGGCACCGGTATATCCAAGAAGAAAAAGTCTGTTATTAACTATCCAAATATACCATCTGCCATTAGACCTGTACCACATAGTGACGACCTTTCTATTCCAGAACCCCCAGAAACAGTCACTTACGAATCAGACAGCGATACAGCGTTATGCCAAGAAGAAGATATCAACTTCAAGAGATCCCGATTTCGCACCCAGCACATCATTCCGCCAACCGCACAAAATAACCCAGTCAGAATTAAACGATCTTGTGAGAGATCTAGAACTTCCAAAAAGTAAGGCTGAGTTACTAGGATCAAGATTGCAGCAGTGGAACCTGTTAGAAGAAGATGTCTCTGTAAGTGTTTTTTGTAAACGCCATAAAGGTCTAGCGCCATTTTTTGACATGGAAAATAACTTAGTTTTCTGCAATAATATTGGCGGCTTATTGGAGGCTTTAAATATAAACTACAAACCAGTGGAATGGAGATTGTTTATAGACAGTTCAAAATTAAGTTTAAAGGCAGTACTATTACATATTGGCAATATTCTTCCGTCCATTCCTGTCGGATATGCAGTTCACATGAAAGAATCATACGACAATATGAAGTTCCTATTGACAACCATAAAATATGATGAGCACCAATGGCAGATCTGTGGTGACTTAAAGGTTATTGCACTTTTACTTGGGTTGCAGCTAGGCTACACCAAGTTTTGCTGTTTTTTGTGTGAATGGGACAGTCGGGCAAGGTCACTTCATTACAATAGACGACACTGGCCCGTTCGACAATCATTAGAGCCAGGGCAAAAAAATGTACAATACATGCCATTGGTAGACTCCAAAAAGGTTTTGTTACCACCACTGCATATCAAATTGGGCCTAATGAAAAACTTTGTTAAGGCACTGAATCGAGATGGGCCAGCATTTCAGTACCTACGTCAGAAATTCCCGAGGCTAAGTGAGGCAAAAATTAAAGAAGGTATTTTTATTGGGCCACAAATTCGAAATATTCTGAAAGACGAACACTTTGACAGCACTCTAACAGATATTGAAAAAAACGCCTGGAAAGACTTTCGCCTCGTGGTAACTAATTTCTTGGGAAATAAAAAAGCTGACAATTACGTTACTCTGGTTGAAAATATGCTGTCGTCGTATCAAAAAATGGGCTGCAATATGTCTCTAAAGATCCATTTCCTACACTCTCACCTGGACTTTTTTCCTGACAACTGCGGAGCTGTAAGTGATGAGCACGGCGAACGCTTCCATCAGGACATATCAACCATGGAAAACAGATACCAGGGACACTGGAATGCTTCCATGCTTGCCGACTACTGTTGGACTCTTGTTAGAGATGCTCCAGAAACAGTTCACAAAAGAGTAGCAAAGCGACAGCGCATTTAGTGACTCTAAAGTGTAAAATTATGTAGTTTTTATTATTTTATCAAAAATAAAATATAACCACTTTTTTTTTAAAATGGCAACTAAGTTTTTAATTTCATTATCATTTTTGTATTCAGCATCCCAAAGTTAACAAAAAAAATGCATTTTGATACACGATACAACCAATAACCTAAAATTTGTTGTCCAGTGTTATTATGTCTGTCATTTGCAGAAAAGTTAAATTTGATAGAAATGCATGGCCAACTAGTTATTAAATTAAAAGCATCACGAATTTACGCTTGCCTTTATGACATAATTTTTTAAAATCATGTTTTCATCGACAACTTTTTAAAATAGGGTATCACATATTGGTATTAAATTAAAGAGAATTAAAATATCTTTTCGAAAAAAATTTAAAATACATACATCATTTAAAAAAACGAAATCTTGGTTTTAAAATTATTAAGTTTGGACCAAGATGTTGAACACTCTGTAGTACTTATACCAATTCTAATAACCATATTCACCATAATAACCATATGGTGATTTACCATGTTATAACTTTTTCTTCCTAAGTTTTAGTAACAAAATTTGTAAAGACAGTTAAAATTCAACGATTTTGATGTAAACTCATTTTTAGCCAAAAATCCATTGAAAAAATCATATCTTGACAATGTCGCAGTTGATGATCAAATTTTTTTAAAGTAGAATAAAGGACTACTAAAGGCTTCAATATAATAAAAAAAAATATGGTGTTCCATTTAAAAAAAGTTATGTCTGGCCCACCCTGGATTTTTGGTCCAACCTGTATATTTAAAATTATTTTTAAAAGGTGCGCGACGTTAACCTGTACAACCTTTGTATAAAAGCTTTATTCCTTAAGTCGACTGTTTACGATATATCGTCCACCGGCACACTAAATGAACACCCTGTATATAGGCTAGAGATTAACCCTGCCCGAAACAGGATATACCATGTCGATATATACAAGGTGCATAAGAATGCTAAAATCTCATTTCTCATTAGGTAAACAAAAAGTTGTTCATCATCAACGTGATTATTTATTAGCGTTGTTTCCCTCGGTAGAGAAATGTTACTTCTCGTTAGAGGAATGGAATGGCGATTTCTTAAGTTAGTGTGTAGTAAAAAAATATTATTAATTTATCGCTGATAATATTCTTACCTAACAACCCACAGTACAGTAATTATTACCACTAATACTTATCTAAATAATACCTATCTTTACAACTTATGCAAGTCTCTATAAAAATATTCAGTTAAGAAAAACTTGGAAAAAGCACTAAGATAACAAACCACATATAAATATTGCAACAAAAACAACGGTAAAGAAATACATGTCACATCTCCCATCTTACCTACCCGAACAAACCCGAATGCTATGAGACAACCTAGTAGTGAACGCGAAAAAAATTAATATTACAGCAAGATATTTTTTAACCGAGCTTTCTATAATTTAATATTACTCTATTGGGAATAATTTTAAATTAGATATGCGACGACCAAAAACAAGTAAGAATCCCCTTTAAGTGCAAACACTTTTATATCTATCAATGACTATCCAATAATTTGATAATTCGGATTACTAATACGCATAATATGGCCATTTAAACAGGAAAATTAAATGGTTGCAGATCTTACAACTAAGGCTGCTCGATTATTATCGATTATTTTTAATTAGGTTCTTTATTAATCCCTATATTCTACAAAATTTAAAAACTTATAGAGGGTGAATTTAAGTAAATCCAGTACAGTTTTTTTTTGAAAAAATTATTGTTCACGGGTATTAACCGATAACGTTGTTATTTTTTCTAAAAAAAAATATCGATAGAGTTTGTCCCAAAATAGATATATATTATAATGACGATATCAATATTTTTTTTAAATGGCAACTGTAGTTATTTATTTGCGATTTTTATGTGCATCTTTAGTTATACATAAGTACAAAATTTCATTTTTTTTTTCCTGTCATTTATAAGGTAGGGTTAAGGAGTTGAAAGCACGAATAAGACATGAGTGTGAGTTAATTTCTTCCAAAATATTCCAAGTTTTACTTGCGTTTAGGATATTATCAAATAGTAAATGGATAACATTTTGAGCATTTATTAACGAAAAGAATTAAAGATGGATTGAAGTTTTTTTTATTTTTCAATTAAATTAATTTTTATTTGTTTAATATCTTATAAAAATAATATAAACTTGGTTCTTATATATAACTTAATATGCAAATAGTTAATAAAAAGTAGGGTGCCTTTAATTTTTTTTTATCGATATCGTCATAATTCTAATTTGGGATACAATGTATCAATATTGTTTTTATAAAAGATACCACAACTTAAAATGTTAATACCCGTGCCTAAACATTTTTCCAAAAAAAACTGTACTAAATTTATTCCAAGTTACAAATTCACACTGTATACCTATGCTAGACCAGTACTACTGTAAATGTCTGATAAATGATGAGTATCCATTTTGGCTAGACCGCGCCCTGCTTTTACTTGTATGTCAATTACTATATTCTTTGTTATTATATATTCTTTATATTTTATAATCAAATACGTTTATTTATAATTATTTTTATTTATTTTTTTGGGATTGGTGTTGGTTCCGTACCGTCCGCTTGGTACGGGTTCATGAGTTACGCCATTGGCAACAACTTTACATCGGTAAGTGAACAATGGGAAATAAAGATCTAGCTAAAGTTGGAGTTAGCCTCGTGACTTCGAAGGACATGTAACGACCCAAGTATTACTGCTATGATATTGATTTTTTTCAGGTTTCTAACAAAAGTTGCCTTTATGCCACCAAGGATACCAAGTATGAGAAGGAACCATTGTCATTTTGTATTTCGAGTAGGTGTCTTTCAGATTAAGTACCAGATCTCTATATTTTTTTGAACCTCTTATCTTCTTTTCGGGTAATATTATTTTTTTCTAGAGAGGAGAAAACCACCATATAAATTGTTTTTTCCGTTCTGTCTCGAATAACCACTTTTGGCCGCTTCTATCTTTTTTTTTTTTAGAGATTAAGGTGGCTAAGGTAGAACTATTGCTGTGGTTTGTAGTATGACAGATTTTTGAAGCTGAATATCTAGTTAGGGGGAAAGGCCAAGCTTTTGCAAGCTGTTGTGTAGCTTTTTTTGAATTACTCCAGTTGGGGATATTATAATTGGTATGATGTAGATATCTTTTTATTTCCACATTGATTTAATTTCTTCCGCTAACGAGGTATATTTGCGTATTTATTCATTCCATGTAAATTGTATATTATAAGAATTTGAAATGGCTATGTCAACAGGGTAAGTTATTCCTATTATTTTATCTGTATGGTGATAACTGACCGATTACACATTATATTTTAATCCATCGGTGTACTGCGGTTCCAGTAGATTTTATATTGTGCATTATTTAGATTATTCGCAGATTCGTATTTATAACAAGGAGAAGGGTACTCATGAAGCTGGTGCAGGATAACTTCTGGTGGATTATCCTTGCGACCTGATTATATCTTTGATAGTACTTTGCTGGCGCCAGTATTTTGCAGCCTGCTGTATTCTGCTCGATTGGCTCGTTAGTTTCGTTACATCTACTACATTGTCTTACCAGTAGTTTTCCTTAGAATGTATTTGTGATAGTTTCTCGTGGCCATAACTTCATCCTGGATTGCAGTCATAAAACCATCGGTTTCTACAAATAGGCCTGCATAGCTAAGCCACTTGTTCAATGCTTCTTTATCGATAAAATTGTGAGTTCAGTTGGATGGCGACCATGCAAGGCATTTCTTGTCCAATCCTAGATATTATCATGCTCATAGGTACTATCGAGCGGGCGCCTAAGGTTATCAGAGTGAAGGAGATTTAAATGAGTATACCACTATCTGCGACCCTTACGGCTTTATGAAAATATGTTTTTCGTTGCAGGAGGTAGCGCTGTAAGAACTGTATTTGCCTTTGATGCAGTCGCTAATATCAATCAACCACCAATTTAATATTTCAGTTAACATTTTTACAGATGCGGTTTGCCTGAAGAAGGCCAATAAATCTATGTTTATATTTGTCATTGGTTCAATAACTCATGCGTCGTCCATTTCAAAGAAAGATCTTGCACTTATCTAGACCAAAAGATATTTTTTTGTCACTTGATATCTTCTCAGTTAGTTAGAGTAACTATTTGTGTGCTTATCATTGGCGGCATATACCTTAATGTCATCCATGTAGAGCAAGTGACAATGACATGTTCTGTTGTTGTGACATGTTTCAGCTGAAATTCATATTTAGTTCTATTAAGTAAAGAAGAGAGCGAATTTAAGACAAAGCAGAAATATAAGGGGCTTAGATTATCTTCCTGAAAGATGCCTCGACGAATCCTAGTATTAGGTTTTGGTGTTGAATCGTCATTATGATCATTCTGTGTCGTGATCAAAGATGTCATTCGATGCCGCAGAAGTCGGGTGCTAGCTAGTTGGATTAACATTATAAAGTTTTAAAATTTGAATAAGCCAAGAGTGTTTAACCGAATCAAAGGCCTTCTTAAAATCAATAAACACACTACAGATATTCCTTTGTTTATTTGCTGCCAGTTTAGTGATAACTGAGGCAATTATCAGTTGTTGTTATTTGTATCCTTGATTTGGTCCGGGCCGGATGATTTCCAATTCTAGTCAGTTTTTATCGCCTCTGTAACAGTCTCGCTTGTGAGGATAATGGTTGCCATGTTTGGTTTCTCCGTAATGTATTTCAATTTTTCAATCATAATCCAAGTTGTGTTAGTATTAGTGTGTAGGGTAGGTGGGGCCCCCTTCTCTTAGTGGGAATCTTTCAGCTTCTTGAACCACTTCCTGGTTTCTTAACCATCGGTAATATATCTTTTGGTTTAATACATTTTGTTTCTATATTTTTACTAGTCTTATACTGATTGATTCTAAATATTATGTCACCTCTCAAGCGATTTATCTTATTTTCTAAGCGTTCCTCCCATGGCCACTTTTGGAGTCTTTTATGATTCCTTTAGTGGGATGTTCAATCTTTTCTCCGTTAACTCGTACAATGGCAACTGCATAAATAAGAGATTGGAGATCCAGGAAACACCTTGTTACCTCCAGATGTAAAGGAAGTATTTTTTCATCTCTAAATTTTATATTTATAATTTTTTTTTCAGTTATTATGTTTTGGTATTCGCTGTTCTGTATTGGGGTGTAGTTGAACCAACTCACAACAACAAGCCGTTTGTATCTCCATTGTATGGGCTCTAGTTTGATCATTAGGCTCAATAAATATTGTTTATTGTTTAGTGAGTTATTGATTCCATCCCTGTGTTCTTCCTGATATTAGAGATTAGGTGGGGCTTCCACTGATGGTAGGAACTCTGCATGTTGCGTTTCATTAAGTTTATTATCTGGTTCTGGTAGTTCGTTTTTATCTTCGATTGGCAGTACGGCTTTAATCTTGTCCAGTTCAGGTTGTGGTATGAAACTTCTTTTGGAGGCCCTTCTCTGATCAGCTACATTTTGGTCGATGAGAAAGAGTTGCTGGCAAAAAGAAAACTGAATCACCAGTAGCACTGTTGCTACTTGTGGTTGCTATACGTAAGGTTGCGTTTATATTTACGCGTTTTCTTACTGGTAATTTAGCATTTAGCTTTTTTAAATCATTCTTTTTTCTGAATTAACCTTAACAGTAAATTGTAAATTCCCGTAGTTGGAATATTTTACAGCTATAATTAATTATTATTCATTGTCATCGGATAGACCTAAATTGAATATACTTTAGACTTTAGGAAGTTTTCTATCTTGTCTACTAGAGTGGGTACTCATTCTCGCAAGTGGGTTTCAGATTTGCAGAAAACCCTAACTAATAAAACAAGAAGTCCAAAAAATGTTTATTAGATGACTACTAAATAAATAATCCTACTGCAACCCATGTAATTCCTAATAACTTCAATTAGATAATAAAAGTGTTTTTATGCTAAGTTACTATAAACAATGTACTATTCATGTTTTGTTCAAATTTATCATTTTGTAACGTTCAAAAAATTAGTTGTCTATTATCCTAATTCAAAAAAATATGTTTATGTTAAAATAAGAGGAAAATACCTTTATCTTAGATGTCGGCACCTTTATCTCAAAATCTATAAAGTAACTTGTTTGCCTCATCCTCACAGAGAAGCATTCGGGTGAGGGATACGGGCTAGTAGGGTGGAAAAAGTGACGTCGGCTGGCGATATTTAGGCGGCCGTTAGCGGGTGTAGAAGAGAGAACGACGACACGGGCCGGCCGCTGTATTAAGGTAGGTCAGTATCTAATAAGACAACCTAGTAAGTTTGCTCTTGTTGCCTTTATCTGTCTAAACTAAGTCGGTCCATCTACGGTCCTACGTCATACAGAGAAAAAGACGCAAAATAAAATTTATATTAAAAATTGAAGCAAGACATTTCGTCTTAATAGTCTGTCAGACAGTCATAAAAGTGCCAAAAGTAAAGGTCTTTACCGCCATTTAAGCAAGGCTAAAAATATTATACAGCAGTCTAAAATTTTTGGGTAAACATTTTTTTTAAAGATGTTATAGTATAGTTTAGAAGCTTTTGCAATATTTTCCATTTTTTCATAGGTCCATATTTTTTTTCAGCTTTTTCCATATTCTGTTGAAATAAAAAGCAGACAAAATCACATGCTTATTTATCGCTACGGTTTTATATTCATGTATCGCGTATTTTTTTAGTTGATAATTTTAGAATAACAAATCTATGAATAGTATTATGCTTGCCGCAATATGGAACACTTTTTACGATAATAGACAACGATATTTTCTGCAACAATGCAGTGTTGTAAAAGATAATTTAAAATTTAGGCCTAACTTACGACTGATATTTTTTTGTACTAGTTTTAATAGGTCTTAAAATAGCTTCGTTGTTTAAATTTGGATCCTTTAATCTTATCATATCGATGACATAGATTGCAAACTGGCTAACTCCAGAAATAGAAATTTTACAGCAGGGCAAAAAAACGATTCTGACTTCTACAAAATGACATTTTATGCTTTTATTGGAATTTATTCTATGAAAGTGAAAACAAAACACAGTTGCACTTTTGTACATTTCTTTTAACTATTATTTTCAATGAAAACTTGCAGAGAGTATTATTTCACGTGTATAACCTATCGTCTCAATAGTAAAATGGCGCGAAATGATGTAGTTAGATGTTTTGCCGTATTCATAATTGTAGGTTATGGAGTTAGACGCTTTACGTGCGGAGTTTTTTTTAAAGAAAATCGTAAATATTTGGAGTTATTTGGTTTGGGCATCCATAGATCTAACATTAAGCTAACTATTGGCACAAAAATCGAAATCGATGTCTTAGAGTGCAAACCGTCTAACTCCACTTTTTATGAAAATGTCGATTTTTGTGCAAATAGTTAGCTTAATGTTAGATCTATGGATACCCAATCCAGATTACTCCAAATAATTACGGTTTTCTTTAAAAACCACCGCACGTTAAGCGTCTAACTCCATGACCTACAGTAATAATTATGAATACGGCTGCATATGGCAAAACATCTAACTCCAGCATTTCGCGCCATTTTACACGTGAAATAAAAATGAAGTTAGCTGTTTTTCAGTTATATATTATGCATTTTGTAGAAGTTTTTGGAATTAGACAGTTTGCACTCTAAGCCATAGAAATTTTTATAAAAAGTGGAGTTAGACGGTTTGCAATCTTAGCCATCGATATTAAGTCTGTTTTAATGCCAAAATAATTTTGTATGTAACTTATTTATGTAACAGGTAACTTAAAGGTATAATTAAATATGTTTGACTGTTAACTTCTTAACACTAAAATAAATTTAAAATATATTTACTAAAAATACAACAGTTGTTTAAACTATAATTATAATTATTAAGAAACATTTTTTTCTATCATTTTTTCGGATCCAACAGACGCGTTTTGCCATATTATAGCTCGTCAGTGAGGCTATAATTTTTGGAAATGTGCTGGCTGTAGTAAATTTAAAAGGAATTAAAATTAACCAGAATAAAGGTATAAAGATAATTATGTACCAATAAATAGTACTGGTGACTAGGGTAAGGGCCGCTAAAAGTTGAAAACGAGGTACTGATACAATAAATTTATGAATCTTATCTTATTAAACAAATAAAAAATCTTAAACAGCATTAAACAACCCATAAACAAAGTCATAAAAAATATTTTTAAATTGTAAGACCTCAGCTTCGATGCATCTCGCATTCCGCAACAATTTTAGCATTGAACGTTGAATGGACCTAGCAGGAATTTATGTAAATTGGTATCTCATAATACCAACGATTTTTTAAATATCCCCATTAAAGATAGTTTAGCAGATTTATATCTGGAGTTTTAACATCGCACGGGTACCTAGTTTCCAATTCATTTATTTGGAAACAGTATATTTAAATAGTTTGTAATTTTCCGTCAATTGTGAGGAGAAGCGCTATGCTCTGACTTCATTAAATGTGTGGGTCGGCATGTGAAGGTACCGTGCGAGCTAAAATTATTTCTATCAAAGAGGGCCTTGCATCTAAGGACGTCATGCTTAGCCGTAGAGCTTAATACCCGTTGGGTGTCAGTAACTACCTGAATTAACAATCAATCAGTTATTCAGTCATCTTTGACAGTCGTTACAAGTAATTTAATTAATCGCTAATTTTTCCAATTTCTTGAACACTTCACACAATGGGCTTTACGGAACAGCACAAAACATTCATGGTTAAAGTGTAGTTTCAAAACGGGGTTAGAGTAAATGGTGAGTGCCAATACAATCCAGGTTTGTGCATGGACGATTTTCACGAACATTTTCCTAACGTTGCTTTTATCGCTGGGGATTTTTATCATTGCCTAAAAAGAACCGTGGCTGTGTTTAGGGAAGCAAGTTCTATACAACACAAAAAAGGAGCAGGAAGAACAGAAGAACTTGTTGCAAACAATCGTAAAATAATACAAAATACGCCAACAAATTGTATAAGACGCCTGTCCCAAGAAGTGGAAAGATCTTATGGAACGTGCAGGACTATTCTTAGGAAGCAGCTAAATTTATTTCCTTATAAAGTGCAAATATTCTCAAAAAAAAAGCCGCCGATTTTGAAAGACGCAGGAATTGCTCTCAATGGTTTACTCAAAATTTATTGGAAAGAAATGATTAATGTGAATTTATGCTTGAAGCATGGCTCTGGCCAATTTCAGCAATTTATGTAATTATTTTTCTTTTTCTTTCTGTAGGTATATTCTTACTTTGTTAATTTTGTAAACAACAAAAATAAATTTGTATTTGTCTACTTATTTTATTACTCATTAGTTTGGCATATCATGTCATAATATGAATTTAACAAAATTTTAACCTAGATTTGTTTAGATATATCGTCCCCATATCATTGTAATCTAAACCAAGCCACGCGTTTTTTAATCGAACCCCTCTTTGAAGCAAATTTTTGCTTGCACGGTATAACATTCTTGTCCATATAATATGCGAGGGTAGCTTAACATCTTGAGAGCTATAAACAGTTAATATCGAATATTTTCGAGCATCTCGTAGCTAAGTCTTTGAATATGTGGCAAGAGGACGGCACTTCTCAACATCGAATTGTCGATAATCTGGTACCTACAAAAATGTCATTCATAAACGCTAATAAAATGTGTTGACAACAACTTGTAGGAGAGAGGCGGTGAAGAGCTGGGTGGGGCCGAGAGTAGGAATTACGGCGCATTTACCTTTGAATGTGATTTGGCTAATATAGGATAAACCCAACATACAAATAACCCAACTTCCAATTTACTTACTCATGAAAATTGATTATTATTTTCCGAAATCTCGCTCGTTACTTGCGACTTATCCTAATTAACCTTCAAAAATATCACAAAATACTAACACTAACACAGCAATTATTACACAAAACCTATAAACTAAGGAAAATTTCGAACCGCTGTCAAAGAAACACCAAACCGAAATATAGATATTTTCAATACGGTGCATCGTTTTTCAGCGATAAATTGTTCGTAAAATAATTATCCTAACATTTTTGTGGCAGGCCTTAAACATTTCTCTTATTTTAAATACGCATTCATAACTTCGTTTATGAAGAAAGGTATTTTTCGCAATTAAAATGGATATAAATAAGTTGGTTTACTGCTAAACATTTATAAATAATATATTTTTATTTATGTTACAACAGTTAATACCTTGGCGTGAACGCCCCCAGCTAGTTTTAGTGTTAAAAATTTTGTTAGTGGGTATAGATTATTTTGAGATAGAGGCGCCAGTGCCCGTTAGCAATCCACGCTGTACATTAAATACGCGCTACAAGATGCCTTTCTACGTCATGGAATAATGTCAGTGTCACCAAATTTCTGCGCTCTATAAAAATATTAGGGAAAATTTCACACCTGTACTTTTTAACCAATAAGATACCTTAATTATGACTAGTTACCATGGCAACTAAAAGAATTTCCGGAAATTTTTTCGAGGCGCCACGATATTTAAGCGGAAATTTTTTGATAGTTGAAAAGGTAAACATATGATCTACAACCATTAAATAATGTACATATACCTGTGAATAATGCAAAATATCTGAATTATGTAACATTATTATTTATTATTCGCTATAACGTTTCATTAAACAGAAAACACAAATTTGTTTCAATATTATGCATTAACAATTTATATTTCAGCAAACGTCGGATGTACAAACATAAGATTTAAATGTTGCTTGAATTCTAACCCATCCTCTCTTCTTAATGGTGAATAGGAAGGTGACGAATTAATTAGATGTCTATATAACCTATAATAATTAAATTTATTTAGTTATTATTTTGCTTATTAGTGGATATCATTAGAGATTTGCCAATGAAGATATTAGTTTAACATGAAATAAATTCTAAAATATATATACATAATAGGTATATCCATCATATTTCGTTAAATACCGTAAAACGGGGTTACTTTGGCACCCGGGGAAACTTTGGCATATACGTCATTATGCTACCTGTTTTTTCTGTTTTTTTTTGTTTGATTCTTTTTTTAAATTTAATTATGAGATTCTCATTGTTACAGATATAACGCACTAAAAAGATGCCACGTCATTACAGAAAAAAGTTTGGAGGGAGTTCATACGCCAATTATACTACACAACATAATATGTTTGTGTTTATGCTCATTTGTAGAGCTCAGTTTAATATTTTATAAATAAATATTCATTGTTTTTGATGAGAAAATGCGTCTAGAAGATTGAAAAAAAGATGTGGTAAAAACTAAACCCGATTTTTAGTCCTTTAGGTGCCAATGAAGACACTTACACTGTCTACTTTAATGTTTTACGCCAAATTAATATAGCTTGCCAAAGTAACCCCAAACACCTGCCTACTTTGGCACCCCAAGAAAAAAAATTCTCGGTTATCTTTTGATATTTTTAACTAAATTTTGGAACACTTATAGCCTTGGGGACGTTTGTTACGATGGCAACTTTAGTTGGTAAACACGAGCGACTGTTTTATAGTTATTTGCCAAAATATTCCAAAATCTGCCAAAGTAACCCCGTTTTACGGTAATTAATAAAATAAGTTAATAAAAAATTACTAAAGGTGGTAGAAATTTATTTTTTGCTAAAGTATATTAGGTCACCATGAAATAAATTCTAAAAAAATGATATAGGTATATCTACTATATTTCGTTAAATAAAAAAAAGTACTAACTTTAGTTACACCAAATGCTATAACACAGATGGGTATTAGTTCAGTCTATCGCCCTTTCATAATTTTAGGTTACTAAAGGTGGTAGAAATGTATTTTTTGCTAAAGTATATTAGGTCACCATGAAATAAATTCTAAAAAAATTATATAGGTATATCCACTATATTTCGTTAAATAAAAAAAAGGACCAACTTTAGTTACACCAAATGCTATAACACAGATGAGTATTAGTTCAGTCTATCGCCCTTTCATAATTTTAGGTTACTAAAGATAGAATTGTATTTTTTATTATTAAACTCAACACTCAACGTACAGACGCTTAAGGCCGGATCCACAAACATCCGTGATACGCATCCGTTATGTACCACATGATTAATCTGAACCAATGACATTTTAGGGCCCTAAAATTTCATTGGTTCATATTAATCATGTGGTACAGAACGGATGCGTATTACGGATGTATGTGGATCCAGGCTTAAACTATATACCTATACTTAAATTAAAACAATTTCCGTTGAACGTCATCAATCAGTTGATAATTGAAAATCGGTCAGGAAACATAAGAAAATTAAATTTGGGCAAAAAACATATAAATTTCATGCGATATTGAATGTAAAAGAAACTTAATGTATTCTTCTTTGAAACTAAGCCGCTTAAAGGATATGTTTTTTAAAATTTACTGATACTCGAAGGTATGACGTGCAACGGAAATTGCTTTGACTTGACTTTAGTAATTATTAAGCTTTATGACAGAACCGGTTAAACAAAAATGACAATTCAACATATTATGTCAAAATACCCTGGTCAACTTGACAAGCAGTGAAATTAGTTTAAAATGTCAAGTTTGATTAATAAGTTTTTTTCCAAAATATGATGTGAAGTGGTGTGAAATTTTCTTACCGAATCCCACGCGAGCTTAAATTTTTCCTGGAAATTTTCTTTTGGGCACGAATATTTTAAGAAAATGATCCCTTGTCGCTTCGCGACTCTTGATAATTTTCAAAATATTCGTGCCAAGAATATTTCCGGAAATAATTTAAGCTCTTGTGATATTATAAGTAAAAATTTCATAATAAATTTATTGTCAACCAATTAGAAGGTTCCTTTTTGTTTACGTTGCTTATAGCCACGGGATACTATCGCGATAGTCTATACTCTATAGCCTATTAACCTAATGAAATTAATAAGTGATAATTTTTCTTAGGTATACTATAGTCAGATCTGGTCTTAACGTGCGGGTCCAAAGGTCCGCGGTATGCGTCAAATCAGACAACACAGAGGCTATCAAAATGTTGTGAGATTATTTACAAATATACCGAAGGAAGGAAAAATAGTTTCATTATTTTAGCTATCGCGAAGATAGCCGCATATACCTAATATTATTAGTTTTGTAAAAATTATGTACAGGGGAGTTGAAAAAGTTACAAAAAAATTATACAGGGTGTTCGAAAAATAGACGGAGATATTTTAGAGCGTGATTCCTTGTTAAAAAATATGAATAATAGTTTCTATAACCATGGGTCCGGAAATGCAGGGTTTGAAAAAAATACTTACTTGATGCTGTTGAAATTTGGCAATGATATTTGTTGTATTAAGAGGCTAATTTAGCCCTAAATAGATTAAAATTATTGAGTCCAGTGGCGTCCCGGGGGGCACCTTAGCGAATATTATTATCAAAAAAATGTACGCCACCGTATTTTTTGTAGCTTTAATATTTTTTGTTTAATTAAGCATCTAAAGAACCAACTTCTTTGCCTCTTGTATTTTTTTCTTATCTCACTTCATTTTCGAGAAAAAAATAAAAACCGTTTTATTGTATGTCATTGGACAAAATTGGTTTATTAATTTCTACTAAAATAAATCACAAGTGCATTGGAAAACAAATAATCATTTCTGCATGAAGGATTAACATTTGCGCGTTAGTTCTTTTAGAAAAGAATTATACACTTTTTTTGGCGAAATTGTTCTAAAAAGTTTTTGTCTCGGTTTTTGTGATGGAAAATTACACTTTTGAGGAAATGGCAGACATGCATGTAATATATGCACGTGCCTATAGTAACTGTTATGCAGCGAGGCGCTTGTATGCAGAAGCGTTTCCCAATCGGCAACTTCTAGATAGTAAAACCTTTGAAAGCGTAGACCGTAGATTACGGGAAAGAGGTAAATTTTCTTATTTCTTTTTTGTGATGTTTTTGACAATAATGTTATTTAGGAAGTTTTGCCGTTCCCACCAATGATAGAGGCCGGCCGAGGTCCATAAGAACGCCCGAGTTTGACGAGGCAGTTTTACGTGCCGTGGAACAAAATCCTGGTATCAGTACTAGGACTATAGCAACTAGATTAGGGCGTAATCATTCCAAGAGCACTGTGTGGCAGGTTCTCTCCGAGCAACTCTTGTATCCCTATCATGTCCAACGTGTGCAAGCAATACTACCAAGAGATTTTCTTCCTCGTTTACAGTTTTGCCAATGGAACTATCAAGAGGTTAATAATAATAGAAATTTTAATAAAGCTATACTTTTTACAGACGAAGCAGGATTTCGGCGGGATGGTGTTGTTAATTACCATAACACTCACGTTTGGAGTGACGAAAATCCCCATGCTTTAGTGCAGTGTCGTCACCAGGAACAATTTTCTTTAAATGTGTGGATGGGTATTGTTGGTAACAATTTAATTGGTCCTTTCTTTTTACCCTTAAGATTAAACGGCGAATCTTACTTAGAGTTTCTTCTACAAGAATTGCCCGTACAGCTAGAAGAAGTTCCTCTAAATATACGTAACCAAATAAGTTTTATGCACGATGGAGCTCCTTTGGTGAAAATTGGATTGGAAGAGGTGGACCAATTATCTGGCCACCTCGCCCCCCTGACTTAAATCCATTAGATTTTTATTTATGGGGACACCTTAAGACGATGGTTTACACTACTCCCATAGATACAATAGAAGAACTAAGAAATAAAATCGTAAAAGCTTGCGAAGAAATAAAAAATAGACCTCGAATTTTAGCTCGAGTTCGTCGTTCAATGATGCGTCAAGTGAGAAGGTGTACGGAAATGGATGGTGGACATTTCCAACATTTGTTGTAGTTTATGTTATGGTATTGGAAAAGTTGCAATAACATGCTTTCTTAGAAATGTTTTTTATTATTTGTGGTCCAATGCACTTGTGATTTATTTTAGTAGAAATTAATAAACCAATTTTGTCCAATGACATACAATAAAACGGTTTTTATTTTTTTTCTCGAAAATGAAGTGAGATAGGAAAAAAATACAAGAGGCAAAGAAGTTGTATCTTTAGATGCTTAATTAAACAAAAAATATTAAAGCTACAAAAAAGACAGTGGCGTACATTTTTTTGATAATAATATTCGCTAAGGTGCCCCCCGGGACGCCACTGGACTCAATAATTTTAATCTATTCAGGGCTAAATTAGCCCTTAATACAACAAATATCGTTGCCAAATTTCAACAGCATCGAGTAAGTATTTTTAATTTAATTAATAATTTCCTTTTTTATTTCTATTTGTTTAACATCCTGTATCTTGAAAACCCTGCATTTCCGGACCCATGTTTACAGAAACTTTTTTTTATATTTTTTAACAAGGAACCACCCTCTAAAATATCTCCGTCTATTTTTCGAACACCCTGTATAATCGTTAATTATATACCTACTGTACCCTTTAATTAAAAACGACAATAATAAACAGTGCAATTTATTTTAACAATTTTACTACTAAAACCTAAAAATACAATGGCATTTAGTCTGATAAACTATTTCGATAATGAAAGAAAAAGTGGGAAATTCGCAAACCAATATGCAGGAAACCGTAATGAAAACACTGGGAATTAGTTTAAGGACTATGCAGAATAATGTGCATGAAAAAAAAGCATAATATAATACCCAAGAATACTAAAAAATGTAAACGAAAAACACCGTTTATAATTATAGCCTAAAAACTCTCATCGTCACTGAGTCGTCTTCGAATGGAGCAATTATTATCATTGGGGCTACTTCGACATCTAGTACTTGTACAATCCCTTATTAATATTTCTGTATGTTCCACCGATTTCTTCCAGTACTCTTGTGTACTATGATCTAACAAATCTTACCAAACTATTTGTACTTGGTCGGATTTAAGACCATCACCTACATGTTTTTCATAATAAGACTTTGCACCAGCCTATATTAATTCTATTGCGTTAAACTGGCAATGATATGGCGGCAGTCGTAGAACCTCATGACCATATTCACGCAGTATTTCATCTACCGCGTATATTTTGGTATTTTTAAGAGACTTTGCGATTTATAGGAGTTCCGATTTAAGCATATTTGGTAAAGGATTTTGGTTGTGTTTTTCCAGCCACTCATAAATATCACTTTTCCTCCAAGATGAAGTAGGCTGTTTATTTAAAATTCTTGAATGATATGATGCATTATCTAATACAATTAAAGACGGAGCATCCAAATTTGGTATCAATTGAACTTTTAACCATTTTTCAAACATTTCGCAATTCATATTATCATGATAGTCAGCACTTTTTGATGTTGAAAAAAAAATTAAACTCGCACCTGCAACATATCCTGTTGCAGAACCGGCATGCAAAATAATAAAACGCTTTCCCGTACCGCACCCCTTTTTTCTTTTAACACTTTTTACAGACTCATCTTGCCAAGATTTTGAACCACTTCCATTCGAAAATATCCACATTTCGTCTAAAAATAGCACTTTTCTAAATTTCGATTGGTAATTGTCCGTATATTTTTTTAAAAACTGAACACGCTTACTCACTATCTGTGGCTGCTCACATAAAAATCTTCGGTTACAGTCTTTTTTATAGCGAAAACCTAAATTTTTTATTAATTTTGATAACGCTTCAAGTCCAATTTCCAAAACACCCCGAATTTTTAATGTTTTTTGTAAAACTGGAAGAGTTACATTGGTTTTTGATTTGTATAAATCGTAAATGACATTTCGAACTCCCATTTTAATATTTTCGCTTAAATCCTCAGTGTTTGGCTTTCTTCGTTTACACTCATAGTATTCTTGGGTATTATGTTATGTTTTTTTTCATGCAAAATTTTCTGCACAGTCCTTAAACTAATTCCCAGTGCTTTGGCTACTGTTTCCTGAATATTGGTTGGCGAATTTCCACTTTTTCTTTCATTTTCGAAATAGTTTATCAGATTAAGTACCATTTTTTTTATTGGGGATGCAAAAACCCAGAAAATTGTTTCATTTTGTCACAAACTGTCAAAGTCACAAAACTGGCATATTTAAAATAAAACGTAGCTGGTGCTATTATAAGCTTTTTTAGAATCGCTGGAAAGTAAATACATATCATTTTTTTTCATGTCAAACTGGAATAAGTCTGTCTCATTTATCTTACGTATTTTATTTAGAGGGTAAAATTAAACGCAAGTAAAGAAAACAAAAACTGAGAGTATGTCTTTCTTGAATCGTATGAACCGCACGATAAGACCAGATCCGACTATACTACGACTTAATTTTAATTCAATTGTCAAGTCATTTCGAAGTGACAGGTGAGACAAACCAGCAAGTAACAATCAGTTTTTTAGTCGTACCCGTGATATTAATTGTTACAATAATATTTTGTAAAAAATGATTCGTTTTCGTAATGAATCAGCATGGTCGATTGCTAAAGGAATTGAGCAGTAAGTAACTAATATTTATTACTAAAATGTGAGAAACATTAAATAACAAATTTTTTATCTGAAATCCAATGTCTTTATAGTTTTAAATTCAAATATAACTTTAAAAAACATATTTCCGATGAGTTTAGTTTAATATGACGCACTGTATTTTTACAATAGAAGTTGATTTTACTTGTTAGTAACTAAGGTTTATTACTGAAATTTCAGCACCATTAAAAGAAACTCCAATTTATGAAATTTTCTTACCAAATCTCCCCCGCAGTAGAATTAATTCCCGGTACTTTTTTTTTGGTTTCACTCATGTTTTTGTTTATAGGAAATTTCCCTTATCTTCGACTCGAGGTAATTTTCTATCAACAAAACCATTTGTGACCTTAAAAAAAATTATCGGTAATAATTCTGCTGATAGGGAGATTATAAGTGAAAATACACTCAGCGAGAAAAAATATGACCCTAAATAACAGACTACAGTAAAAGTCACAGGGGACGTGAGCTGTGATTGGTTAGGATTTCGTTGACAAGAATGACATTTATGTAGACATGGGAAGTTTTATTCTTTTTGGTAAATCAATTGTTTTGATTTATTCAGTTAAAAATATTCGTTCTCAAATCATTCTCTGTACGCCAAGGCTTTTTTTTTGGTACCTGAAGAGGAAATACTGACTGAATCGATCTTGTCCTATATACGAGTACCTATTTGTATATTTGTCTGTTTTCCCCCGTCGACCTTCGAACCACACACCTCTAATTTGATGGCTTTCATTGTTAATTATAAATAATAATAGTAGTAGTTATAGATGGGGCATTCTGCATCCACAGGTCCACAGGTCCAAACTGCGCATGCCCGAGCAGCTCGCAGACGTGGGTGACGCTTATTATGACGTCACCTGTCATCTGTCACCTGTCATCTATCACCTGTCATCTGTCACCTGTCATCTGTCACCTGTCATCTGTCACCTGTCATCTGTAACCTGTCATATATCATCTGTCATCTGTCAATGTCAATGTCAAAGTCAAAGTCAAATGTCATCTGTCAAATGTCATCTGTCCAATGTCATCTGTCAAATGTCATCTGTCATACGTCATCTGTCAAACGACATATTGTCGGGCGCCATCTGCATTAGGCCTTAGGTACTTGGGGGATGCTAGCTACATGCTTAGGATGACGTAATGAGTTATTATGAACCATCCCGAGACCCTCAGGTCGAGGTGTACTAAAGATATATGCTCGCCTACGACTCGTTAAGATTGTTAGGGATAATATAGCATGTAATTCGTATTTAGGGTAAATAGCAAGTTATTTTGAAAAATCCCGAGACCGCAGGTCGAGGTGTGCTAAAGACATGTGCTCGCCTACGGTTCGTTAAGGTTGTTAAGGATAATATAGCATATGGATCGTATTTAGGGTAAATAGCAAGTTATTTTTAAAAAATCCCGAGACCGCAGGTCGAGGTGTACTTAAGACATATATTCGCCTTCGGATCGCTAAGGTTGTTAGAAATAACGTAACATATGAATCGTATTTAGGGTGACGTAACAAGTTATTATGAAAAAATTCCGAGACCCTCAGGTCGAGGTGTACTAAAGATATATGCTAGCCTACGGCTCGCTAAGGTTGTTAGGGATAGCGCAACATGTGATTCGTATTAAGGATGATGCAACAAGTAAATATGAAAAATCCCGAGACCGCAGGTCGAGGTGTACTAAAAACATAGACTCGCCTACAGCTCGCTAAGGTTGTTAGAAATAATGAAACATGTGAAGCGTATTTGGGGAACGTAACAAGTTATTTAGAAAAAATCCCGAGACCGCAGGTCGAGGTGTGCTAAAGATATATGCTCACTTACGGCTCTCTAAGGTTGTTAGGGATAGCACAACATGTGATTCGTATTTAGGATGACGAAACAAGCTATGAAAAAAATCCCGAGACCGCAGGTCGAGGTGTACTAAGACATACGACTCGTTAAGGTTGTTAGAAATAATGTAACATGTGATTCGTATTTAGGGTAATGCAACAAGTAAATATGAAAAATCTCGAGGCCTGCAGGGGTGAGGTATACTAGAGCTATATGTTCGCTCGTTAAAGTCGCTAAGGATATGTGAATTGTATTACGGATGACGTAACAAACCATTACGAAAAACCCAGAAGTCGATGGTCTAACTGATTCGGGAGATATAGTTTTTGCGATTAGGACCCTTATGACTAAAGGTAGAGAGAGGCGAAATTTGGTAAACAGGTAGATGATGGGTATACCTATCGACTAGTGAAGCAATATTTCAAAAATATCAAGTAAAAAACAGCGCTAGAGGTATAAAACCATAGAGTCCTAGCAGGAGACAAGATCATCCGGTTTGGAATTAATATAGTAGCTGCTGGAAATCTAAACGGCATGGATAAGAATAACTAAGTATTGCATCAGAAAATATGTAATTATTCCGCGAATGTAGTAAACAATTAATAATTAATGTCAAATGACATGATCGAAGTAAATAAGCAATTAATATGCGTCAAAATTATGGTATATACGATAGGATTCCAATGGGTAGAGACCTCATATAATCGACAAACCACGAAAAAATTAGTCGTTTCCGTCACTAAACAAGAGAAGAAAACAGATAAAAGCTAACCTATACATCACCTACTTTGTTAAAACCTATAATCTATACCATGCACAACACAGTTTAAATATTAAACAACAAATAACCTTTCTGATGGGATAAAAACATCGAATAAACCATTACAGTACCTAAAAAATGATATTTGAACATATAAAACCCCTAGTATACCTATACAAGTTCTGTCAGACCTATACTTGGCTTATGGGTGTGCTTATTAGTGCCCTATAACGTCCTATGATTGGTCCATAGTAGATCTATGATTGTCCTATACTAGGTCTATGATTATCATATAGCAGGTTTATGATTGTCGTTTGGATATATAAATAGGTCAGTGCATGATAGCATATTTAACAGCACCCATATATATAAAATAAACAACCAATAAATACTCTGATAGGATAAAAAAAAACATCCAATTAACCATTAAAGTACCTAAAAAAGGACTTTGAACCAATAAAACCCTATTTAACAGTCTATACAAAACAAACAACCAATAACATTTCCGATAGGGTAAAAACATCAAATAATCCACTAAAGTAGCTAAAAATGGTATATGAACCCATCAAACGGCTATTTAACAGCTCCTATTCAATAATAAGTAGCCAAAAACAGCCCTGAACTGATCGGGATCGAATAAAAACATACAATAACCCACTAAAGCAGATGCTTGCGAATACAGCTGCTAGATAATATTAAATATTATGGATACGAATAATTTTGTATTGCATCAGAAAATATGTAATTATACATATCTCTGAAAATGCAGCATCTAATTAATATCCAACATTATTACTAGCTCTCTATCAATAGGCTAGTGACTAGCTAGCATTCTATCTATGAAAGTAAAACGCAAGAACTTAAACTTATGCGAATATCGGATTAGAGTCCTTATGCCTAATAAGCAGCTAATGAAAAGCTTTGAAAAGATATAAGCAGTTATGAACGTCTAGGAACAGCAAATAAGACGTTATCCAACCACCAATCAACCACTAATCATCCACTAACCAGCCATTATTAGGGTAATTAATGAACACCTTTGAACCAACAAAACGCCTATTTAGCATAATAAACAACTAAAACCTCTCTGTTCTTCATAAGGCAAAAACTAAAAACTATTAAAACAAACCACTAAAGTAGCACAAGAACAGCCTTTGAATCTATAAAACGTCTATTCAACAGCTCTTAAACCAGACAAAAAACGTTTAATACACATCTAAGAACCTAATAGGTAGCTGAAGCAGCAAAAGTTCGTTTTCACACCTCGCCTACGACTCATCGGGCTCATCATCATCATATAGCCCGGTATAACACCTTAAGTCGCTAGAAAAAGCCAACGATGATTCTTCGAGCGGACGATGTTAAAGATATGAAGTCCCAAACCCCCAAAACGAGATATTCGAGACATACCAGACAGACGTTTCAGTAAAATTAAGAAGAGGGCAGGAGTCTATCATAGACGCAGAATATATTAAGTTTAATATAGTGGACCAAACCAAGCTCATAAAGATTAAGTGTTAAGGAATGATTAAGTGTAAATTAAGCGGTCAAATATAAAAAATAGCCTACTTGGGAACATATAGCTCTAAGTGATCATATACAAAACATCGAGGTTAGACAGAGTACTCACAGCACCCCATGAAAATAAATCTAAAATCTGGTATACATATCTGTTTATTTAACAACACGTCTATCAATAGAAAAGCACTTAGCGTTACAGGTATGAACAGCAAATAAGACGTTATTCAACTACTAATCAACCGCTAATCATCCACTAACCCATCACTATTAGGGCAATTAATGAACACCTTTGAACCAATAAAACAGCTATTTAGCAGCTCCTATACATAATAAACAACTAAAACCTCTCTGTTCTTCATAGGATAAAAACTAAAAACTATTAAAACAAACCAATAAAGTAGCACAAAAAACAGCCTTTAAATCTATAAAAACGGATATTCAACAGCTCTTAAGCCAGACAAAAACGCTTAATAAACATCTAAGAACCTAATAGGTAGCTGAAGCAGCAAAAGTTCGTTTTCATACCTCGCCTACGGATCATCGAGCATATTATCAGACTATAGTAGAATGCATGGTATAACACCTTAACTCGCTAGAAAAAACCAAGGATGATCCTTAGAACGGGCGGTGTTAAAGATATGAAGACCTAAAAACCCAAAACGAAATATTTGAGACATGTAGACACAAAGATAGGCGTTTCAGTAAAATTAGGACGAGGGTAGGAGGTTGTCATAAACGCAGAATATATCTAGTTTACTATAGTGAACTAAACCGAATTCATAAAGATTAAGCGCTAAGGAATGATTAAGTGAAAATCAAGCGGTCAAATAGCCTACTTGGGAACATATTGCTCTAAGTGATCATATACAAAACAACGAGGTTAGACAGAGAACTCACAACACTTCCATAAAAATAAATCTAAAATCTGTTAAACATATCTGTTTATTTAACAATATGTCTATCAATAGAAAAACACTTAGCGCTATACTAAATTAGGGGGTTATAATTCTTAAAAGCAATTTGGCGGTTCCGAAATTGTGGGCGTTGTTGAGGAGCAGACTTAGTAAAGATATTATATACACCAAGAGTATATAAATTAAACTAATAATGGTAGCAAATGCACAAGTGTTAGTCATGCAAATAAACAATATAACAACAACCGACGGTTCTAGGTTAAAAACTATCCATTAATCTGAAGGCAGGGCCATTAAAGTTCCTTAACAGTCAATGTAAAATGCTGTAATACAGGGATTCGCAAGAAGTCGATTACGATCGGATAATTACATCAAAAGACTTAGCCGAACGATCCAACTTGCTGAAATCTAGCGCAAAAGTATAGGCAAGTTATATGTTGTGTACTTAAATTCAACTGCTAAGATCAAAAACACACACACCATATAAAATTATTACATAATACATTATTGCAGTGTCTTCCAAATGACTACAAAAATTCAATTAGAACAAACTACGATTGTATAGAGCAGGCACAAAAAAAGAGATAGATAAACGTTGACAACTATTACGGTTATAACGAAGAGAAATCAATAACTAACATGTGAATCAGCTACATACAACCACCTATGATAGTACCTCACATGAAGTTAAATTATCCGCCTCAATAGTAAAAAGCACCTTAAGATCTAAAAAAATTAAAAGCTAAAGAACTCGATGAAGAGCAACTAAATAAAATGAACGCCACCTACATTTAATTTGCAAATAAACAAGAAATAATAGACTAAATAGCCGTAAATCGAAAGACATTAGAGACAACGAATAGCTGCTGGATAGATCCTTATCCACCAAAAACACCCACGCGATGCTAAAAAATCAGAATAAATAGGAAAAAATTAGGGTAATATTGTCTTAAAGACTCGGTAGTTCCTACAAAAGTATTTAAGTAACACGAATGCAAGGCAAACCTAACCAAGCTTTTTGGGTGTGGTTATTATGTATAAAGACCAGCTAACACCAAAAAAGATACCTGTACGTCAAAAAAAGTATACATATACGATAAACCTCTAATATTAGGAATACCGAAGGATGATACTATACAACTACTAACAGGAATCAAATTAAAGCTAATCGAATGATCGTTCAAATAAATAAAATTCTCATTTAAAATGTTATGACAACTACATGAGATGAGGTTAAATGTATAAATTTGGAGACTTCAGGGCGATCAGACTCATCTAATCGATCTTACAACATATAAAAAAATAAATCAATTAATTAGATAAATGGCTTCATAGCAGGGCTTCCAATAGTCTAGTGGATAGATAACATCTAAACTATCAAAAATAAAGCACAAGAGTTGTAAAAATTATTTATCGAATCACAAAATTTGACGCATAGCACATGAGGAGAATACCTTCTAATGCCAATTCGTGAATGTTCGAACACAATCGTATAACTATCAAAAGCAAATATTGGGCTACGGCTCGTTAAGGCTATTTGGTAATACTTGATGATAGATGCATGTGTAGCATAGCATCACAAGACACCTAAAAACCCCAAAAACCTCATCAGGCAACTAGTTCGCGAGTTACGATTAGAGCTGCTATGACGGGAAATATGGGAAGGGAGGGGGTATAGTAAACGGCTAGAGGGTAAAAAAAGCTCCAACAACTAGTAAAAAATTATTTCAAAACCTTAAGTCATAAATGTATTAGATTGTATAAAATCATTAATGTCTGTGGTGGTGGTGATAGTGAATATTTTTGCAATAGGTAGATATTGAAAAAATACCTATGGAAACGATTAAAGCCATTAAAATAATACAAGAAACATCAATGTGAGACAAATAAAATACAGTTTTAAAGGGGAAAAATTCGATTATATACCAATAGAAACTGGCGTGCTAGGCATTCAAAACGATGGCCAACTAAGCTGTTTAAATAATATAAAAGTGTCACTATGAGGACGTTAAGATGATCAAGAGAGGGAACAGGATATAAATTTGCAGAAAAAATACGAGGAAATAGAGCAAATAATGCAACAAAAAATAAAGTAGTAATCTAGCAGGATAGTAAACATATTAGTAAAAAGCGCTGCAGAAAATAAAAAATATAGCAATTCTAATCAAGCATTAAAAAAAAAATCTATCCTAAATAATATTTGTTTATACAGATAAGTAGAAAACTATCGAAACATTGAGCAAGAAGGAGAGGCGACTGCAGGTATAAAATTTAACAACTATTGGTAAAATATACGGAAAAATATCAAAAATACCATCAATTTCACCAGAATGCTATTGTCAAAACCTTAGAACTCAAATATACATTTAAAAAAATTAAGCCAGCATTAAGCGTCTTATTCGTCTATGTAATTATTGAATGGGTTGTGTGAAGAATAAACTATTCATGCAAATTAATTATAACGCAAAAATCATACAAGTCTGATACAGACAGCACCCTCATAAGAGCCAAAAGCTAGTATTCAATGTTAAAATAGCGGGTTCACTCCATATAAAGCACACCAGTCAAAAAATATGCGTATGAATTGTGTGAGGCCAAGTGCTATTATAAATGTTGTCTATATCAAGCTCAATACCGTTGACATATATTAACCCAACGTGCAAGAGTAATAAAACTAATAATTAAGTGTAACTCATGAGGCAACATAATATAAAAATAGATGGTTGGGAGACATAGAAATTCTAAGTCGCTGGCAGAACCATGCTTACTCAATCTCAACAATATTTCAAATGGACGGAGGGTGAAAGTCGTGTATATTACTATGATCATCAAGAAAAAAGGAGGAGTGTATACTGAATGGCTATAAAAATGCATTTTCCAACACAAACGATCTTTAAATAGAATGGAATAGAACAAGAAGCAGTAGCAGACGTTGGTTCTTCTGTACTCTATATAAATTTAATATAAGGTACAGGTAACAAACATCCGCCTATTTTATATCATCTAACTTTGCTAGTCATTTAATAAAACACAAGTTCATATTATTTTAAATAACTTTTAATTATTTCTAAGCATCTATATCATGTTGAGTTATCTAACCATACTTCACGTCTTGCATAATTAATTGCTTCTCGTATCTCAGGATCTTCAAAATATCCGTATAAGCGCTGAACTTCTTCAAAATTCCCCAACTTGTTCATGTCGCATACAAATCTTAAGGCATCTGGTTCTTCAAAGTATCGCTCACATATAACCAAAGCTCTAACTATATTTTTCATAGACACCGGACGAATTCCCCATTCTTCTTTACGTTTTTGAAGTGTATTATATATATCCCGAATTACATGATGTGCATCATTATTTACTATATTCTGGGCTTTATCCATGATATCTTACCTTCTCCCAAACTTTTGCAAACTTCGTGAGCCTTTGGCCGTGGCTGTGTTAAAAACTACGCCAAGCAAAATACATTCTCAAAATCCTAATGAACCCGAGTAACCCCGAAAACCCGAATAATCCTCTATAGATTTAGGTTTCACCGAGTAATTAGGCTTGTTGATATATTTACTATCAGCAGAAGCACTGAGGCTTATTTTAAGTCAGACCGCTGTCCTAATTACTTGCAATACCTGCAATCAATTAGATATCATGGATAAAGCCCAGAATATAGTAAATAATGATGCACATCATGTAATTCGGGATATATATAATACACTTCAAAAACGTAAAGAAGAATGGGGAATTCGTCCGGTGTCTATGAAAAATATAGTTAGAGCTTTGGTTATATGTGAGCGATACTTTGAAGAACCAGATGCCTTAAGATTTGTATGCGACATGAACAAGTTGGGGAATTTTGAAGAAGTTCAGCGCTTATACGGATATTTTGAAGATCCTGAGATACGAGAAGCAATTAATTATGCAAGACGTGAAGTATGGTTAGATAACTCAACATATTATAGATGCTGAGAAATAATTAAAAGTTATTTAAAATAATATGAACTTGTGTTTTATTAAATGACTAGCAAAGTTAGATGATATAAAATAGGCGGATGTTTGTTACCTGTACCTTATATTAAATTTATATAGAGTACAGAAGAACCAACGTCTGCTACTGCTTCTTGTTCTATTCCATTCTATTTAAAGATCGTTTGTGTTGGAAAATGCATTTTTATAGCCATTCAGTATACACTCCTCCTTTTTTCTTGATGATCATAGTAATATACACGACTCTCACCCTCCGTCCATTTGAAATATTGTTGAGATTGAGTAAGCATGGTTCTGCCAGCGACTTAGAATTTCTATGTCTCCCAACCATCTATTTTTATATTATGTTGCCTCATGAGTTACACTTAATTATTAGTTTTATTACTCTTGCACGTTGGGTTTATATATGTCAACGGTATTGAGCTTGATATAGACAACATTTATAATAGCACTTCGCCTCACATAATTCATACGCATATTTTTTGACTGGTGTGCTTTATATGGAGTGAACCCGCTATTTTAACATTGAATACTAGCTTTTGGCTCTTATGAGGGTGCTGTCTGTATCAGACTTGTATGATTTTTGCGTTATAATTAATTTGCATGAATAGTTTATTCTTCACACAACCCTCATTCAATAATTACATAGACGAATAAGACGCTTAATGCTGGCTTAATTTTTTTAAATGTATATTTGAGTTCTAAGGTTTTGACAATAGCATTCTGGTGAAATTGATGGTATTTTTGATATTTTTCCGTATATTTTACCAATAGTTGTTAAATTTTATACCTGCAGTCGCCTCTCCTTCTTGCTCAATGTTTCGATAGTTTTCTACTTATCTGTATAAACAAATATTATTTAGGATAGATTTTTTTTTAATGCTTGATTAGAATTGCTATATTTTTTATTTTCTGCAGCGCTTTTTACTAATATGTTTACTATCCTGCTAGATTACTACTTTATTATTTTGTTGCATTATTTGCTCTATTTCCTCGTATTTTTTCTGCAAATTTATATCCTGTTCCCTCTCTTGATCATCTTAACGTCCTCATAGTGACACTTTTATATTATTTAAACAGCTTAGTTGGCTATCGTTTTGAATGCCTAGCACGCCAGTTTCTATTGGTATATAATCGAATTTTTCCCCTTTAAAACTGTATTTTATTTGTCTCACATTGATGTTTCTTGTATTATTTTAATGGCTTTAATCGTTTCCATAGGTATTTTTTCAATATCTACCTATTGCAAAAATATTCACTATCACCACCACCACAGACATTAATGATTTTATACAATCTAATACATTTATGACTTAAGGTTTTGAAATAATTTTTTACTAGTTGTTGGAGCTTTTTTTACCCTCTAGCCGTTTACTATACCCCCTCCCTTCCCATATTTCCCGTCATAGCAGCGACGGTCGGTTAGAGGTGGATCCAAAGAAAGTCGCTACTATTTTTAATGATTATTTTATTAATGCCCCATTAGAGGTAGTTAGTAAAATTCCAGCCACTGATCAGTCGATGATATCAGCTGTTGTTGAGCCTGTGGCGGCTAGCCTTTTTTTATCTGCGTTAAATAAAATAGAACTTATTTCAATTGTTAAAACTAAAATCAAGGACAAGAAATCAGCTGGTTTCGATGAGGTATCGGGGTGGCTGCTTAGGCGGTGCATTGAATCCATTGCAAATGTATTGACGTATCTGGTAAATATGAGTTTTGAGGGAGGTCAATTTCCAGAAATTTTAAAAATTAATAAAATCGTTCCTATTCTTAAAAAGGGAGATGCAAGTTTAGTAGAGAATTATCGTCCTGTAGCTCTTATCCCTATATTTTCCAAAATATTTGAGTACTGCTTTTTAAGTAGACTAGATCCTTATCTAAAGAAGCATAAAGTTTTGTCACAGTATCAATTTGGTTTTCGTCAGGGACGTTCTACTATGAGTGCAATCCAACACTTTTATGAGCGGCTTATTGAGCATATGGAGCATGGGGAGTGTCCTGCTGGAGTCTTTTGCGATCTCAGTAGGGCATTTGACTGTGTAAATCATCAATTATTGCTAAGCAAGATGGAGGCATTTGGGGTAAGGGGTGTCTCTCTTCAGTGGTTAAAAAGTTTTTTAACAGGCCGGAAGCAGTATGTTTCTGTGTCACATGTCAATTCGGTTTCAGGGAGAAAGTCGTTTGCATCGGGCACGACCGACGTTGGTCTGGGGGTCCCGCAGGGATCTGTGTTGGGACCGATATTGTTTATTTGTTATATTAATGATCTTTTGGAGGATATAGATCCTAAGTGGGCAGCGGCCTTGTTCGCGGACGACTCTACATTTATAGTTTCGTCTTCAAACCAAGAAGAACTCGAAAACTTGTGCAACAGTGGTATGAAGCTGCTGCTGGAATGGTTTAACAAAAATTCCTTGTACCTGAACAGTTCGAAAACCACCTATATTAGATTTCATACCGCCCAGATGAGGCGAAATCTTGATATTGACCTCAATTTAAAAGTTGGTAATGAAGATATTACCAGATCGGATTACTCAAAATTTTTGGGTCTGACCATCGACCAGAATCTTAACTGGAGGGAACATTGTTCTTTGTTGTGTTCTCAGCTTAACAGTCTGTGTTACATGATTAGAAATTTAAGAATCGTTCTTCCTATTGGGGAGCTTCTTTCTGTTTATAACGCTTATGTTGGATCTCGGCTGCATTATGGTATTTGTTTTTGGGGAGCCTCCTCTACGTCAAGAGAGGTGTTTATAATACAGAAAAGGGTATTGAGGTGCATTCTTGGCTTTCCACCGGGCACGACCTGTAGGTCACAGTTTACAGGGCTGGGAATCCTTACTCTTACAGGCGTTTTTATCTACGAATTGTGTAAATTTATTTTTCTGAATAAATCAACATTCTTAGAAAATCGAGATATTCACCAATAGCTTACTCGTGGCAGACATAATCTGCATACGACAGTGAGTAGATTGAATATTGGTAAAAGTTCGCCACATAATTTAGGGCCAGTTGTCTTTAACAAGCTTCCACAGAATATAAGGGATGTCAAAAATTTTAGTGTGTTTAAAAAACAACTTAAGAAATTTTTAGTAGATCGTGAGTTCTATAATATGAACGATTATTGGACACAAGCATGGTAGAGTGGTATTACCTACCTATATATCTATAAAGCTTTATTGTTTGTTTATCAGTTATGTTATGTTATATACACTTTATGTATTTGACGGCTTCCATACATTATCATATGTCACTTTGGAAATAAAAATATTTATTATTATTATTATTATTATTATTAATCGTAACTCGCGAACTAGTTGCCTGATGAGGTTTTTGGGGTTTTTAGGTGTCTTGTGATGCTATGCTACACATGCATCTATCATCAAGTATTACCAAATAGCCTTAACGAACCGTAGCCCAATATTTGCTTTTGATAGTTATACGATTGTGTTCGAACATTCACGAATTGGCATTAGAAGGTATTCTCCTCATGTGCTATGCGTCAAATTTTGTGATTCGATAAATAATTTTTACAACTCTTGTGCTTTATTTTTGATAGTTTAGATGTTATCTATCCACTAGACTATTGGAAGCCCTGCTATGAAGCCATTTATCTAATTAATTGATTTATTTTTTCATATGTTGTAAGATCGATTAGATGAGTCTGATCGCCCTGAAGTCTCCAAATTTATACATTTAACCTCATCTCATGTAGTTGTCATAACATTTTAAATGAGAATTTTATTTATTTGAACGATCATTCGATTAGCTTTAATTTGATTCCTGTTAGTAGTTGTATAGTATCATCTTCGGTATTCCTAATATTAGAGGTTTATCGTATATGTATACTTTTTTTGACGTACAGGTCTCTTTTTTGGTGTTAGCTGGTCTTTATACATAATAACCACACCCAAAAAGTTTGGTTAGGTTTGCCTTGCATTCGTGTTACTTAAATACTTTTGTAGGAACTACCGAGTCTTTAAGACAATATTACCCTAATTTTTTCCTATTTATTCTGATTTTTTAGCATCGCGGGGGTGTTTTTGGTGGATAAGGATCTATCCAGCAGCTATTCGTTGTCTCTAATGTCTTTCGATTTACGGCTATTTAGTCTATTATTTCTTGTTTATTTGCAAATTAAATGTAGGTGGCGTTCATTTTATTTAGTTGCTCTTCATCGAGTTCTTTAGCTTTTAATTTTTTTAGATCTTAAGGTGCTTTTTACTATTGAGGCGGATAATTTAACTTCATGTGAGGTACTATCATAGGTGGTTGTATGTAGCTGATTCACATGTTAGTTATTGATTTCTCTTCGTTATAACCGTAATAGTTGTCAACGTTTATCTATCTCTTTTTTTGTGCCTGCTCTATACAATCGTAGTTTGTTCTAATTGAATTTTTGTAGTCATTTGGAAGACACTGCAATAATGTATTATGTAATAATTTTATATGGTGTGTGTGTTTTTGATCTTAGCAGTTGAATTTAAGTACACAACATATAACTTGCCTATACTTTTGCGCTAGATTTCAGCAAGTTGGATCGTTCGGCTAAGTCTTTTGATGTAATTATCCGATCGTAATCGACTTCTTGCGAATCCCAGTATTACAGCATTTTACATTGACTGTTAAGGAACTTTAATGGCCCTGCCTTCAGATTAATGGATAGTTTTTAACCTAGAACCGTCGGTTGTTGTTATATTGTTTATTTGCATGACTAACACTTGTGCATTTGCTACCATTATTAGTTTAATTTATATACTCTTGGTGTATATAATATCTTTACTAAGTCTGCTCCTCAACAACGCCCACAATTTCGGAACCGCCAAATTGCTTTTAAGAATTATAACCCCCTAATTTAGTATAGCGCTAAGTGTTTTTCTATTGATAGACATATTGTTAAATAAACAGATATGTTTAACAGATTTTAGATTTATTTTTATGGAAGTGTTGTGAGTTCTCTGTCTAACCTCGTTGTTTTGTATATGATCACTTAGAGCAATATGTTCCCAAGTAGGCTATTTGACCGCTTGATTTTCACTTAATCATTCCTTAGCGCTTAATCTTTATGAATTCGGTTTAGTTCACTATAGTAAACTAGATATATTCTGCGTTTATGACAACCTCCTACCCTCGTCCTAATTTTACTGAAACGCCTATCTTTGTGTCTACATGTCTCAAATATTTCGTTTTGGGTTTTTAGGTCTTCATATCTTTAACACCGCCCGTTCTAAGGATCATCCTTGGTTTTTTCTAGCGAGTTAAGGTGTTATACCATGCATTCTACTATAGTCTGATAATATGCTCGATGATCCGTAGGCGAGGTATGAAAACGAACTTTTGCTGCTTCAGCTACCTATTAGGTTCTTAGATGTTTATTAAGCGTTTTTGTCTGGCTTAAGAGCTGTTGAATATCCGTTTTTATAGATTTAAAGGCTGTTTTTTGTGCTACTTTATTGGTTTGTTTTAATAGTTTTTAGTTTTTATCCTATGAAGAACAGAGAGGTTTTAGTTGTTTATTATGTATAGGAGCTGCTAAATAGCTGTTTTATTGGTTCAAAGGTGTTCATTAATTGCCCTAATAGTGATGGGTTAGTGGATGATTAGCGGTTGATTAGTAGTTGAATAACGTCTTATTTGCTGTTCATACCTGTAACGCTAAGTGTTTTTCTATTGATAGACGTGTTGTTAAATAAACAGATATGTATACCAGATTTTAGATTTATTTTCATGGGGTGCTGTGAGTTCTCTGTCTAACCTCGATGTTTTGTATATGATCACTTAGAGCTATATGTTCCCAAGTAGGCTATTTTTTATATTTGACCGCTTAATTTACACTTAATCATTCCTTAACACTTAATCTTTATGAGCTTGGTTTGGTCCACTATATTAAACTTAATATATTCTGCGTCTATGATAGACTCCTGCCCTCTTCTTAATTTTACTGAAACGTCTGTCTGGTATGTCTCGAATATCTCGTTTTGGGGGTTTGGGACTTCATATCTTTAACATCGTCCGCTCGAAGAATCATCGTTGGCTTTTTCTAGCGACTTAAGGTGTTATACCGGGCTATATGATGATGATGAGCCCGATGAGTCGTAGGCGAGGTGTGAAAACGAACTTTTGCTGCTTCAGCTACCTATTAGGTTCTTAGATGTGTATTAAACGTTTTTTGTCTGGTTTAAGAGCTGTTGAATAGACGTTTTATAGATTCAAAGGCTGTTTTTGTGCTACTTTAGTGGTTTGTTTTAATAGTTTTTAGTTTTTGCCTTATGAGGAACAGAGAGGTTTTAGTTGTTTATTATGCTAAATAGGCGTTTTGTTGGTTCAAAGGTGTTCATTAATTACCCTAATAATGGCTGGTTAGTGGATGATTAGTGGTTGATTGGTGGTTGGATAACGTCTTATTTGCTGTTCCTAGACGTTCATAACTGCTTATATCTTTTCAAAGCTTTTCATTAGCTGCTTATTAGGCATAAGGACTCTAATCCGATATTCGCATAAGTTTAAGTTCTTGCGTTTTACTTTCATAGATAGAATGCTAGCTAGTCACTAGCCTATTGATAGAGAGCTAGTAATAATGTTGGATATTAATTAGATGCTGCATTTTCAGAGATATGTATAATTACATATTTTCTGATGCAATACAAAATTATTCGTATCCATAATATTTAATATTATCTAGCAGCTGTATTCGCAAGCATCTGCTTTAGTGGGTTATTGTATGTTTTTATTCGATCCCGATCAGTTCAGGGCTGTTTTTGGCTACTTATTATTGAATAGGAGCTGTTAAATAGCCGTTTGATGGATTCATATACCATTTTTAGCTACTTTAGTGGATTATTTGATGTTTTTACCCTATCGGAAATGTTATTGGTTGTTTGTTTTGTATAGACTGTTAAATAGGGTTTTATGGGTTCAAAGTCCTTTTTTAGGTACTTTAATGGTTAATTGGATGTTTTTTTTTATCCTATCAGAGTATTTATTGGTTGTTTATTTTGTATATATGGGTGCTGTTAAATATGCTATCATGCACTGACCTATTTATATATCCAAACGACAATCATAAACCTGCTATATGATAATCATAGACCTAGTATAGGACAATCATAGACCTACTATGGACCAATCATAGGACGTTTATAGGGCACTAATAAGCATACCCATAAGCCAAGTATAGGTCTGACAGAACTTGTATAGGTATACTAGGGGTTTTATATGTTCAAATATCATTTTTTAGGTACTGTAATGGTTTATTCGATGTTTTTATCCCATCAGAAAGGTTATTTGTTGTTTAATATTTAAACTGTGTTGTGCATGGTATAGATTATAGGTATTAACAAAGTAGGTGATGTATAGGTTAGCTTTTATCTGTTTTCTTCTCTTGTTTAGTGACGGAAACGACTAATTTTTTCGTGGTTTGTCGATTATATGAGGTCTCTACCCATTGGGATCCTATCGTATATACCATAATTTTGACGCATATTAATTGCTTATTTACTTCGATCATGTCAGTTGACATTAATTATTAATTGCTTACTACATTCGCGGAATAATTACATATTTTCTGATGCAATACTTAGTTATTCTTATCCATGCCGTTTAGATTTCCAGCAGCTACTATATTAATTCCAAACCGGATGATCTTGTCTCCTGCTAGGACTCTATGGTTTTATACCTCTAGCGCTGTTTTTTACTTGATATTTTTGAAATATTGCTTCACTAGTCGATAGGTATACCCATCATCTACCTGTTTACCAAATTTCGCCTCTCTCTACCTTTAGTCATAAGGGTCCTAATCGCAAAAACTATATCTCCCGAATCAGTTAGACCATCGACTTCTGGGTTTTTCGTAATGGTTTGTTACGTCATCCGTAATACAATTCACATATCCTTAGCGACTTTAACGAGCGAACATATAGCTCTAGTATACCTCACCCCTGCAGGCCTCGAGATTTTTCATATTTACTTGTTGCATTACCCTAAATACGAATCACATGTTACATTATTTCTAACAACCTTAACGAGTCGTATGTCTTAGTACACCTCGACCTGCGGTCTCGGGATTTTTTTCATAGCTTGTTTCGTCATCCTAAATACGAATCACATGTTGTGCTATCCCTAACAACCTTAGAGAGCCGTAAGTGAGCATATATTTTTAGCACACCTCGACCTGCGGTCTCGGGATTTTTTCTAAATAACTTGTTACGTTCCCTAAATACGCTTCACATGTTTCACTATTTCTAACAACCTTAGCGAGCTGTAGGCGAGTCTATGTTTTTAGTACACCTCGACCTGCGGTCTCGGGATTTTTCATATTTACTTGTTGCATCATCCTTAATACGAATCACATGTTGCGCTATCCCTAACAACCTTAGCGAGCCGTAGGCTAGCATATATCTTTAGTACACCTCGACCTGAGGGTCTCGGAATTTTTTCATAATAACTTGTTACGTCACCCTAAATACGATTCATATGTTACGTTATTTCTAACAACCTTAGCGATCCGAAGGCGAATATATGTCTTAAGTACACCTCGACCTGCGGTCTCGGGATTTTTTAAAAATAACTTGCTATTTACCCTAAATACGATCCACATGCTATATTATCCTTAACAACCTTAACGAACCGTAGGCGAGCACATGTCTTTAGCACACCTCGACCTGCGGTCTCGGGATTTTTCAAAATAACTTGCTATTTACCCTAAATACGAATTACATGCTATATTATCCCTAACAATCTTAACGAGTCGTAGGCGAGCATATATCTTTAGTACACCTCGACCTGAGGGTCTCGGGATGGTTCATAATAACTCATTACGTCATCCTAAGCATGTAGCTAGCATCCCCCAAGTACCTAAGGCCTAATGCAGATGGCGCCCGACAATATGTCGTTTGACAGATGACGTATGACAGATGACATTTGACAGATGACATTGGACAGATGACATTTGACAGATGACATTTGACAGATGACATTTGACTTTGACTTTGACATTGACATTGACAGATGACAGATGATATATGACAGGTTACAGATGACAGGTGACAGATGACAGGTGACAGATGACAGGTGACAGATGACAGGTGATAGATGACAGGTGACAGATGACAGGTGACGTCATAATTAGCGTCACCCACGTCTGCGAGCTGCTCGGGCATGCGCATTTTGGACCTGTGGACCTGTGGATGCAGAATGCCCCATCTATAACTACTAATAGTAATAATAATAATAAACAATCTTTATTCAGATAAACATTTCAGAAAGATACAAGAATAAAAAAAAATAAATAATGATTTCTGTTCAATCTCGTAGCTTAGAGGGCAAAGTTCATCCATTCCTGGTAGCAATATGGTTGGTCTTCCATTAATCTATTAAGTACTAAAAGTAAAAATTAAATTGACAACCTCTCAAGATTGCCCCGAACAGCCACTGCGTGATTTCTAGTCTTGTCTACTTGTCAGTGGCTTTTTCATTTATTTTAAAAAATGCCTATCAAACAAAAGGTAAATATGTACAATAACTGAGTTTATTTAAAAACAGATAGATATTATTTTTCTTTTCTCTCATTGGCTCCTGGAAATGAAAAAAAAAATAGAAAACTGAAGTGTAATACTTTAAGAATGTTATACCTTCTGACGCTTATTTGTTGGAAAGTATTCTTGTGTTTCCATTTTGCGTTTGTTGGTTACTTTATGTTTGGCTTGGTCTGTTTTTCCAATTGCCCCTTGAATATCACTCATAAATTTGTTGAAATTATCATCATCCAATGTGTCAATCCAATTTTTAAACTGTGCCCGTCTACTTCCATGTTATTTTGGTCCATAAATTCTTCCGATTCTTGCTGTGTACATTTTTCTAGAAGGAACTTTGCAATTTCTTCTTCTTTTGGTGGCTTAATCATTGAATTATCTCCTAGCGTCTTTGCTGTATTATCTGCAAAATAGTTAGTACCCATGCGCTCCTCATACATCCGTACCAAGTGAACATGCTTATACAATGTATTATTTACAGTATATTCCGGACATTCCCATGTATAGTATATCCATGTATACAGATCTTACATACTCTACAATATAATGTTCTACAATTACTTTCACACATTTGTGTGATATTTATGTTGTAAAAAATATTTTCTTTGGATGATTTTACCTGAAACTTTCCTAAATGGTTTGGGACCACAATTACCTTGACTTTATTTTTAATTTCTTTCGCTTTCTTGTGAGCTTTAATAATAATTCTATCCTATGGTAGTTATTGGCATTTGGTCTTTTAGTATCTAATATTCTCACCCACATTTTGATGTCCACTAATTCTTCTATCCCACCCAGTAGTTTTTCGATTGTTACTCTAGGATTAGTCTTTAATTGGTTGGTGTTAAGTCCATTATTTAAAGATTCAATAGCCATGATGGTGTTAATACCTGTACTCCTTCTGTAGCAATGTCTGTTTTCCATAACTTTAACCCAAGTATTGTAATACTTGGGGTCATCATCACTCATAAAATGTTTAGCATTTATCTTTTGCTGCAACTTTTCAGTAAGTGCACCTAAAATGTTATAAGTTAAAAAGCTTGTATTGAACTACGTAATACGTATATACAGGGTGATTCAAAAGTACTTTGACACACTTCGGGAGGTAATTGCCGGCAATATTTTAAGATAAAAAGTTTTTATAAACAGTGGTCCTTGGCGACTTCGTTACGGATATACAAGGTGTTGAAATGTTACAAGGAATAGTACTAATTTTTAAATAAGTCCTTAACGAGTTATTTTCTTTTTATGAAATTTAGTGAATTAAATAAGCATCTAAGGACGCTTATTTTCAAAGTATTATACGTTCGAAAATTTAACCAGTGGCGTCGGTACAAAATGTTACTATTATATTTTTTCTGAAAACTATGCTACACCACTGACTTATTTTATTTTAACTTTTTTCTTATGAATCCCCCTTTCATTTACAACAAAAAAGTCACGTGTTTTTTTTTTGATACGAGGGACGGTTTAAGGGTAAATGATTATTTTATTTGACTATACACAAATATTAGAAAATGTGTCTTAAATTGTTCAACCACTCAAATATTTATTAAATTGTAATTTAACAAACTAGTGTATTAATAAGGGCGATTATTAATCGAGACAATTTTAACGTGTGAGCGCAGCGAGCACATTAATTTTTTGAGATTATTAATCGCTATTTAATATACGCGTTAGTTACAATATTTTTCCGTCGATTGTCTTGTTAATAGATTATATTTTTTTTTTATTTAGAACCAAACTACATATTATAACAAAGCGAGGCAAATTTTTCTCAGAGAGCGATAACAAACTTTCACAATAACTATGTCTGGTCTTTGGAAAATCCCCATGCAGTTAGTGAACGACATTTTCAATACCAATTTTCATTAAACGTGTGGGGGGGAATAGTTGGCGATTACTTGATAGGACCTTTTTTTCTTCCACTTCGGTTTAATGGCGAGGCGTACCGACACTTTTTGGAAAATGAACTTCCTCCCTTATTGGATAATGTACCCTTAGAAACTCGAAGACGTATATGGTTTATGCATGACGGAGCTCCCGCTCATTTCAACATAGTGGCCAGGACTTATTTAAATCAAATTTATCCAAATCGATAGATCGGTAGGGGAGTTGAGGAAGGAAATCAACCGTGGCCACCAAGGTCCCCAGATTTAAATCCCCTTGATTTTTATTTGTGGGGACATTTGAAGTCAATCGTTTACAAAATGCCAGTCGAAAATCCAGAAGTGCTAAGAAACCGATTAATCGATGGTTTTGAAGCAATAAGAAACATACCAGATATCTTAGCACGCGTACAAGATTCCATGCAAAGGAGATTAGATGCCTGCATCTTGGCTGAAGGTGGACATTTCGAACAATTTATTTAAAAATCACTTAATTTCGATAACATACTTATTTATTCAAGTTATACCTTAGTAAATCTTTCAATTTAAAACACATTTTTTAATATTTGTGTATAGTCAAATAAAATAATCATTTGCCCTTAAACCGTCCCTCGTATCAAAAAACACACGTGATCTTTTTTGTTGTAAATGAAGGGGGGATTTATAAGAAAAAAGTTAAAATAAAATAAGTCAGTGGTGTAGCATAGTTTTCACAAAAAATATGATAGTAACATTTTGTACCGACGCCACTGGTTAAATTTACGAACGTGTAATACTTTGAAAATAAGTGTCCTTAGATGCTTATTTAATTCACTAAATTTCATAAAAAGAAAATAACTCGTTAAGGAGTTATTTAAAAATTATTACTATTCCTTTTAACATTTCAACAATATCTCCGTAACGAAGTCGCCAAGGACCACTGTTTATAAGAACTTTTCATCTTAAAATATTGCCGGCAATTACTTCCCGAAGTTTGTCAAAGTACTTTTGAATCACCCTGTACATATTAAAAGCAACTAAATAATTTAGGATTTTTTTTAAACATACGCAGAAAAACTTCCTGATCTTGACCTAATCTATTCGTCAAAAAAAATGCCACTGGAAATCCAACATTTCTATCATCTTTAACCAGTACTATTGTTAAATCCATTCCTCTTCTATTTGTCCCATGTGTTCCATCCATGCAAATTATGTCCGGAAACATTTTAAGCTTTTCTTCCATTACGGAGTTCATAAAACCTAGACCAAAGTCTTCCTTCTTTAATACTTCATGCGTTTCACCTATGATAATATACCAACACCAAATTACCTTCCACCTTATAAAACATTGCCATAATTCCTTATCTATTCATTTATTTCAATAGTAAAAATATAAATACATTAGTATGTATTTACACGTCGATGGACACCAACCACCAACTGTCACCGAACAACCACATAAATCATTCTAAAGCCCAAAGATATTTTTCATACAAAATAAACCCAGAAACAGTTATCAAATAAAAAAATATACCTATTTATAAGCATGATTCACATTATTTAATATTATCATCTTACCTTCTGGCTTGTAAAAAAAGCATTTTTTTTCCATTTGTATTCCATTCTTGTACCTTCCTAGCAGCTGCTACCATCTCACTGGGATCTCTCTCTTTATTGATGTTGTATTTTCTTGTCAAATAAGTGATGTCATCTCTGTTAATTAAATTTATTCTTTGCAGCTCTTGGGCTTCTGTTTTCCTAGCATCTCCTAAAATTCTATCGACAGATATACCAGTCTTCAATTTTTTTACAATACTATCTTTCTTTGATGTAGAAAGATGAAGACTTCTTAACTATTTTTCATGGCCGGCATGAGTCTTCCAAAAACTTATAGATATGGTCCCATTGTGGTAAAACCTACAAATCAAATGTGTTTTGATTGTTCCACCAGACTTTTCAGTTCTTTCATTATACTTAGCCCTCGACTTAGCCTTATGCCCTAAAAAAATATTACTCTCTGTCTCAATAATTATATCTACTCACATTTTTGGTTATACTACCTTACCTTTAGAATCGCTTCTATTGCAAATATAATATAATTCCTTGTAGTCATTTGTTTGATGTGTTCTGTGTGCAGAGTAACTGGTTTCAATATTCTCCACTTGTTTCCACGACTCATATTCCTGCATGCTAACAAACTGTGATGTAAATAATTCAGTACCTATAGCATGTTTTTCTTCAAGATGTTTACGTAAAACCTGATAACTTTTGAGTTCATTTCTTTTTTTGCACATCGGACAAATGATTCGACATTCCTTTGAAGTAGCAACAAGTTTGTGAATACGCTTCTTGTGACGGTTAAGTAACTTGATGCAACTGAATTTCTTCAGGCAAAGAGTACACATTGCATAAGACGATGATGTTGGCTTTTCTCTGGAAGTCCCTGGATCCATTGCCTTTCTATTTACTTATACTTATACCTTATTGTTCTAACAAACTTCACCGATCAACAATTTGCTAATCTCATAAAAAAATGTATTTTGCATACAAAGACTACACAGAATGCAAAGCAAAATAACAAATAATCAGAAATTAGAATAGGTACAAACTTTCTTCCTGCTTTCTGTTATTGTGAATAACTTCCCGCGCCAAAAACAATGAATGTCATCAAATGTCATTCTTGTCAACGAAATCTAAACCAATCACAGCCCACGTCCCCTGTGACTTTTACTGTAGTCTCTAAATAACTCACCACCCTTTTGCTCTCACGTCATTGGTTGCAATATGAGTCACCTAAGATTTTTGAAAAAGTGATCTCTAATAACTACATATCCAAACAAACTTACCTACCTTTTTAATGTAAACCTATTTATATACAAAACGGCACGAATTCTCTCGTTTTTCGAGAAATGACACCAAGAATTTGTCATCGATCAGCTGATATTAGGACATAATAATAGCCCCAAATTGTGCCAGATTAGTAGTGAACAGTAATGAGCCGACTTACGAATTGCGTTTTTGTGCATTTTGTTATATTTGATTAAGTACATTTTAAAAATGTTTAGTGGTTTTGGTGCCTTTTATTTTTAATTAAAATTTTAATTACTTTCGTATGGCCAGAAAGTATATCTACGATTATTGTTCATTTGACCAATAATTTACAGATTCAAATTTTATTATTCTTCTTTTATGGGTCAAATCATTATGGATCATAATTATTATTGAGTGCGTTGCACGTTAGTTGTCATGGATAAGTAATAAGTTACATAAGTTTTTGAAATTCTTCTTCTTAAAATTAAAATGTCTGTTCGCAAAGTTAAGTTTCTAATGTATATTTTTGCAATTTGTATATTATGACGAACCAGGTAACCAATCGTTCTGAAAATGTGGTCATTTACATAAACGGATATGGTCGATTTATTTAAAATATTTTTGACAATACACTGTTGTCACTTCTACCAGAAATTAGTGGCAATTTCGATATTTTAAATGGAATATCTTGCAGTTTATTTTCGTTTCAAAACCACTATTAATTTTTTAATAACTTTCTTTAATATTATCTCTTACCGTTTCTAAAATATAATTAAATTCCAATTTTTTGACGGAAAACGTTAACTTAAAGAAATGTTGATATTTTTTTAACTTTGTAATATTAAGACACTGAAATTTTCTAAAAAGTTAAATAATACCAGTGAGCTTTTCAACCCTATGCACAAATATTGCTATAAACAGAGTGATTTAAAAATACAGTTGGTTAGTTGAAAAAGTGACTACAAATATAGGTTTTCAAATGTTACACCGTGTAATATTATCTCTGATTTAAAAAGCTACTTAAACTGGCATTTTATTTTTGTATATAGGGTAAACTATCCAATCGTTGGCACTCAACCAATTATTGGCGCCGCCTTCACGATTTTGTTAATTTAAAAAATCTTGCTAAAATAAAACCAAAATATAGAATATTAGAGTGATAGCGGCAACCCTGCCTAATGTTTGTCAGCCCTTACCCAGTTTGTGTCATTTGGCGCCAGTTTTGTGCATTGAAAAGTTTGATACAATATCCTGAAAGCCCTGTCAGATTAGCGTTTAAGGTAAGAATGTTGTTAGTAATTATATGATATTTTTCAACTTTAAATAAACAAATTGAGGTATGTAGCTGTTGTATGTTATAGATAAACCTTGTCTTAAAGATAAAAATTATGTAAACCTATTGTAACCTAACTTTTTATTAATATTTTTGGGGTGCCAATTATGGGGTATGTGAATTGCTTGGTTTCTAATTGTTGGCACCCATGCCAACTATTAGAATTATCAAATTATTTCTAGCACTAATTATTGGCACCCGCTTTTGATTAGCATTTATTTGCCTAGGTACCTACTCGTACCTACTTTTTTTAATACCTACCTAGGTATTAAATAAATATCTAAATATATAAAGTATTTCCAAAATAATGCGTTACATCATTTAAAATTATTTATTTCTCAGAGCATCAATTATCGTATTTTTCCTACATATTACAAGTTAATAAAAAAAACAGCTAAGAATAAAAACTTTCTAGTGCCTAGGTAATAACAAATAAAAACTTTTTTCGTATTGTTGTATACGCCGTATAGGTACCTAACTTGGTCATGTACTTTCAGATGGGAAAAATTATAAAGAAAGCGAATTAAAAGTCAAATAAAAAATATAGTGAAGAATTAATTCAGAAAGCTCTAAGTGAAATAAAAAATGGAGCTCCAAAAAAGTCGATAGCCAAAAAATATCACATACCCAGATCTACTCTTCAATTCCGATTAGGGCAAACATTTTCAAAAATTAGACCTGGACCAAATACTTACCTAACTGAAAATGAGGAACAGCTTCTTGTAGAATGGATATTAGAAAGTCAACAAAAGGGGTTTCCAAGACGAAAAGTTGACGTACAAATATTCGTTAAACAATTTTTGGATGCTGACAAGCGTCCAAACCCATTTGAACATAATATGCCAGGTAATTAATTGGATATCTTACTATAAAACGTATGAACGCGACATGTTCGTGCGCGCGACTCGTACATTATTTCATTAATTGGTATTTGTTGATATAAAAAATATATACTATTTGATATTATTTTTTAGGTGACCACTGGTATAGGTCGTTTTTAAATCGTCATCCAGTTTTAACCCACCGAACAGAGGCGGTAACAAGCGCTTCATCTAATGTTTCTGAAAACGATATAAAAAAGTGGTTTGCTGATATCGAAACATATTTAAAATCAAAGGGGTTCTATTATATCTTAGAAGATCCCAGTAGGGTCTACAACGGCGATGAGACCTGTTTCCAGTTCTGCCCTAAACTTGGAAAAGTATTAGCAGCCAAAGCAGAGAGAAATGTATATGAAGTTGATAGAGGTCAGGCAAAACAAAATTTAACTGTTATGTTCAGTTTTTCTGCTTTAGGTGATGTGACTCCGCCATTAATAATATTTCGCAATAAAATAATATCAAAAAATATATCAGACAGCATTCCAGATCACTGGGGTATTGCATCTACTGAAAACGGTTGGATGAAATCCCAAGTTTTCGTAGATTACATCAAAGGAATATTTTATAAAAATCTCGTCAAAGAAAAAGTTTTATTTCCAGTCATACTTTTTGTTGACGGTCACCAAACACATCTCACATATGAGCTTAGTGAAGTGTGCACTAAGTTGCAAATAATTTTAGTGGCGTTATATCCCAACGCTCCGCGAATCATTCAACCTGTAGATGTTTCTTGCTTTAAGCCACTTAAGACTTTTTGGAAATATGGCGTAGGGGAGAGCCACCAACAGTGGCCATCCTTTTTTTTATTTCCACGTATTTCAAAAACGTTTAAAAAATTTATGCTTTTTCCATTATTTTTGACTACATATACGATAAGGCTGTACAAATATGACTCTATTTAATTTTAAAAAGTATAGGATATTTTCCTAAATATGTTTTTAAAAACATACCACTATGGCCACTGTACCGAACCACATAGTGGTACAGTGGCCATAGTGAAAAAGCATACTAAAGACTGTTTTTAAGTTGGTAATAAGTAATAAGACTTCATACAAAATCCTTTAATTAGGAAATTTATAAGTATACACATCGAAAAATAAAAGAAAAATGTATCATATAAATGCAATTTTTTTTATTCAAATAATTTAAGGAACAGTGGCCACCCCTTTATAATATATGAGAGTAGTGGCCAATGTACCCTCCGTTAAGGTGGCCACTGTAAGAAAGGGAACATAAAAAATAAAACCTTACCTAACAGAAAAACAATGCAGATTCTTTAGCCTTTTACCACTGAACTTCTTACTGCAATAGCACATCCTTAAGAAGCATGCTGTGTGACTGAAACACTTACCAGCTTTGAATGATTAAAACGAAAAGTCACTCTAATAAAAAATCATTCCACATCGAATTTCAATTTCAAGCCGGCCATTTAACTGAAAGTATTCGGCGCGCCACGTGCTGGAAACATACTTAAGCACGGATTCAAGAGAGGGCGCTAGCGGTGTACGTTTTGTAAGAGAATAGTCACTGGCGGCCACTGTACCTGCCATGGCCACTGTTGGTGGCTCTCCCCTACTAACCTGGAGAAGAGAAAATCCATACTGTCAATTAGGTAAGCAACATTTTGCTCCAATTTTGGATAAAGCGTTAAAAAATTTAAAGATTGAAACTATTGTTAAAGGATTTGAAAGTTGCGGGTTATTTCCATGGAACCCAAATGCCATTAACTTTACTAAATGTCTTGGCAAAAAACAAGAGGCAACAGAGGCACTCATTAGTGATAAATCTGATTCTTTACCCCAGATAGGCTCTGAAAAAAACATTGATTTTGATTTTTTTTGTAAAATGTTGGACAAAAATATCCTTCAAGAACTTCAAAGCGAGGATCCAGATCATAAGAATTGTAGATATTTTAATGTTTTATTAGATATCTACTCTAAGTTATAACCATCCAATTTAAATATCTGTGCAGATGATAGAGAACTGGTGGAGATTGATACATATGAGATAGATGTCGCGGAAATTAAAGAAAACTTATCATTTTCCGAAGAAGAATGGTTAAACATGCCAGTTGTTTTTGAAATTTCCCAGATAGACAATAAAGAGAAACCTATGAAAACAGACTGTGTTCAAAGAACTAAAAATGAACAATTAGCAAATAATGATTTTAGCATTTTTAATGGTAATAAACAAAAGGAAAATACAAAACAATCTGAAATTGCTAGTAAAGACACTATTCCTTACTTTGGCACGCCTGAAAATAAAATAAAATTGAATATAATTCAAAATATAAAAATAAGTCCAAATAGGCGGCCCAAAGAAGATGAAGGTGAGGAAAAAATAAACGATAGTAAAAACGATGAAATTTTAGGAATCAGCAACATGAAAACCGGTCACTATTTAGATACAAAACAACCTGAAATTGCTAGTAAAGACACTATTCCTTACTTTGGCACGCCTGAAAAGAAAATAAAATTGAATATAATTCAAAATATAAAAATAAATCCAAATAGGCGGCCCAAAAAAGATGAAAGCGAGGAAAAAATAAACGACAGTAAAAACGATGAAATTTTAGGAATCAGCAACATGAAAACCGGTCACTATTTGGATCCTATCCCTCATCAGAAAAGTATATTTGATTACTTAGAAAAGCCTAAAACACCCGAAAGAAGCGGCAAAAGAAATTCAACAAGAACATCATTTGTTTTGGTCTCATCCGATTATAAAAAATGCCTTCAGGAAAAAGAGGAAGCGAAAATTGAGAAGGAAAAGAAAAAAGATGAAAATAAGTTAAAAAGAGAAGAAAATAAAATAAAGAGGCAAAAAAAGCTGCAGGTTAATAAAGGAACTAAAAAAAAGAAGAATGAAGTTGGTTTAAAGAAATTACCTATTAAAAAAATACATAGTTACGCGGATATATTTTTAGAGGCAACTGAAAGTATAGAAAGTAGCAGAAACGATGAAAATCATGTAAAAAAATTGTTTGCACCTGAATGTAAAGAGAAAGAGAAAGAAGAAACATTTACATTTGATGAATCCATTTTAAGTCAGAATATAATTGTTAAGAATGGATCGTGCTTTATCTGTACATATAATATTGGCTCGACTAATAATATAGGGGTAAAGTGCTCTAAGTGTACTAGGAATTACCATTATAAATGTTTGATAAAAGACCAGGTTTACAGAAAATCATTTGTTTGCAAAAGTTGCTTATGTTCAAATACTTAGTACTTTTTTATGGAAGTAGTCCATCTCACAGTGGAGTGAATATTTATTAAGGGTAATGAAACACTCAGTCTGCTCCACTAGTTATATTTGATTAAAATTACTTTGGACATGTTTCGAAAGCAAAGGCTTTCATCTTCAGCGAAAATTCGCCAATTAACAACACAATTTTCGCTGAAGATGAAAGCCTTTGCTTTCGAAACATGTCCGAAGTAATTTTAATCAAATATAACTAGTGGTGCAGACTGAGTGTTTCATTACCCTTAATAAATACTTAGTACTCTGTTAATTAAATGTACGTTTGTGAGAAGTGTGTCTTAGTTATTTTTGTAAAATATTATGTTTTTTGATATATCTTAAAGAGTTTTTCTAAATAAATGTTTAAAACCCATGTTGTATTTAATTATTTTAAATCGCGAATATGGTGCCAATAATTGGACGTTTTAGGTAGTATGCCGACAATTGGCATAAGGGTGCCAACCATTGGCATATGGGTGCCAACCATTGGAAATTCATGAATTTTGACATTTTGCTAATTTTTACTTAATTTTTTGTCAAAAATATGCAAGTTTGTTGTTCTTATCAAATACTTTAATCACATTTTGAAGCAAAAAATCAACTAACAGTTTATTGTTACTTACTGCTTTATTTTTATAAACAAAAACTTGAATATGTTTCCTTAAAGTGCCAACAATTGGGTAGTTTACCCTAGTATCTTTAATACCTAATTAGTCAAGTTTTTAATTTATAAACGATTATTTTTGTAAAAATTCCCGACAATTTCATTTCCATTCGGTTTTTAGTAGGTATGCCATGATAAACTCTTGTTTGGCATAAAAATTATTTCACTGTTATTGTTGTGGTATTTTGTTAATTATTACCGATATGTGCTGAATACCGTAAGATTTATGGCGCTTTTAAAACTCAGTAAAATTTTTCTGGATTCGTGAAAATTTCCTGAGGTTGATTGGCGGTAACTTTGGGAACATTTAATTAAACATTATTCATGTTCTAGCGGGAGTTTTATTACACTGGCCAAATAAAATAAATAAATTCATAAGAACTGCATTTGAACAGTTTTCGTCTAAGATTTTTATAACGCTATTCAGCACCGTTATGGGTAATAATTCACAAAATACTACAACAATAACAATAGTAACATCATTGCTATGTCAAATGTCGTTGGCTGTTTCGTCATATACGTCTAACGTGAATCACCGTTTATAAATATTTTTAATTTTATGTAGAATTATGCAATTAAATTAGTCATAGTCATTTCCGGGAATCCTGCTATAAATTAACAGCTCGCTCAGGTCCTGGAAAAACGTTATTGCCCTTAAATTTTCGCGCTATGATCATAAATATAGGGGAGTTAAGATAAGATGAATAAAACCAAAAAAAGTATTAACTAATTATTTTATTCTTACTTGGCAAGCTCTCTCGTCGCTATTATAACAATGTAATAAATAAATTTATTTTAAAAATACATTTTATGGTTTTAAAATATTTAACATCGAAGGCATTTTATGTTAAATACTTTAAAATTTATTACTGTATTTACACTTTTAAAAAATATACATTTCTAATAAAAAATTCTATACAAATACATTTTACGTTTACAGTTTTACCTTGCTTTTTTACCACTAAATAATATACCTTAAGTATCTATAATACGAAAGTACATGTTCTGAGCAATACGTTGGAACTATACAACTACTGTCTTTTGTTTGTACATTTACTAATACAAAACATACATTTAAGTGATTACACAATATTAAATATATTTAATATAAAAGCTCTAAATTCTACTTTGCAGTAGCCAATAAACGTACATTTTTAAAATGTAATAAACAAATTAAACTCTGTCAATTCGGCCAACAATATTTTACGACCCGCATTAAATTTAAAAATTACTTTATTTAATTGTTTAATTCACAAACTTCTTTAAAATTCATTTATACATACAACCAATGTTTTGCTTTAAATCTTCTTACTAACTTTGTTTGTCTCATGTCTTCATGTTCTTCAACCGGTGTTATAGAAAATGCTATTCTCTAAAAAAAAAAACACGAATTGAACTTATACTGCATTTAATTTATTTTGCTAATTTATTTTAGGTCTATATTTTTTGACTCAAGGGAAAGACAAGTCCTCTGTAACATCTACCTGTTATTGGATATACTGTATTATACAGGGTGTCCGGAAAATACGTGTACAACGTTTGACGACAGACTCCTGACGTCAAAATAGGTCGATTTAAGCCGACTTAGTTATATCCAAAATTGTCTCGTTTAGCCGGTAGAGGGCGTCAAAAATTTGTAAAAATATTGGTTTTTCCTAAATTACGTGAAAACCTGCTAATCGATTTTAATGATTTTTAGTGTGTAGACTAATACTATAAAATTACGTTTTCTAGTAGTATAGTCACCGGCTGTAAATAAGTGGAAGTGTTATAAAAGTGATATAATACGTCAACATTTCTCCTTATTTTTTATATGAACGGCGTTATGACAACCCAGATATTTTTGTAGAGTGACTGGATGTATTTGGAAGCTATTTTACCTCTTTAATATTTTTCGTTGAATGAGCTGTTTTGCCAGAATAAATTATTTACAATTACCTGCATACATCAATTATTACCAATAAAAATAAAACAAAGTAGGTACAACAAAGTTGAAAGTATGTATTGTAAGAAACTAAGTAAAACAAAAACATTACTTAAGCAAATGTGTAAAATGACCGCCATCTTGCTGAATACACTTATTAACACTCCTTAAAAAATAATATTGGACCCTATCTAATGTCTCGGGGTTATTAAAATGGTTGCCTGCATTTAAAATCCGCTGTAATAAATCATCGCGTGTGTTTACCGGAGTCTTGTAAACTTCTGTTTTAATAGCGCCCCACAAAAAGAAGTAACACATATTTAACTCAGGAGAACGTGGTGACCATTTTACTGGTGCATTGCCCCTTCCAATCCATCGGTTGGGATATTGATGATGTAAGTATTGCCGAACGGCAACGGAAAAATGGGGCGGGGCACCATCATGCATATACCACATTTCCCTCCGAAGTAAAAGGGGCAAATTGTCCAGAAGAATTGGTAATGTGTCTTGCAAAAAATTTAAATAAATATATACCTGTCTGGAATAACAATGGGACCAATAAGGTAGCGATCAATAATACCTGCCCAAATATTTAATTTAAATTGATGCTGATGATGTGCAACTTTAATGGCATGTGGGTTTTCATCGGAATAAATATGTTCGTTGTGCAGATTGGTTACTCCAGATCTTGTAAAGCACGCCTCGTCAGTAAACATAATTGTTCTACAAAAATTTGGATCACGGATTCTTTTGTTTCTAATAATTTGACAAAATGTAAGCCGCATTGGGAGATCAGTCGTTAAAAGTTCCTAAACTTTTTGCACGTGATAAGGATGTAACAACTGTTCTTTTAAAACCTCATTGACAATCGTTTTAGGAACATGTAACACACGTTCTAAGCGACAGGTACTGGTACTTGGTTCTTCTTCCACTCTTTCCAGAATTATCTCTTCTGTTTCCACAGTTCGAGTTGTTCGCATACGACCCATGCCTTTAAAGTTTTTCTCAAAGCTGCCCGTTTCCCGAAGATGACGCTCGATATTGGCAAATGTTTGGTGGTTTGGTATTCGACGGTTAGGAAACCTCTCCATGTAAACCCTAACACTCTGACGCCCATTTCCTTGACAAAACCCGTATACCAGGAGCATGTCAACCTTCTCAGAGTTCGTATAATTTTCCAATGTTGATCGTATACTTAAGTAAATTTCATAGACTGGTGACAATTTGTCAATAATTGTCAAATTATTAAATGCCATAGCAACAAGGTCACTTAAAAAATTATTGTTACAGGTAATTTGATTTTAATATTATTACTAATAATACTAAAAATTGTAAATATTTTCTTCTGGCAAAACAGCTCATTCAACAAAAAATATTAAAGAGGTAAAATAGCTTCCAAATACATCCAGTCACTCTACAAAAATATCTGGGTTGTCGTAACGCCGTTCATATAAAAAATGAGGAGAAATGTTGACGTATTATATCACTTTTATAACACTTCCACCTATTTACAGCCGGTGACTATACTACTAGAAAACGTCATTTTATATTATTAGTCTACATACTAAAAATCATTAAAATCGATTAGCAGGTTTTCACGTAATTTAGGAAAAATCAATATTTTTACAAATTTTTGACGCCCTCTACCGGCTAAACGAGACAATTTTGGATATAACTAAGTCGGCTTAGATCGACTTATATTGATGTCAGGAGTCTGTCGTCAAACGTTGTACACGTATTTTCCGGACACCCTGTATATAATATGCATATATACCGGGTGTTTGTCAAAAGACGTTCACCCCTATAACTTTTTTAAATTTATAGATATTAAAATGAAATTTTGAGATTATGCATAAGAGATGAGTCTGCATTTATTGGCATAATTTTCAATTTGATAACACTTCCGGTTTGACCGGAAGTGACCTTGATTTAGATATTTTAAATGGGACATCTTGTATATTTTTACTTATTGGGATTCAGCATAACATTCTGAGTAAAATGACCTCTCACTTGTCATTTTTTGACGTGTTATAACATATTTATGTTTACTTTTTATTTTCAATCTAGAGTGCTACAAATTAATTAAATCTGTTAATTTACAGTCAAGTAGTATATGAAAATTAAAATTATGTCATAATAATTGACTTTCTAAGTTTCACAAGCGTTTAAAAAATGAAATTTTGTTTTCTTGACGTTTACTCCATTTTTCCAAATGGAACGATGGTAGTTCACTATCACTAGAATATTTAAAACGAGCATTTTTTTCCAACAATTTGATACCATACACTCCTATGCTATTTTAAAATTGACACTGAAAAATTTGCCTTAAATCACAATCGCAAGTTTAAAAGCGTTATACATTATAGTCCGAGAGCTCGTGAACCCTCCGAGTAACGGTCGTCCTGTAAGGCTAGTATTTTTTTTAGTAGCGAGTCATAGCATACTAAGTACGATAACCACGACCTGGCAGGCATCAGCCCTTATATTTTTTTAAATGTGAATAAAATTTAAAAAATAAACTAGTCGCTGTAAACTTCAAATTTTAATATGATTTAGTTCATTGACTGTAAAGTATAAAAAAAATTGACAGGCGATTTCGGCCAGCACAAGTATCTGACAGGTGAATCGAAAGGTGTGCAGTATATGATTGAAAATAAACTTATAACGTGTTCGGATTCCATTCTGCACACTGTTTACTTAAATAATAATATATGGTATAACGGTGCGCAACGAAAACTGCACAACTAATATAATATAGTTTAAATTTTACACTTTAAAATAATGCACAAAATAAAATCACATACACAATAATATTTTAATAATATAGTAGAACAAGGCTTCACGAGGATAAATCCTTATTACAACTGAATTTTATTTTTTTGATGGTTGTACGAAAGCAGGTATACGACCTTTCAATTCGTCCATTACTTAAACATTTAAATATTATATTATATAAATTTCAACTTTACAGAACAAAGTTTATTTTCAATCATATACTGCACACCTTTCGATTCACCTGTCAGGTATTTGTGCTCGCTGAAATCGCCTGTAAATTTTTTTTTATACTTTACAGTAAATGAACTAAATCATATAAAAATTTGACGTTTACAGCGATAAGTTTTTTTTTCTAATTTTATTCACACTTTCAAAAATATAAGGGCTGATGACGTGCAGGGCTGATGCCTGCCAGGTCGTGGTTATCGTACTTAGTATGCCACGACTAGCTACTAAAAAAATTACTAGCCTTACAGGACGACCGTTACTTGGAGGGTTCACGAGCTCTCCATCTATTATTGCCTCCCTCTCTTTTCTAAAGAAATATAAAGGCGGCTTTGAAAAACAATGGAATGGTTTTGAAAAGCAATATGGTTTTAACTTAAAGTTGTAATGACATTGCGCATAACGCTTTCAAATTTGCGATTGGGATTTAAGGCAAATTTTTCAGTGTCAATTTTAAAACAGCATAGGAGTGTATGGTATCAAATTGTTGGTAAAAAAATGCTCGTTTTAAATATCCTAGTGAACCACCATCGTTCTATTTGGAAAAATAGAGTACCTAAACATCAAGAAAACAATTTTTTTTTTAAAACGCTTGTGAAACTTAAAAAGTCAATTATTATGACATTTTAATTTTCATAATATACTACTTGACTATAAATTAACAGATTTAATTAATTTGTAGCACTTTAGATTGAAAATAAAAAATAAACATAAAAATGTTATAACACGTCAAAAAATGACAAGTGAGGTGTCATTTTACTCAGAATGTTATGCTGAATCCCAGTAAGGAAAAATATATAAGATGTCCCATTTAAAATACCAAAGTCCAGGTCACTTCCGGTCAAACCGGAAGTGCTAACAAATTGAGAATTATGCCAATAAATGCAAACTCATCTCTTATGCATAATCTTAAAATTTTATTTTATTATCTATAAATATAAAAAGTTATAGAGGTGAACGTCTTTTGAGAAACACCCGGTATAGTCCTGCACCTTATCTCCCGTCCTCTATAGTTCACTTATCAATTAAGTTAGAATTTTTGATAAATTGCAGATTTTATTTGCATTCTAGGGCGCATTACAGAAAAATATTTTTGTTTTTACAGAGTTACCCAAAAAAGTCTGACGCCATGATGTTATTTATTTTTTTAGATAACATGATATATTTTTTCAGGTAACATGTCCCATTTTTTCTTATTTATTTGGATGCCTCTTATAGTTACCCCCTAAAATTTTATTGAAATCGGTTCACTTATAAAGGCGAAAAAAAACGAAAATTTTTTTTTTAAATTATCCCGATTTTCATATCTGCATACTATACTTAGCAAAACTAAAATGGGGCATAATAATATTCGTAAGACCAAAAATAATTCAAAATTTAAGATCTGATCGATTCAAATTTAGTAGTCATTTGACGTACAAGTCAAAATCGATTGTTGATGTATGCAGGTAATTGTAAATAATTTCTTCTGGCAAAACAGCTCATTCAAAGAAAAATATTAAAGAGGTAAAATAGCTTCCAAATACATCCAGTCACTCTACAAAAATATCTGGGTTGTCATAACGCCGTTCATATAAAAAATGAGGAGAAATGTTGACGTATTATATCACTTTTATAACACTTCCACCTATTTACAGCCGGTGACTATACTACTAGAAAACGTCATTTTATAGCATTAGTCTACATACTAAAAATCATTAAAATCGATTAGCAGGTTTTCACGTAATTTAGGAAAAATCAATATTTTTACAAATTTTTGACGCCCTCTACCGGCTAAACGAGACAATTTTGGATATAACTAAGTCGGCTTAGATCGACTTATTTTGACGTCAGGAGTCTGTCGTCAAACGTTGTACACGTATTTTCCGGACACCCTGTATATAATACGCATATATACCGGGTGTTTGTCAAAAGACGTTCACCCCTATAACTTTTTTAAATTTATAGATATTAGATTGAAATTTTGAGATTATGCATAAGAGATGAGTCTGCATTTATTGGCATAATTTTCAATTTGATAACACTTCCGGTTTGACCGGAAGTGACCTTGACTTAGATATTTTAAATGGGACGTCTTGTATATTTTTACTTATTGGGATTCAGCATAACATTCTGAGTAAAATGACCTCTCACTTGTCATTTTTTGACGTGTTATGTTTACTTTTTATTTTCAGTCTAGAGTGCTACAAATTAATTAAATCTGTTAATTTACAGTCAAGTAGTATATGAAAATTAAAATTATGTCATAATAATTGACTTTCTAAGTTTCGCAAGCGTTTAAAAAATGAAATTTTGTTTTCTTGACGTTTACTCCATTTTTCCAAATGGAACGATGGTAGTTCACTATCACTAGAATATTTAAAACGAGCATTTTTTTCCAACAATTTGATACCATACACTCCTATGCTATTTTAAAATTGACACTGAAAAATTTGCCTTAAATCACAATCGAAAGTTTAAAAGCGTTATACATTATAGTCCAAGAGCTCGTGAACCCTCCGAGTAACGTTCGTCCTGTAAGGCTAGTAATTTTTTTAGTAGCGAGTCATAGCATACTAAGTACGATAACCACGACCTGGCAGGCATCAGCCCTGCACGTCATCAGCCCTTATATTTTTTAAAATGTGAATAAAATTTAAAAAAATAAGGATTATCCCGATTTTCATATCTGCATACTATACTTAGCAAAACTAAAATGGGGCATAATAATATCCGTAAGACCAAAAATAAGTCAAAATTTAGGCAATCTGATCGATTCAAATTTAGTAGTCATTTGACGTACAAGTCAAAATCGATTTTTAGGTTATTGGACATTCAGGAAAAGTTTATTCGGTACCGTCGCTAATATAGTTATTATCCTAACAAGTGCGGAAAGGGGCACTTTCTAAACGCAACTGCCGTTGCACGAACGACGCGTAACGGAGTTCGGGTAAGCAGTAAAAGTGACTTTCCGCATGAGTTAGGATCAACTTTTTTTCTTTCAACCATTTTTAAATTAATTTTTTTTATTTCAAAATTTTATGCATGCGGAAAAGTGGATTTTTTTAAACTGAAACGCATGCGGATTTACGACAAATTGTGCACGCTTGTAGGACAAAAATATTTTGCAAACTTCTTGGTGGTCATTGTACCGGGTGTACAACTAAATGGGGACTTCGGCTGTATCTTGGAAACCGTTTGCCGATGAAAATATTTAATATAAAAGGGATCAAAAGAAATTGCAGGAAATAATTTATTATTATTATATTTAACTCTTGTCACCAAAACAAAAAGCGGGATTTTCTCAAAAATCCTTTTAGTAAACGTATAACAAAGGTAGCGGTTTTTAATCTAATGAAAGTTTTGGATACCTTAAATTTTTGTTCTACCTTTTTGTTTAAGGATGGTAGAAGTGTACAAATATACAGTGAGTCCCAGAAGTAATGTCTAAATTTATTTAAAATCCAGCGGTAAGTTTTTTGAAAAAACGCTCGTACCCGTCGATTTTTATTTTTTAATGTATTTTTTTTGTGGTAATTTCATGTATACAAGGTAGCTCAAAAATAAGTTACGACCATCAACTTCATTTTTTTAAATGAAAACATATATTTTTTATTTCATTTTTGAATTTTGCATTGAATTCTAAACATGTTTCATGTACGATGTCCTATACATAAACTCAACAGTTATTGAAAAAATTAGGATTGAACATATCTATAAGTAAGACCTGTTTATTAAAAAAAAACACAACAAAATCAAATTAAATGTTGAAAATGTGCGCCATTTAAGGCTTGACAATATCCAAGACGATCAATAAACTCTCTTTGCACGTTTCCAACCATTTCCGGAGTTATGACACGCAAGTTAAGGGTTGATTACGTCACAGGTACTTTTTAAAAAGACCTTTATTTAAAACACTTAACAATAATGGTATTCTAACAGTATAAACTTAGAACTAACTATTACAATATTAAACCTACTATTTATATATAATTTATTGATGACTTTGTAATAAAAATTGGGACTGCAATCCGATGTTTTGCTGATGCAATTGCTTAACTGCATAGGTTCACCGAACCGTAATTTCTCCATCCCCTGGGGAAGTTTTGTAAGGGACGAACAAAACTGGCTGCTTCGGGTCTTCTTCGTCTTGAATTTGGTTTCCTTCTGGGGTTGTTTTTGTTTTTTTATTTTTGGTCCAGTATTGCTTAGCCTTGAAGAATGCGAATATGAGAACTATAGTTGCAACTATGTATATAGGTGTTGTCCAGAAATGAGTGTGAATAGTGTTCCACGTTTCTGTGTGAAGGGATTCTAAATGTTCTTCTTCTTTTGCTAATTTATGAAGTTCGTCAAGTGGGATCTTGTCTAGCTTGAGTGGCTTTACTTTTGGTTGTTGGTCCTGGCTTTTTACTTTGATTTTAGGTAGTGTTAGCGGTTCTTCTTGGAGTATTGTTTTTGAATTTATAAATGCCTCATCGTTGGTCTTAAATTCACATCCAGGTGGTAGTTTGATAAGGAATATGCCTTCGAGTACCATAATTTTTGAAGAAATGCAATGAGTTGATATTTTGGTGGCTTTGGGAAAAATTGCTATGTAGTGGGTTTCTGACATTTCTTGTATTAAAGTTGTATTGACGTAAACGGGTACCATCTGGCATGATGCTTCTTCATTGGTAAGTTGAAGGATGTCTCCAATACAGTCTTGAGTTCTTGTGTGTTCTTGAATGAACTTCTCAGGACATAAGTAGGTTGATCCAGTTCTTCTACAGGGTAGATCCATATACTGGTAAAGTTCATTGTTGGAAGCTAAATACGGAGCTGGTGGAATAATTGTTGTATGGTTGTATGTGGGTACAGAAAAAAGATGAAAGTATAGGAACGGATCCGAGTAAAGTATTGGAAAGTGCAATACAAAGACAACAGTGTGGTTTGAGAAGTATCCATCAATGCTGATAATGTCATAATACTTCGTTAGGTCTTGTTCTTGAGTAAATGGAAGTTGATTTTCTGAGTGATGTTCTAGCATTTTTTGGATGGTCCATTTAAGTTCGTGAGGTTTAATGAGGCTATTATGAAGAACATTGATTTTTGTAAAGGTTATGGCTTCTTCTAGGTCGTTAAGGATCTGCATGACAATTTGAAGGGCTAAGTTAATTTGGTCCAAGACGTTTCTTGCTTGCAGGAAATGGCCAAAGTCAAAGATAAATTTGTTTAGCTCTGACTTAATTTTGTTGGTCTCGAATGCAATAGTTTCTTCGTTATGGCTTATAAGGGAGATGGTTCTGTTAAGATTTTCCATAACTTTATGGTTAAGGCTCGTGTGATAGTTTACTTGGCTGATAATGTTATTTTGATTATCTTGCAAGGCTGCGATAGCATTGTTGTATTTCTCAGCGTCTTCTTGGTCGAGATTTCCAGATATGGTTTTCACTATGCTTCCCAATCCATTTATCAGTCCTCTTCTGGATCTGTTAGGTGGGTAAATAGTGTATAATTTCTCTCGGGCAGTTTTTAACAGAAATTGTAGGCTTTGGTCAAAGTTTTGTAGGCTTGAGAAATATGGAAAGCTTAGTCCATTTTTTATTGCTTCGTTGACTGTTCGATATTGAGATTCCAAGGAGTCAATTTCTTCTGCTATTGGTTGTAGGTTCAGGTAGTGTATAAAATCATGGGTGCTAGTCTGGATTCTTGCTTGTCCTAGTTTGAGGGGGAGTATCCCAGGGTTTTCTTTCAGGTCTTGGATTAGGATTTCCTGGGCGGCCGTTGAAGTACATCTGCAAAGTATTTTTTGTGTTAGTGCCTTTACTGGGTTGATTTTTGATATTTTTTTTATGAACTGTCGTGTCTTGTGTGTCGATAGTGACTATGTTGTCGGTTTTTACTGTTTTTGGAGAGAATCTAGGTAGTAGTTTGTTACGTTTTACTGTTTTTCTCGTATATATTTTGGTACTGGGTTTATATGTTATTGGAACTTGTCTCTTGGAGTTTCTTTTTTCTATGTACTTCACTTTGGCTTCTTGAAGTTTTTCGTTTAGCTCTTTATAAATTGTCTTTGTTTTTTCTCTATGCTGTTGGGTATAATTGTTGATGAGGGTTTTACTGATGTCGATATCAAATGGATCTTGGGCGTCTAAGTGGCCAGTTAGAATGTCAATTGGTCTCATATTGGTCATGGAGTGAATAGAGTTGTTGTAGCCGAGGATGGCATAAGGCATTTGCTCTTTAATATTTAGATTTTTTTTCTTTTCTCGTAGGATTCTTAGATGTTCGACGAGGGTTGAGTGAAATCGCTCTATCATTCCATTGGATTGTGGGTTATCTGCGGTGGTATAATGGATTGAAATTTTGTGAGTATCTACAAATTCTTGCATAAGGCCATTTTTAAATTCTGTTCCACTGTCGGCAACTATCATGTGAGGTACTCCATGGTGAGTCATGAATATTAGAAGGGCATTGAGCACGTTAATTGCATTTGAGCCATCTATTGGATATGCCTGTCCATATTTGGAAAATGCGTCTATGATTGTTAAGAATTTCTGGCCTCCTGCTTGGAAAGTATCTAGATGAATAATTTGGAGGGGTTTGGATGGTGTTGGTGTCAACATGAATTTGGGCTTTGCTGGATTTCTGTCGTATTTATTGGCTTGGCAGATGTCGCAAATATTAATCATGTCTTCAATATCTCTTTTTAGGTTAGGCCAAAAGTATTTTTTTCGAATCTGGGTTTCCGTTTCATGAATGCCTCGATGATTAGTCTTGCTTTGATGGTAGTTTAAAAGGATTTCTTTTTGTCTTTCTTCGCAGTTGATGTCTTCTAATAGAGTGTTACACTTTACAAGGTCGAATGCAGAGTTCTTAAAGATTTCTCGAATTGTGTTACACAGAAATTGATAAAGTGTATCATCTTCAAAGAGTATTGCATATTTCTTTTTTGGTTCAATGTACTCTTTGAAGAATCGAATGATTTCATTTTTAAGGTTGTTTTTTCCAAGTTGGACATATAACCTTCTTTTGTTTGCAAATGCTTCTTCTTTTACTGTTCTTGCTGGGTTGTAGTTGACGGTCTTAAAGATGATTTGATTATTAAAGTAATTAAGAGGCTTCTCGCTGATAGGAATTCCTAGTATTGGATTTTCTTGAGTTGTATGTTGAGTGTCATCATCGCTGCTGTCATCGGTTTCGGGATTGTGGTTATCTTCGTTCTTCTTTTCTTCCGCGGTGGCTTGATCTTTGTTATTTGTACTGCATGTAGGTCTGGCATTTTTGTTTTGTCCTAGGCAGTCTTCTATAACTTTCAGTTCATCTTCGTTAGTTATGTCGGCTTCTGGGTCATAGTATATTGACGCTGGATTGTTATACAGGGATGATATGTCGTCTTCTGCATCGTCAGTTCTATTGAGTGTTTCTTTTGTATGTATTTCAATTCTAGAAAGGGCGTCTGCATTTGTATTTGATTTTCCTTTTTTGTATACAACTTCATAGTCAAATTCTTCCAATTTCAAGCGCCATCTGACCAGTTTCGAGTTTGGGTCCTTAAGGGAAAATAACCATTGAAGAGGGCGATGATCCGAAAGAATTTTGAATTTTCGTCCAAATAAATAAGGTCTGAAGTATTTTGTAGCCCAGACGATTGCTAACATCTCTTTTTCGATGGTAGAGTATTTGAGTTCGGTTTCGTTCAGGGTCCGGGATGCATAGGCGATTGGTTTGTCGTTGCCAACAGGTCCTTGCGAAAGCACAGCTCCAACTGCAAAGTTGCTTGCGTCTGTTGTGAGATTAAATGGTTTCGAAAAATCTGGATATTGCAGGAGTGGTTCATTTGTCAGGAGGTTTTGGCAGGTTTTAACACAATTCAGGAATTCTGGGGTGTGTTCGATTTTTACGTCTTTCTTAAGACAGTAAGTGAGTGGTTTGGTAATCTTGGCAAAGTCTTTAATAAATTTTCTATAGTACCCAAGTAGGCCAAGGAATCCTCTGATTTCTTTAATTGTTCTTGGTATAGGGTATTCTAGAATGGCTTTGATTTTGCTTGGGTTTGGTCGTATACCATCAGGTGTGACGATATGACCTAAAAAGCTCACTTCTTTTTTCAAAAATTCGCATTTATCGACTTGTATTTTAAAGCCGGTTTCTCTTAGTCGTTGGAAGATCTTTGACAGATTAACTAGATGTTCTTGTAGCGATGTACTGAATACAATTATGTCGTCCATGTAGACTAGGCAGATTTCTCCTTGAAGTCCTTTCAGTACGTTGTCCATGACTCGCTGGAAGGTGGCTGGTGCATTTTTTTAAGCCAAAAGGCATTCTTCGGTATTCGTAGTGGCCATTTTCTACGTTAAATGCTGTTTTCTGGATGTCTTGTGTTGCCATTTCTATTTGGTGGAATCCACTTGCTAAGTCTAGCGTAGTAAAGTACTGACATCTTCCAAGTTTGTCGAGAATGTCGCTAATATTAGGAATGGGGTATCGGTCATCGATCGTTTTCTCGTTTACTTTTCGGTAGTCGACTACAATTCGCCATTTAATTTTTCCAGAGGCATCAGGTTTCTTCGGTACCACCCATATAGGAGATGACCAGGGAGATTGACTTGGCCGGATAATTCCTTGATCTAACATTGACGAGATTTGTTTTTTCACCTCTTCTTTGTGTATATGGGGATATCTGTAGGACTTTGTAAATACTGGAACTTCATCTTTGGTCTTTATTTCGTGTTTAATCTGGTTGGTAAAGGTAAGTGGAGAATCTGGATGATGAAAGATGTCAACATATTTTTTGCATAGTCTTCTTATGGATTTTTCTTCTTCTAGGTTTAAATGGTCGGTTCGAATTTCAGGTTCCAGGTTTGGTTCAGGATCTTGTTGAGGCAGGATATCTGCGGAGTAAAGACTGAAGTTTTGTAGGTCAATCTTGCAGCTTTTCACTGGTCCTGTTAGGGCAATTTGAAGTTGGTCGTCTGTATTATTAATCAGTTCTGTCCAGGCTAGTTGGTTGCATGCTACGGTGAGGGTTTCTCGCAGGACAGCTCCTTGAACTTTTTGTTGAGGTAAGGTAATGTTGCCTTTGGTTTCTTTGACTGGAAGTCGCACTTTGGTTATCGTGTGAGGTTCTAGTTGGATGGAGTAGAACTGGGTTTTGTTGGTTTCGTAATATTCGATAGGAAGCACAGAATTTTCGGTACTAAGTAGGGAGGCTGGTAGGTCTAACTTGGCTTTTAGAAGTTTAAGGTTGTCAAGGCCTATGAGGCCGTCAAAAGTTTGGTGAAACTTGAAAAGGTAAAATTTAAAATTATTATTGGAGTTGAATTCAGGAAATATTGGAATTGTTGCGCAATAATCTTGCGAATGATTCTGGAAAATAGAAGTAACAATAAAGGGTTCATGTTGGATGTTATTTCGGTAGTATTTAAATGCAATGTCTGGATTAAGAAAAGATTTAGTAGCGCCGGTGTCAATAAGGAGTTTAAGAGGAGGGTTTGATATGGATATGTAAGGAAGTTCTTTTTTATCGGTGTAGTTGTGAAGCTCTACTATGTTTCTTCGTTTGCACTTGGGTCGTCGTGAAAATTTTCTTCTTCTTCGTAAAGATAGTGTTCTTCTTCTTGGTTGTAGTAATTTTGGGGATCTTGTTGGTGGTAGCTTTCGTCGGAGTAGCCATAGGGGTTGTAGGTGAAAGCTTCGTTTTGTTGTTCTATGTTAAACAATTCTTCAACAGTGAATTTAGGGGCAGATTGTTGTGGTGGTCTGAACACTTGAGCTTTGTTTACGGAATCTGTGTCCATTGGTGTCGTTTTTTGGAACTGGGATGGTCCGGGTCTATTGGTCCAAACATTTGGTTTAGGGGGTAGGCTGTTTTGAAACCTCGGTGATGGTTGACTGGATTGGAATCTTGGTGGTTGGAGAATAGGTCTTGATGGTTTAAAGGGTTGTTGTGAAGCAAAGTTAAATTGAGGCCTTGGTCTAAATGGCTGCTGGGACCACTGTGAGGGATGTTGCTGTGTAGGCCCGAATGGTTGCTGTATAGGCCTGAATGGTTGCCATTGAGGAGGTGTGAAGGTTGGAGCAGCATGGGGTGCTGATTGTCTTTGTAGTGGGGGTGTAGCTTTAAAGTTGGATGAAGCTGACGGTTGCGGGATGTTTAGGCTTTTCTGGAGGTATCTGATGTTGTTTTCCTCTTGAATGAATTGAATAGCAGTTGCTAGATCTTTTGGCCTCATTGCTCTTATTGTTGATCCCAAAGGTTCTCTTAGTCCTGCTAGGAAAGTGGTAAGAGCCTGTTGGTGGAAAAAGGATTTTTTACTTGTTTTGATGTTTGCGTCTACTGTATGCAATTCTACGTAGTTCGATATGGTGTTCAGTAGGGCCATAACTTTTTCATAATATTGTTGTGGGGCTTCGTTGGGGCTCTGGCGTAAATTTACTAGGTCTCTGGTCAGTGAATTTTCGTTACGTTGGTCGGCAAAGTTTTGTATAAGGGCATCTTTTATTTGGGGCCACTCGCTACATCCATAAATTGAAATTACTTCTTTTGCTCGGCCTTTCAGTTTGCTGATAATACCTTGTACAAGTACATGATTTTGAAAGCAGGTGAGGTCGTTGGTTTTCCAGTAGTGATTTAGTAGTAACGTTGCCACATGGATGAAGTTATACAATTCGTTGGGGTTGCCATCATATTCTGGAATAATACTGAGATTTTTGACGTCGAAGTCTGGTGTGGTTGCCATGGTAACGGGTATTGTCGGGGCAGTAGGTTGTTGAGTTTGTGGTAAATTAGGTACTAGGTTGGTAATGCTAAGGGCACTGAGGGCAGTAAGTAAGTCTTGTTCTGTAGACATTAAATGCTTACACTATTAAGATGATGCTTAAAAGCATATCACTTTACTAAACAGGAGCACTAACAGACTGCACTACACTACTTAAAACAAAAAATTGTTTTCACTATCACTAAAATCTTCTTAGGCGAACTTTTTATAGTTTCCCGGGAGATTGGTTCGTTTAGTGGATAAACGTTCAAAAACGACGAGGATCCTTAGGGACTCTTCCACTATTCTACAGACTGCGCCAGTTAAGGGTTGATTACGTCACAGGTACTTTTTAAAAAGACCTTTATTTAAAACACTTAACAATAATGGTATTCTAACAGTATAAACTTAGAACTAACTATTACAATATTAAACCTACTATTTATATATAATTTATTGATGACTTTGTAATAAAAATTGGGACTGCAATCCGATGTTTTGCTGATGCAATTGCTTAACTGCATAGGTTCACCGAACCGTAATTCGCACTTCTCTTCGGATCCTCTCTTTCAAATCCTGCATATTGTTTGGCCTGTTAACAATTACTTTTGATCAACGGGATTTATAAAACCCAGTGCGACATCTTGCGTCCCAGTACGGTACCTTAGAAAAGGTCAGTCGTAAAGGGTTATTCTGTAAAAACAGAAAATTATGCAAGATGCCCTCAAAACCGGTATAAGTGCCGGACCACAGATATTAATTCGAAAAAGGTTTTTCTGTTTCCTTCCGCCAAACCCATCCCCAGACGCGTTTCGCCGTTATTACGGCGTAATAACGGCGAAACGCGTCTGGGGATGGGTTTGGCGGAAGGAAACAGAAAAACCTTTTTCGAATTAATTACTTTTGATTTGAGGTAACCCCACAAAAAAAAAGTTCAGCGGAGTTAGGTCTGGCAACCTAGCAGGCCATTCGGTAGGTCCTCTCCTTCCTATGCACCGATTGGGAAAGGTTTTATTCAAAAATGTGCGCACAGTGGCAGCATAGTGCGGAGGAGCACCATCTTGTTGGAATATCAGTTCTTCGTCAGGGAAGTCTGGATTCAATGGCTTCGGAAATAAAGCCACTAATGCTGGAATTAATTCAAGTTGGAGAAATTCGAGATATACTTGTCCAGTTAAAGACTGTTCAAAGAAAAATGGACCAATTACTCTTTCGCGTACGATTCCACACCAAACATTTATTTTTTTAGGGTACTGGCTGTGAACCTCTATCATCCAATGCGGATTTTCTGTTGCCCAATATCGACAATTTTGTCTGTCCACATTACCATTCAAATAGAACGTAGCTTCATCCGAAAAAATAATATTTTTTACTAAATTATTATCTTGATTGCACATATTTTGCATGCGTTCGCAAAACTCATTTCGCCTATCGAAATCATCTTCAAATAACTCATGCACTGGAATAACTTTGTATGGGTGATATTTGTGCTTTTGAACTACTCGGTGAACAACAGATTTCGGCATGTGTAAATCGGCCCCAATGTGCGACAGGGGAGCACATGGATTTTCTTTCAAGGAAAGCAAAACGTCAAGTTGTTCATTTTCATCTCGAGTAGGACGACCAGATTAGGCAAATCTTTAACATGACCGAATTCTCTAAACTTAGCCTCTATTCTACTCACCATCTTTTGACATATGGGAGGACGATCAGGATGGATTTCGTTAAATAATTGGGCTGTTTCTATTTGAGTACGTGTTTTATCACCAAACTCAACCATGCATCGAATTTCAATTTTATTCCGTTCCGTTAACTTCACCATTATTGTGAAAACCGCAACTTTGAAACTACGCTTGACAATAACACTGGCCGACAAGATTTTTCTAACACAGGTCAGCTCTTTATTTTTAAAATGGAAATACACTTCTAATAATAGAAAAAATATTGGGAAAGCCCCAATACATACCATTTTTCAATAGCTTAATAAGACCATTATACATTAGCTGGTAGTCAATTTAATTAGGGGGGTTAAAAATGCATGCATTTTATAACAGAAAAATTACCTGAACTTTAGGAATTTTAGTAGGCCTTTAGGGAGGATTTACAAAATATTGCTGTTTTCTTTGTTTGTGGGACAGTCGTGCAGTAGATCAGCATTATGTAATAAAAGATTGGCCACAAAGAAGTGAATTTCAGCCGGGATCTCAAAATGTTAAGTTTGCACCTCTTGTAGACCCCAAAAAAGTCCTTCTGCCTCCTCTTCACATTAAACTTGGGCTGATGAAAAACTTTGTGAAAGCTATGAATAAAGACGGTGATGGATTCAAATACCTAAGACAAGTCTTTCCCCAGATAAGTGATGCCAAATTAAAGGAAGGCATTTTTATTGGGCCACAAATCAGAAAATTGCTGGACGATGTCAACTTTACAGAGAAGCTTACTAGGCAGGAACTCAGAGCATGGAACTCATTTGTTAGTATAGTAAGAGGATTTTTGGGCAACAATATGGATGCAAACTATCAACAGTTAGTTGATGAACTTTTAGATTCCGACAAATCGCTTGGTGCCCGAATGTCATTAAAAATTCACTTCCTCCATTCCCATCTGTCATTTTTTCTTGAAAATTTGGAAGCTGTCAGTGACGAGCAGGGTGAAAGGTTCACCAGGATATCAGGACAATGGAAATTCGCTATCAAGGACGATGGGATCCAGCCATGATGGGTGATTTCTGTTGGTTTTTGAAAAGAGAAGATATGACCCCTCATAAAAGGAAAAAATAAAATTTAATTAGTGTGTTCAGTTAATATTTTTAATGTTTGTGTTTTTCTTAGATGTAAGGTATGTTTAGTAGGTGTAAAAATTTAAATATAGTCGATAAACACAGTTAGAAAATTCTTAAATTATTATTTCAATAGATATTAAATAATATTGTAAAAATGTGGTACTATTATTAATGTAACAAGAAAACGTTACGTGTTACAACTTTTTTTTTCTCATTTCGTATTTGGATAGGTCCATTCTACCACAATATGCTATTTAGCTTTGTGTTACAACAAAAAATTTTTTTTTTGTCGGCCAGTGTAATTATACTTATTTGAAATAAAATTGTCATACAGTTTGTATGGAAATAAACGGTGACAGTGACAGACAGTACACTCTTACTTATTAGGGAGCCCAAAATGCCATATTGCCAAAAGATTTGATAGATCGTTGGATTCCCTAAATGATATGTTCAATCCAAATTTTTTCAATAACTGTTGAGTTTATGTATAGGACATGGTACATGAAACATGCTTAGAATTCAATGCAAAATTCAAAAATGAAATAAAAAATAAATGTTTTCATTTGAAAAAATGAAGTTGATGGTCGTAACTTATTTTTGAGCTACCCTGTATACATGAAATTACCACAAGAAAAAACAAATTAAAAAATAAAAATCGACTGGTAGGAGCGTTTTTTCCAAATACTTACCGCTGAATTTTAAATGAATTTAGACATTACTTCTGGGACTCACTGTACATTCAGTGATGGGCTAAAATATGGAACAAATTCATTTAAAAATCAGGTATTCATTTTTTGAAAAAACGCTCGGACACGTCGATTATAATTCTTTCTTCCGGATTTTTGCCTCAAAAAGAAATTATACCGGGTGTGTCAAAAAGTAGATGTAGCAAAATTTTTTTGTTTTTTAAATAGAACCCCCCTATTTTTACTTATTACCCTAATTCTACGTCAAATTCTGCGCATAATTCATGTAGCATACTCTACCTTATCTCTAACGGTTTTAGAGAAAAACTACATCATAAAAAAAAATTCTTTAAAAAAAGGTACATGTACCTACTTGAAGGTAAACAGGTAAATTTAAATGAATTGTTACTACGATAGTAAGTCATGTGTCAATCAAAAATTAGTTTAGGTATAATTTTGAAAAACGGTGATCATGGTGCATTTAAATGAAACACAAATAATCGAAATTTTAATTTTAATTGGATGTGGAGACAAAACAAGAAGTCAAGAAGAAGTTTGTAACTTGTTTAACGCTAAGTATCCAGAATGGTTCAGTAAACAGACAAAATTTTCGGTATTGGAATACAAATAATCCCAGTTGGATGAGAGAACAGCACACGCAATACCCACAAAAAGTAAATGTTTGGGCAGGGATATTAAATGATAGAATTATTGGACCTTTTTTCTTCGATGGAAATCTTATAGGAGACTGGTATTTACAATTTATTCAAAATGAATTAATTCCCACACTATCAGCGGATTTTCCAAATTCGAATCAGCCTCATCTACCAGAAGCGTTTATTTGGTTTCAGCAGGATGGTGCTCCGCCTTATTTTGCTCGACAAGTACGAGAGTATTTGAATACTGTATTTCCCAAACGATGGATAGGTAGAAGAGGACCCATAGAATGGCCTGCAAGATCTCCCGATCTTACACCCATGGATTTCTTTCTTTGGGGTTATTTGAAATCAAAAGTGTATAAGGATAAACCACAAAATTTGGAAGACTTAAAATTTAAAATTAGATATGAAATTAGGCAAATTAATGAAAATACTGTAAATAATGTTTTAGAAGGGTTTTTAAGTAGATTAGCATATTGTCAAGAAGTTAATGGTTTGCATTTTCAACACTTAATAAACTAATTTTTTAACCTTTTTTTAAAGAATTTTTTTTTATGATGTAATTTTTCTCTAAAACCGTTAGAGATAAGGATAGAGGATGCTACATGAATTATGCGCAGAATTTGACGTAGAATTAGGGTAATAAGTAAAAATAGGGGAGTTCTATTTAAAAAACCAAAAAATTTTGCTACATCTACTTTTTGACACACCCGGTATAATTTCTTTTTGAGACTAAAAATCCGGAAGAAAGAATTATAATCGACGTGTCCGAGCGTTTTTTCAAAAAATGAATACCTGATTTTTAAATGAATTTGTTCCATATTTTAGCCCATCACTGTAGACTGTAGATAGTCACAACGTTGATTTGGATTATCGGAATTTGACAAATTTGAAGTTAGTAAATGGGAATTCTTTTGTTTTATCAATTTTGTAAAAAAAAGTTCTCAAAAATTTTGAAGGCAACGATATATCTTTTTTTACTTAAGCAAAAAAGAATAAATAATAAGAAAATTCAAAAATATGGAAAATGTAATATAAAAATGAGCTCCATAAGAATAAACTGACGGTTTAATACTGTATTTGTATTTAAGAAGTTACAAATACCATACCATTATGTCTTCTATGAAGCTATATTAATTACAATACTTGTTTAAATTCATGTTCTGTAAATTTAAATTATTTACAACAAAAATAATAGAGGATGGTTGCATTAATGAAACAAATTGCAGTAAAATTATTATAAGAAGGATGTAAAATAAAAAATATTGCAAGAAGGCTTTGATTTAAAGTATGAAATAGTACGTGTCGTATTTAAATGGGTTAAATTTTGATTTATTTTCTTAAAATTTTAACCACGTCAGACGGCTCTTTGTTTAAGGTCGGTATTTTGACGCAGCATAAATTTTAAAAATAGAAAATAAAATTATCTTATTTAAACCTACTATTTCATATTTTAAATCAAAGCCTTTTCTTCTCTTTTTTGTTTTACAGCCCACTTAAAATTTAACTTTAATTTGTTTCCTTAATGCAACCATCCTCGATTCTTTTTATTGTAAAGTCATTTCATGTCTAGAACATTAATTTAAAGAAATGTTGTTTTGATTATGGCTTTATAGAAGAAATAATGGTATGGTATTTGAAACTTCTTGCCTACAAATACCATATTAAAACATCAGCTTGTTCTTATGGAGCTCATTTTTATATTATATTTTCTATATCTCCAGTTCAAAGAAAAAATATTGACATGCGGTTTTCACAAATATTCTTCTTACTTATTTTCCTTTTGGCTTAAGTTAAAGAATATATTATACTGTTGTATTTAAAATCTTTGAGAAAATGAAGACTTTTCCAATTTGCTAAATAGCGCCTCTACTAGCTGTAGAGACGGACTTTAGAACGCCTTCGTTTTTTATAAATTTGATATAACAAAAGAATCCCTAATTTGAAGAAATTGTCCATGCTGCAAGTGGAATTAAAAGTATGGGAAAGAAGGAAAAACCTAAAAGTCTTCCTCCACAAAATTTAATAGAATAAAATTTTTAAGGGGGTTTACATGTTTCGAACGTAGAAACGTTCATCATCAGGAGACACAAAATATGATTATATAGTGCTGATGGTTTTAGCAAAAGGGAAAATGGTAAAGGACCTTAATGGAGCTTTCATGGAATTAAAAAAATTATGTGAAAAAAGGCATAATATGGAGAAATTAATAAAAGTTAAAACGTACTCAGTACCTATTTGAGAAGTCAGTAAATGGGGTCTAAACCAACCAAATAAACTGGGGAAGAATAAAACATTTAAATAATCTTTGACACTTTCTTTTAGAAAGATGTTTTCTTCTTCCCCAGTTTATTTGGTTGGTTTAGACCCCATTTACTGACTTCTCAAATATCTTTTAGGTTTTTGTCAAAAAGACATTAAGAGGATGAAATTGGTAGTAATTATCACAGTAACAATCTGTAAAAAATAGAAATTGAAATTAAAATCAAAAAATGAAGTAAAAACTTTTTGAAATATTTTTTTTTGATGAAAAGTAAGTACCTATACTTTATTTTAACTACATATACTTACTTCCCTAAGTGTTCCTGAAGCCTTTAAAAGCTGTATAATGGCACCCAAAGGAATCATCATTATAGATGACAATGCTAGGGACCATCCCACCCATTCTGCCCAACTTGGATAGTAGTAATCATTGTATACCAGTGGCTGATGATATAATAGCCCAAACATTACAACGCACTGAAAAAATGTAATTTGCAAATATATATAAATAAAGTAGCGACAGCAACTTGATAGAACTTTGACAGTTGGCATCCGAACCTAACTTCATCTTAATTTTTAAATACAAATTTTACAAAATATAGACCCTTACAATCTAAAGTACATTTCGATAATAGTTTTAACATGTCGCAGTATGTTTAGTCCTTATTTTATCTATACACTTGTTTGATCTTCAAGCCGCTTACTTAATGTCCACTTCTAAAATTAAGAACTTCATAAACAATCTCACTTAAGTGTAAGTAATCAAATAATTTAACTTTAGCACATGTTGCATAGAATTTTTCTTAATTGTAGTATCCCTGAAGATGGAAATAAACATTTCCGAAAGCTTCGACCAACTTTAAAGAGTACTATTTTATTGCTACTAAACCCAATATTTTCCTAGTTTATTCCTAACTAGTCAGCAACGACTACCCTATAACTTATATAAATATATCTACCAACATTTCTATCACACCTAACCTAGACAATCAGTATTACTGATAGTATTATCAGTGGCGCCTCGTGAGATAGAACTACAGTGCCATGGCCCTACCTGTCATATCACCTACAATTTTATACCCTTGTTTTTCAAGCAATTAGCAAAGTTTATTTAAAAGTGAAACGCAGTTAGTCGCGCTTTATCGAAGCGATTATACGTAAATCGGTAACGTAGTTCTGATTGGCATACCTTATATTGCCCGCTGACGCGGTTTAGGTTTTGCTGTCGTAATAAATACGATCAGTTTTTTTTAATGGACAATCCATTTTGAAATAAAGTAGTTTAGGCGGTAAACCCGAACAAACCTCACAGCTCCGTAATTTTTGGATTACAGCGCAGGGCTATTGGAGTCATTTGAAATCTGCCTTATAGAGCAGATTGTCGTCATAGTTTTTTTTAAAATTCGGAGTTTTGACACTTCCAAGCGCGTATATTCTCCATATTCTCCAATGTCTGCTATATGCGAAAAGAAATAAAACAAAGCTTACCCCACATGCATTGATTCACACTTACAACACAGGAAAAGCGGGTGGTATATTACCAGATTATCACCCCCATATCCAAGTCGCGCAGTGGATCAAACTATTATAGTATTAAGTTCTATAATATGTTGCCATAATAAGTGCGAGGTTTGAATTTTAGTAAATTTAAAGTAGTTCTCAACGAATTTTTAAAAAATTTAACTTTTTTCATTTTTGAAGAACTTTACGCGGCTGACTTTAGTCCATTAGTAGTAAAGTAATTCACAGAATGTGTTAGTATAGTCACAAAATATATAGCTATGCAACAGAAGCCTGGTAAGAATAGGAAAAAATGCGTCATACGAAAACTCCCCCGAATGGCTTATTCGGAAGTTCTGAGGTGGCGCTGCGAGTTTATACAAGCATTTATCGTATTTCCCGCTATTCTAAGAAATAATTTATTTGGTGATGTTGCCGTTGAGATAGTCTCTTGCAATTTGATTTACACTTATGTACTTGGATTTTCGCAGGTTTATTTATTATGTTATATCATAATGCCGTTTATTGAATGACAGACGCGTAAAACAAATGTACTTGTATAATAACAAGGGAAGAGTCACATAATATACCTATATATTAGAAATAAAATACAGAATTTAACAAAAGATAATTTAAATGAAAGAGCCGGAAAATGACAATGAAATTTATAAGCTTTAAAATTTAGAAACTTAAAAATTATGAATAAGACGAATAAAAAAAAATTTAATTTCTTAGTCTTCGTTTAATTTGCCCCCGCACAAAAAGTAGATAGGTCGCGAAATTTTTTTTTACATTATGAGATGTCGGTTCCAATATGACGGGGAATAATAAAATTTTGTATATTATGGATTAAGTACTAACCCTGTTTAAAATCTGGTATAAGTAGTTTGATTTTGTTATATCTACACAAAGTGAGAATTAACAAAGTACAATAGCTGAGTTTATGGTAAAGAGTTAAAGACCCAAAAAATTTTAATAAAAAAGTTGAGGGATAACAAATAACCTATAATAACGTAAAATTCTTTCCACACAGTTTTTTTTTTAATAGAACACATTTGTAGCAGTTTCTAATTAAAAGTTACTATAATATTTCCTAGACCTAAAACCCATCGTAGACGAGATTTTAAAAAGTACATTTTTTACACTTTGACATCAGGCTGCTCATATTTATTGCGGGTATGAAAAAAAAAACGCTTGCACATCCATATCCTATTTTTTTATTATTTAGGCAAAAACTTCAACTCTCTACTTTTATACTGGGATTCTGTATCTCGGATACCGGAATCTCGGATATACAACGTAGCGCTTAAGCGAGGCGTTTAGACGGGCGCTTTCTCGGATACAGAATCGCTATACTAAATTTCGGTATCGCACTAATTTCAGCCAGATTCGAGTCGGCGACAGGTCTAGCATTGGTTTATAATGTAAGCATTTACACTGCGATTCTCGTTTTGTAGCCTCTTGCCAGCTCCGTATTAAGGGTCGTTTCTGCACGAATAAAGAATTTAATATGGATGTTTTAAAAACTCTTTTAGATACTGACAAGTTCATATCGTCAATACTTCGGCGCAAAACTGAATTGGTCTTAGAAATGTTGTCTTTTAAGATATTGTGTAGCTCGTCAAAAGACCGAATTGACATTCTAAAATAGTTAAAAAATTTCGCAGGTGTTCTCTTAAATTTTTATAGAGTAAAACGTATGCTCCTGCTGTATTACGTTCGCTAATTATTGGATGAACCCACATTCTACGTTTCCTTAGTATTTTTCTTTTTTTCACACACCATCTCATAATAATATAATAACAGCACTTCTTCTACTGCATTCATTTTAACACTGAACAGAAGCGTGCGGCCCTTGAATTAATCGCCTCTCCACAAAATTGACGAAACCGCGCAAGATAAAAAAAAAAGTATGCATTCGGAATCTCGTTAGAATTCACGTGAGATTCTGTATGCGAGATACTGTATCTCGCATACCTATAGTATCCCAGTCTAAAAGGAGCCTTTTAACAGAAATCAATAAAAAGCGGTCAATTAAAAAAATATAATAATATATTTTGTGTTTAAAAAATGCCTTTAATGACGAAAATATATTTACTGTGTTTACGTGTTACTTTTAGTTATTGGTTAGGCTCCTTTTATGCACGCGTTTTGTGTCGCCTGTCGTCCGACGATAATAAACGCGGCGTTTTCAAAATACATTATGTTCAATGTGCGCTTTTATGCATCGGAACCGCCCATCGGCGCTTTGATCATGTCGCGGCGTTCTGAATTTCGGTCGCTTGGAATTAGAGAACGCGTCGCGACAGGCGTTTTCAAAGACATTGTTTTAAATGGGTGCTTTTATGCAACGCGTTTTTTGATGGTTGGCGCTGACCTGAAAGGGATTTATTTTAACAACTTGTAGTCTTCTCGGGTGTGTAGTGTTATATCGAAGTGTGAAGATACTGCTCGTGCTATGGAAGACCTCGACGTTAAGTTATTTATCGATGAAGTAAAGAAACGGTCAACTTTATGGGATACATCATCAGATAAGTATAAAAATAGGCTGATGAAAAGAGATGGATGAAAGGAAATTTGCGAAAACATTTTTCCCTATTTTAACGAAAAAGATGAATATTTATAACAGATTGATCTGTTTTATAACTTTTGTTTACTTTCAAACCGGGCTACGCGACACGAAACGCGTGAACTAAAGTTCATCAAAAACGCCGCGATTTCTTGTCGTTGGGCGGCAGGCGACAAGAAAACGCGTGCATAAAAGAAGCCTTATTGCATTATCCTGAAAAATCTGAGTCTATTAGATTTAGGGTGAACAACTAAAAATTTATATCGATCGACGAATAAAGTGCCGTACAAAGATAAGTATGTATTTGCCGATTTTTTAAATGGGAATAACTTTTTAATTTTATTTTTCAGCTTGTGATACTTACTGCCATTAGAAAGGCTTAGATTTTGGGTAATGGAAATTTTGAAAAGAACTTAAACATCGATTAATAGGTACTGGGTGATCTATTATAAAAGTCTCCCCCCCCCCCATTATCTCTTTTATTTTAGGTTTTAGGAAAAAGTGTTAAATTAAAAAGTTGTAGGATATTTTCCGGAGAATTTTCTATGCCTATTGAAACTTATACCTACAGGGTGTCCCAAATAAGTGTGGCAAAATAAAGTTATGTTTTTTTAAATGGCATACCCTGTATATAATACCAATATGAGGAAGCCCTTTAAATGCTGATTTCAAAAATATATGACACATTATAGTTATATTTAATATTTGGCCCAGAATACGCCATAAACAACATTTTTACTTAGTTGACCGTGCATTGCGATCTTATCATGGATCGTCTTGTATTTAGTTTAATTTTGACATTGAAGATGCTTTTAAAGCCTGATTTCGGCGAGAATTAAATAGCCAGACTGTTTAGTTCTGGTGTTTTCTAAAGACGAAAAATTTGAAAATGTTTCTTTATATATTAAAAATACATCTACACATACAAATTCATACGGAGCCCAGAAGCCCTGCCTTTGCCGTTTTGGCGATACGAGTCGACCTGACTCGACCGATAACGAGCAATATTATGCAGTCGCCAGTTCAAAGGCGCGCGATAGATAACAATCGATTACCGTGATTTGATTTTGCATCGAAATCGGGTTGACGTGTAAGGTATAGAGATACTATTTTATATTTTTGTTAGTGATTTTTAGACTGTACAATTAAAGACAATGAGTATGGCGGTACCGTGTGAGTGTGTAAGCGACAATAACTGTATTCGGAAGTTAAAAACAACAGCGTTTTACACATTAACATTTGACGAAAAGCAAAAGGTGGTTGACGGTTGAACTAGGCCGCCCTACACCAATTTTAAAATTAACTCAGCAATCGAAAAAAACGACCCGTTATTTTAATAATAAGTTTTACGATAATTATAAGTGGCTCTGTAGTTGTATAGGTACATGACAACACAATGTATACTGTTGGTCATGTTTATTATTTTCGAAAAACAAAAATGTGTGGAACATGATAGGTTATACAGACTTGAATAATTTGCCTACCCTAGTGTAACTAGCATTGCACGCCACTGCAGTAGGCATAAAAATATAAAATCTAGTTTTGCTCTAGATCAGCTCAACTCTGCATTTGCAATACTTTTAACATGCTGCCGAAAGCTACTATGTGAAATATTACACACATAAGAGATTTTGTCGTTTTACTTTTATGGTATAACTACACTATTTTTTGATATATTCACATAGGTGATTTCGTTAAGTCTTAAATATGATGATTCTTGACAGAATGGCGCAAGAAAGTCAAAATATGAAAAATTGTCACATAGAAGCTTTCGTCGCGGCAACGACGTTATGCTGTTTCAAGAAAGTTCATCAAAAAATATTTCTTTTTGATATACACTTTTACATCTTTTTAAAAAAATCAAATTATTTCAAAAATTTATTGTTATAGGCAGGGATAGGATAATCTCTATAAAAGTTAAATGATTTTTGATGATCTATAAAATGGTGACCGGATATTGATACGTTTTAGTATTGAAAATACTACTGGGTGCGTATATACGGGTCTATTTCATGAAAAATTAACGCGACATGCGACATGCACATAAATAACACGGCGGTGAAGTCTAAACAAACATCCGAGCAGCACAGGATCGATGACATCACATTTATTATTATATTTGTTGATATTAAGAATATGGCCGGGAGAGAGAACAGTTAGTACCTAGTTAGTATTGAATCGGCCAGTCCAGTACCTACTTTCATGTTACGGGATCTCCCAAAAGTCACAGCTGCACACAGGATGTTTATTTAAACCAATATTATTACTATTTAAATATTATACTGTGGGTTTGAATTATGAATATAACTTTATTTGGACATAATAAAAAGTAAATTATCTTTATTATTGTTCTATATTCTTACATTATAGTTATTAATGATACTAGTTCGATATGAACACTATAATGAAACGTGTACGGTGTGCAACGTTAAACCACGAGGCGTCAGCCGAGTGGTTTAATTGCACAAGTTTCATTAACAAAGTTCATATCGAACGTGTATCATTTAAAATTTAATCTACGACAGTGCAAATAGATTTTATTCGTTTAAATTTCATTGATATCAGATAAGGTTTTAGTAATTTTTAAAATTTTTAGGTGTCCATATTAGTCGATATCATGGTAACCGCATTTTTGATTGTTTCAATTTCGATAAAATTGGAAAAAAATAAACAGTGAATGTCGCTGAAACAAAGAGAAATAGCGCGGCGGTCTTGGCGTATTACACAGAAAGTCGGGGGAGAATGGATATACCAATCCAAAACATTTCATAGCCGACTTAAGATTTAGACACTTCATGAACAAAGAGTACAAGGACCAGCAGGTAAATGGCTGTGTATAGCTACATTTTGTCGCTATTTTTGAAAAGGTGGTTTTGAGCTCTCTTCAATATATACTAATATACAGATTATCATATATTTTTTATTTTAACAAAACAGTCAATTTTCCACATTTCTAAGTATAATAATTTAATTATTAATTCAAACTAAATCGGAGCATCCATGCCGTCATAATAACACGTGATAGCGGCTCTATTGTGTCAACACGTTACATACTCACAGATAGGAGTAATTTGTGCTTTGACATAATGGTTTCTTTCTCACCACTGTATGTGGTAGGTATTTTCAATACGCCTATGATACTTGCGTAAGATGCAAGATCTGTGAATTTTTGCCAGAATATCGTAAGTCACATTAAGTGAATTTTACAGTACAATGATTTTTTTGATATACTGTTTGAAAAAGGTAGGATTTAAGTGAAAATTGGTAATCATGCCTGTGTATATGAATCATTAACAAAAAATAATTTATTTAAAAAAAAAACGAATTCAGTTTTGGTATAATTGGACTTACGATCATTTGGTGAATACAAAAGTAATTTCCCTATTTGCTCGTATACAAATTGAACTGTACTTACGTTTAAACACTTCAACGATACCAGTGCTATCTTTAGGCATGGGCCCAGGGCCCCCGGCTACGGGGGGCCCCGCCGATCCCTTTACGGCTGACAGAATTTCTTAAAAAGGCTTATGTATTAACACTATTAACTGGAAATTAACATTAATTTGACTAAAATGTTTATTTAAAAAATCATACAAAAAAAGTAATCATTTAAAATCTGGCAACAATAATTTGTCTGTAATTAGAATAATGGTAATCTGCGACATCTGTTGGTGAGTGGCAGTATATAGTATGGAGAATCTCTGGCGTAGGGCGTGACGCTATCGCTATCACACATAGATCGTAGATGGCAGGCGCGGGTTATCGGAATGTAATGGAATATAATATCACCTGTTTTAAAGTCCGTTGGCCGCTGCGCAAATTGTCAAATTGTCAATTAAGTTAGATACGCAGCGCAGGTTTTGATTTTATAAGCTTAAATTGACTTTTTAAAGTTTGTTAGTGTATATTTCCAATGTCAACATCGCGTGTCATTGTTTACTTTTTCTGTAAATGTGAAATAAACTAAGTACATAGTATAGTTAAAAATTGCCTGCCGCGCTATTTTTCAGTTTTCAAAAATCTCGTAACAGGGGCATTGCCCCCCCCCCCCTTCATCGGCTAAATAATAAAGAGAAAACTTAAAATTAAATTATTCATCATTTATTCATTTGCAATAATAATTAACAACGCATGAATCAATATTTCAAATTTAATACATCGACAGAAATACTACCCCACTTAAAAAAAATATTTAAAATAAAAATATTGGCGTTTATATTTAGAAATTTCTTTATTTCTACGTTTTCTCGGGTTGGGCTATCGAAAAGCAAATTTCTAGATTTTAATAGTCCAAAAAAAGGGCGTGGCACCTAAAAAAATTTGCCTGCGGTGCTTTTTTTAAGAAAGAAAGATAGTAGAACGGCCAAAAGTGCCAGGGGCCCCCACATACCTAAAGACGGCCCTGAACGATACACAAAGAACTAAAACATCCGAGAAAACATATTAAGGCGCTTGGCGACATCGTAAGTTACATGTTTTGTACCACGTGCCTTTTGCTCCTTACGATGTTTTGAAGACCTTACGATATTTTTGTAAAATGAAATTAGATTTTGTTTACATTTTGGGACACTTACGATAAACATAAATTGAATTTTATTCGAAACTACACAACATGACAGTTTTCATAAAATTGCCTATTACGATGTTCTGGCAAAAACGTATCGATATACAGGATGTTCCTTAATGACGTGCTAATATTTTAGGGTCTGATTCCTCAAGTAATTTTATGAAGAAAAGTTCATATAAACATACTTATGTCCTAAACGGCTTTAATTTTTTGCTACAGGGTGTTGATTTTTTTCTTTTTTAATGAGTTTTTTGTAATATCTCCAAAAATACTTTAGATCATATTTTTAGTTTTGGTATATGCTAATAGGACATAAAACCACATGTTTTAGTTATAAAAGTTATTTTTTGACCCACCAGTGGTGTCCCTGCAAATATGTCCTCTAATATTTTTTTAGAAAAAAAGTGGTACGCCACTGACATTTTTCCATGTGGATATTATTTCTGATTAGCCTGATCAATTCTACATAAATATGGTCTCTTGCGTTTTTCTCCTCACAATCTAGTTATCCTGGAACGGTGATGTTCTCATAAACATAATTAACGCCTTAACGGCAGGCTTATCTGCATTTCCTCCAAGAAGAACTTCCTGTGTTACTTGAAGATGTAGGTACCATATGCGCTAAGGAATCAAATGTGGTACATGCATGTTGTAATTTCAAACAATACCAATCAGTTGGGAGACCAGTCGAATGCTTAGGTATTACAAAGTGAAAAAAGTGCCACCTGAAACCTGAGAAAAATAATGACACTTTTGTGACGTGATAGAAAATAGACTTTCAAAACGTATTAACGTATCGGTATTTTTCTTGAGTTTATGTTAAAAGCAACTTAGCGAATATATATTTATACACATTGTTACGATCCAGTGGTTTCATTTCAAAGGAATTTAACGTAATAATTCACATTGGTGCCGAAACCCGGGAATGTGTTGAATAATTTCTACGAGTAACGAAGTAAAGTTTGGAAAATATTTGCTAGTACTCCGGTATCGCTGTTTTAACGATTTTAACGAAGAATAATGACAGACCCGGAAGTAAAAGTTGCTTTAGCTCTAAGGAAAAATTACCGATCTCAACTAACAAAGTTATGTGTTAAAGTTAAAGACATTTTTGCAGAAGAAATTTCTATCGATGAGCTCGCAGTGGTACGTGAACGAATAAAATCATTACGAGTGACTTTGAACGAACAAAACGCGAAATTAACACAAACTTTCACTGACGAAACTATCGATGCTGAGTGTGAAAAAATAGCGGAATATGATTGTAGTGCCATGGAAGCGATAGCAAGTTTGAACGTGTGCATAAATAAGAGGAAATTGTATGGAAATCGCCAAGCTACTACCGATGATGGAGCGACAAAATATACAGGGAATGACGGAATGACGTTGCCATTGCCACAGCAGAATCACTCAGTTAATTTAGGTAACAGAAATCAACAGAGAACGGTAAGATTACCTAAACTTGATTTGTTAAAATTTAATGGGGAGCTAGAAGCATGGCCAGCCTTTTGGGAACAGTATAGTCAGGCAATTCATAATAATCCGGATTTAGATGATAATTCTAGATTTACGTATTTAAAATCTCTAGTAACGGGTAAGGCTGCAGTATCGATTTCTGGCCTAACGTCTAGTCAGAATGCATACAACGATGCAGTCGAACTTCTGAAAGCTGAATACGGACAATCTGAACGAATAGTGGACTGTTATGTGCAAAAACTATTGTCTATACCGCCGGTAAAATATGATAAAGACTCAATTGCTTTACGAAGACTATACAACGCGGCTTCCTCCATAACGCGATCGTTGCAAACTCTTGGTATCTCAGCAGAGCAATATGGCTTAATGGTAAAATCTATAATATTTAAACTATTACCATACAATTTACGAGTGCAGTTTAACAAGTATAAGCTTAATATTGTTCAAAGTGATACTGGATCGGTTCATAGCTCTGAACACAGTTCAATTGACGTAATTTTTGATTATAATAAGCAGATAGCTGATTTATTGCAATTTATTAAGATTGAAGTTGACTCTTTAGAGCATGCACATAACGTTTCAAACGAATATAAGGATAAGGGTTATCAGAAACCAAAACAGGGGTTTAAATCGCTAAAAGACAATACTATAACTGCACAGGGCTTGCTAACAGTGTCAAAAAACATTTGCTTGTTTTGTAAAAATAGAAACCATGACACTAAAGACTGTAAAGATGATTCTGTTTCAATTAACGATAAGAAGCAGATTTTAAAAGAAAATTCACGTTGTTTTCGCTGTACCGGTGTAAATCACAGATCAAAATTTTGTAAATCTAAAGACATTTCATGTGTAAAATGTAAGGGTAGGCATGTTACCGCTTTACATGATCCTAGTTATAAACCAAATGAACGAAATATCGAACAGGCAACCGTATCAGCATTTGCAAGTGGGCGTATCGAAGATGTATATCTGCAAACTGCATGTATTTATCTTAAATCCACAAACGATGACAATAATGATATTTTAGTACGAGCAATAATTGACGGAGGTAGTCAGCTTACCTTTATAAAACAATGCATATCACGTGAACTTAACTTACCTGTTGTAGGGACACATAAAATTTCAATTTGTTCTTTTGGAAGTACGAAACGAGGTGTTGCCAAGTTATGCAATAAAGTTAAAGTTACTTTGAAGAGTCAATTTAATAACGATTTGATAACGATTCATGCTATTGAAGCTCCTGAGATTTGCTTTGATTCTATAAAGCCTCCTTCACAAAACGATCCAGTCGTTAAAAGGTTTTCTCTGAAGCACATTCTAGCTGATTTTGCCGTAGAACGAATTGATAAGAGTGGTATTTCGTTGCTAATCGGAGCCGATAATTACTGGTCTATTGTAAATGATGAAATGCGACATCTAACGGAACGATTAACGGTTATTAATACAAAATTTGGATGGACGCTACATGGAACTCATGGATCTAATACGGATATTTCTATAAACTTTAACGCAGCGACTATTTTACACGCGCAAGTTATAGAAAATGATATTGAACTCTCTAAAGAGCTAGATTTAACGAAATTCTGGGATTTAGAGACTATTGGAATTAACGCCTCAGAAATAAAAACTGCAAATGGCTTTACTGATAACTTTCTTGATAAGAGTGTGCATTTTGAAGATAACCGATACCAAGTTTCGCTACCGTGGCAGTCGGATAATAAACTAGGTTCAAATTACGAGGGTGCATTCTTACGTGCAAGAAATTTAACGAAAAAACTCTGTAAACAAGAAAAAATTATCGAATACGATAATGCCATACGCAAATATGTAAACTCAGGGTGCGCGGAGCTAGTTAACGAGACTGATGTGAAGCGTAATGAAGCCTATTATATGCCGCACAGGCCAGTGTATAGACTGGATAAAGAGACTTCTAAAGTACGTGTAGTTTTTGATGCGAGCGCACATGCACCGAGTATGCCTTCATTAAATGATAAACTTTTAACGGGCGAAAATTTAGTTCCAGACTTATCGAAAATATTGTTAAATTTTCGTATTGGTAACGTTGGATTGATAGCCGATATCGAAAAGGCTTTTCTGCAAATTTCACTAAATGAAAATGATCGAGACTTTCATAGGTATCTTTGGTATGACGAGCCCATTAAAGAAGACATGGTTTCAATTATGCAGTTACCGAAGCTAAGAACGTTTAGGATGTGCAGGGTGTCATTTGGTGTGACTACTAGTCCTTTCTTATTAGCAGCTGTTTTAAGAAAACATCTTCTTAGTTATCCTGACCAAGAAAAAGGACAACAGATGCTAAACTTATTTTATGTTGATGACTTTGTAATAGCTGTTGGTACAAATAACGAAGCCATTGAAGTCTATGAGCACTCAAAAGAATTTATGTGTGCCGCCAACATGAATCTAAGAAAATGGTGTTCTAACGATCCAGAAGTAATGAAACGAATATTTAACGATTCAGACGATTTAAAAGTAACTGAAGTCAAGAAAGTCCTGGGTATAAAGTGGTTTACTGTTACTGATCAACTGGTGGTAGATTTACATAATATTGTTGATGAAATTATAGTTAACGAACCAACTAAGCGTATTATTTTACAAACTGTGGCCAGAATTTTCGATCCTCTTGGTATCTTAGGGCCATTTACTGTTATAATTAAAATTTTATTACAGAATCTCTGGAAGCTAAATTTGAAATGGGATGACATGTTACCAGTTGAGATAAAATTGAAGTGGTCACAATGGTTACATGATCTGCCAAATTTAACGGATTTTTCTATACCCAGATGTATGCTTGGAAGTAAAGAAAATGTCACCGAACTACATATTTTTGCAGATGCTAGCCCACAAGCTTATGGTGTGGTAGCCTACTTAAAATGTTTAACGAGTGGTAATTGTAAATTTTTAATGTCAAAAAATCGAGTTGCGCCACTGAATAAAGCACTAACGTTACCGAAACTAGAATTAACTGCAGCGCTTTGTGCTGCTAGATTACAAAAGTATATATTAGAAAATATTGAGCTAAACATAGAAGAAGTTTTTCTATGATCAGATTCCAAAATAACGTTGTATTGGATAAAGGGAAGAAAAGATAAATGGAAACCGTTTGTACAGAATAGAGTTACTGAAATACGAACTATGGAGCATGTGACCTGGAAGTACTGTCCAGGAAAAGACAATCCTGCTGATTTATTGACTAGAGGTGTCACATCTGTCAAACTTTTGAAGCAATCACAATTGTGGCTTCATGGACCGCCATGGCTGCAGTTAGAGAAAACCATTTGGCCTAACGACGAAATGGTGGAAGAAGAATCACCTGAATTTATTAATGAGGTATCCTGTTTTATAGATGTAGTTGAAACTAACGAAAATAGTAAACTTCAAGCTATTTTATGTATAGAGACGTATAGTAATCTTGAGAGGGTTTTACGGATAACCGCCTTAGTTTAACGGTTTATAAATAACGCCAATAAACAGAATACTAAGATTTTTGGAAAGGTGAAATCGGAAGAAATGAATAAAGCAGAGCAGTACTGGCTTAGACATGTACAACATAACGAATATGGAGAAGAGATTGCAGCGATACAAAAAGGAAAGGAAATATCGAGACAATCTTCAATATTGACATTAAATCTGTTCATAGATGAGAATAACATTATGCGACTTGGTGGAAGACTTCAAGAAGCAAATTTGACTTTTAATGAGAAACATCCGGTAATACTACCAAAGAGGTCAGATTTAACGAAAAAGATAATATGGAAAGCGCACGAAGATGCAATGCATAGTGGTGTGAATACTACACTAGCAATAGTACGAAAGAAATACTGGATTATTCAAGGAAGACAGCAAATGAAAGCAGTAATTGGAAGATGTGTAAGATGCAAGAAGTTAAAGGGAAAGCCAGGAATGGAACCTTTTGCCCCATTACCACGAGATAGAATTACTATGGCTCATCCATTCAACATTACTGGAATTGATTTTGCTGGACCTTTGTTTGTGAAAGGAAAAGAAGGACAAAGAATAAAAACCTATATAATGTTGTTTACTTGCGCAGTTATTCGAGCTGTTCATTTGGAATTGTTGGAGAGCCTGTCAACTGAAAGTTGCATATTGGGCTTACGAAGATTTATTGTACGGAGAGGGGTTCCAACAACTATTTATTCAGATAACGCTAAAACATTTAAACGAACTGCGCTAGAGGTAAATAAGTTGTCATCCATTTTGTTTAACGATGAAATACAAGATTTGGCAAGGAAAAAAAGAATACAATGGAAGTTTAGTATCGAACGAGGATCATGGTGGGGAGGATTTTGGGAACGACTTGTAAGAACTGTAAAAAGTTGTTTAAAGTTAGCGCTAGGAAGAAGATTAGTTGATTTTCAAGAACTTGAAACTATTTTAACCGAAGTTGAAGCAACAGTAAATTCCCGACCCCTCGCGTATATTGATGACGATCCTACCAATTTGTTTACTTTAACACCATCTAAATTTTTAATTGGAGAATCCGATATAGGATTTAGTGCCAATTTTAAATTACCTGAAATAAAGAAGAATGACATATTAAAAATGTGGAGAGAAAGAGAAGTTATAGTTGCAAGATTTTGGAAAAAATGGAATGAAAGTTATTTGCAACAATTGAGATCAGCACATAAAATAAATAATATTTATAGATCGTCAGATATAAAGGAAGGCGATGTGGTGATTCTTTACGACCAGGACCGACCACGTTTGCAGTGGAAGCTGGTGAGAATTGTACAGACTTTTCAAGGACGAGATGGTAAAACACGAGCGTGTGAAGTAGTGACGAGCGAAGGAACGCGACTGAAACGCCCAATACAGCTATTATACCCTCTAGAAATACGCAGTTTCGCGCCGGGGGAGGATGTTGTAATTTCAAACAATACCAATCAGTTGGGAGACCAGTCGAATGCTTAGGTGTTACAAAGTGAAAAAAGTGCCACCTGAAACCTGAGAAAAATAATGACACTTTTGTGATGTGATAGAAAATAGACTTTCAAAACGTATTAACGTATCGGTATTTTTCTTGAGTTTATGTTAAAAGCAACTTAGCGAATATATATTTATACACATTGTTACGATCCAGTGGTTTCATTTCAAAGGAATTTAACGTAATAATTCACAATGCATGATGGAGTTCCTTCTCATTTCGGTGTAATCGTTTGCGATCATTTAGATGCAGTTTATCTGAATCTGAAATTACAAAATAATATTTACATATTTAACATATTATGTTAGTTACAAAAATATAAAACCTAATCTACGTGTCCTTTAAATAATGAAATACTTTTCTGGTAAAATCGCCCAAACTATTTGCATTTTTAATACTCTCCGTCAGTCATTAAAAAGGCGAACTCCCTCAAAAAACAACGAGTTTTGTAAAGATGTAGTCTTAACGGTCTCAATGTTGTAGTGGTGCCTAGAGCGAATGTTATAATCGTGAAAATTTGATCTTTTCTTCAGAATAGCATTAAAATATCCAAGTAACTGCATGTTCTATTTTATATATTAGAACTAAATTCGCCCTTCTGATGCTCTGTTCGACAGACAGCCAATTCAAGCTATATAACATGCTTCTTACTGGGGTACACCTATTGCATTTGAGAATAATTCGCATAATCTTATTTTGCTGAATCTGCAGTCTACATATATTTTCCTAAGTACAAGATATTAATAATGAACAACAGTAAACAATGGCCGGCCAGATCCCCTAATCTCAATAGTTTGGATTTTTTCTTGTGGGTCAACTTAAAACTCTAGTGTATAAAACTCCTTAAACACTTTAGAAAATTTAAGGGAGCGAATAATTGCCTTCTGTAAAACAATACGGAATTCGCCTGGAATATTTGAACGAGTGCGCTATTTGATGTAAAGACGGGCGAAAGCATGTCTATTAAGTGAAGGTGGTAATTCCAACGTTTTTTATAAAACAAAATTATGCATTATTATTAATGTTAATAATAATAAATAGTAGAGCTAATTTAATTTAATTATTTTAATTAAGAACGGTATGCCTGAGGAGAAAAACTCAACAGACCATTTTTATGTAAAATTGACCAGGCTAATCAGAAATAATATCCACATGGAAAAATGTCAGTGGTGTACCACTTTTTTTCTAAAAAATATTAGAGGACATGTTTGCAGGGACGCCACTGGTGGGCAAAAAAATAACTTTTATAACTTAAACATGTGGTTTTATGTCCTATTAGCACATGCCAAAATTAAAAATATTATCTAAAGAACTTTCGGAGATATTACAAAAGACGCATTAAAAAAAAAATTCAACAGCCTGTAGAAAAAAATTTAAGCCGTTTAGGACATATGTTAATACAGGGTGACAATTTAAAAACTTGAAATGGGCATATCTTAGGAACGAGAAACTGAAGAAAAAAACGCAAAAAACAGTTTCTACAAAACGAAGGGGGAACAAAAACAAGCGTATTATCCCACCCTTATCTGCAACCCTTTGGACAGGGTCATGATGTCTTAGAGCTTAGACTTTCTAACAAGAAGTGTGGCAACCCTGTGCTACGGTAGTGCAGATCAACGCGATCGGAACAAGCACGCCGCCGGTACTGTCGGTCTACACTCTATTATCTTTTTCTAATGTACTTAATTGTGACATACTATAATAAATATAGTAACCCGAGTGATGAGTGGTTTGATTATCATTGCGATGTACGTTACAATCGTGACATGGTGACAGCGGTAAAAGTAGGCTTGCCAGAAGTACCCCTTTTGGGGGGTACAATACCCCATTTTGTAGTTATATTTTTTAAAGTACCCCTTTTTGAAAAACCTAAAAGGGGTACCGAAAATACCCCATTTTAGGCCGCTCGGACATTTTTATCAAGAGCAAAATTATTATTATATTTTTTATTTACATTACTTACAATAAATAGTTATATAATTTACCATATTAAAGTAAGTTTTTAAATCCACATATTGTTTTACTTTTGCTTTAATATTTTTATTGTTTCTTCCAATTAAAGTTGAATTTTTTTAAAAGCATTTTTATGGTTTGTTACACTGTTTTTGTGGTTTTCTTGAGGATTCTGTGTTGTGTATTTTATTTTCCTAAAAAGGTGTGGCACCCAAAAAATGTTCGCCTCTATTTTTTTAAGCGCTTTTTCCTCCTTTAATTTACCCCCCCCCCCCCCCCCCCATAACTAAGAGCTGTATATGTCGTAGGCTGATAGTGAAATCTCATTTCATGAAGAGCCTAGTCATATCATGCTGCACGATAAAAGGTATATTGGCAACTGGTTTGTTCGTTGTTCCCCAGAGCATTTTTTTTAAATTTAATTTAAATTTTATTTTTATAAAATAATATTAGTAGAAAAAATTGAAAAAAATGCTTTGCGGAACAACGAACAAACCAGTTGCAATATACTTTTTAGCCACGCTTCAAAATATGACTAGGCTTTTCATGAAATGACGGATTTCACTATCAGCCTACGACATATACACGCCTGCCTGCATGTAGATAAGTAGGTACCCCTTTTTGCAAATTTATATCTGTCAAGCCTAGGTAAAAGTGCACTCGTGGTTAGGAATTTGCCGGTACGGCCAGAGTACATATATTTTATACCGTGGTACGGCGTTTTAGAGTACGTTCGCGGATGCAACGGAGTAGTGAATTCCCGACGTGTGTTGCCAGATTATGCGACTAAACTGCGGTTCTGCAGATTCATTATCAGGACAGCTGATGTTTTAAATAAAGGACATTATTTATTTCATTATTAATTATTATAAAAAATGGCGGAACAAAGCCGGGCATCCGAACAGTTCTCTTTCGGTGGTGACATATCCAATGATTGGAAACTGTGGAAACAAAAATTCGATATTTATTTGCTAGCAAGTGGAAAAAGTGATAAAAAAGATAATGTTAAAATTGCCGTATTACTAAATCTCCTTGGAGATGAGGGGCTGAAAATATTTAATACATTTGAATACGTAGAAGGAGAGGATAAGCAAAAACTTACTACAGTCATAGGAAAGTTTGACAAATATTGCACTCCCACCATAAACCTTGTCTACGAGCATTTTAAGTTTTTTAAGAGGGAACAGCTTCCCGGGGAAACAATCGACCAATTTGTTACTGTGCTTAGACACTTAGCTGGTTCGTGTGAATTCAATGATAAAGATATTTTATTGCGTGATCTTATTGCCTTGGGTGTTCGGGACCCTCGTATACAAGAAAAACTTCTACAATACCCAAAATTAGAGTTGAGCGAAGCGAAGGACTCAGTGTCAGTAAATGTAATGCAGTGTAACGTAATTGGAAAGCGTTTCAATAGATATTATGGAAGTGAAAGTGTTCCAAGTTTAAGTGGATATCGGGGTCGAGAAAACTATAGCCAACCACCCAATCGAGACATGCAGCATGTCTCTCACCTATACGGACACTTCAGTGATAGCCGAGGTCAACAGAAAGGTAACTTAGGTTGTTCGTGTTGTGGCCAGTTACATGAGCCCGGTAAGTGCCCAGCTTTTAATAAAATATGTAGTTTTTGCAAGCGAACTGGTCATTATCGTAACTTTTGCAGAAAGAAATCAAAAGTATATGAACTAACTGAACATTTCAGTGACCTTGATTTTGACGATGACAGTGAGTTTGATGGTGACGATCCCAGCATGGGCCAAAGTAGAGACTCAAATTTACTCGTGTGTACTGTCACTACCTTAGACGTTAGCGCGATTTACTGGCTAGAATTTGTAAACGTACTAGGTGTAGACATTAAATTTACAGTTGACACTGGTAGTCAAGTCAACACTTTGAACATTTCTGACTTTAATTTGCTAAATACACCCGTCTCAGGACTTTCAGGTGCCTCTTCAGTTCTAATGTCCTATTCTGGACATAAAATTAAAGTAATGGGACAAATCTATCTAAGTTGTAGTTACAACAACAAACAGTTTAATTTGTTATTTTATGTACTAGACTCCGATAAACCTTGCTCGATATTAGGTCTAAATGCGGTGCGTGAGCTAGGAATAGTACCAGTGACGCCTGGCAATAACAATAACAATATAAACGCTGTAAGTGCCGATGTTAACAATAGTAATACTGAACAAACCCGAGAACCAACTAGTAATATTATAAATACTGATTGTTTAGATTCTAATTTAAAAATATTCTCAGTTATTGCAGTGCGACCTAAAACACAACAAAAAATTGTCAAAGCCGTTGAGTCTGATCCTGTCTTAATACAAGTTAAACATTACGTTTTGAATGGCTGGCCTAGACAAAAAAGTCAAGTTCAAAACGATGTTAAAAAGTTTTGGCAAATTAAAGATGAAATATTTGTTCATGACAGTATCCTTTTCTTTAACAACCGCATAATACTGCCCGAAAGTCTTAGAGGAGAGTTTCTTAATTTAATACACAAACATCACCAAGGGGTAACTTCTTGCAAGAGACTTGCTCAAGAAGCAATATACTACCCGGGTTGGTCCTCAGATGTCAAAAAGATGGTCCTTGCGTGTGAAATATGCCAATCCTATGAGAGGTCCAATACGAGAGAGCCGTTGACACCGCCTGACATTCCAGATCTGCCATGGCAAAAAATTGGCATTGACTTCAAGTCACTAGGCCCACAAAATTTCCTAGTGATTGTTGACTATTTCAGTAAGTTCGTCATTGTAAATAAGCTGCCAAATAAAACCTGTAGAACTGTGGTATCAACGCTAAAAAACATTTTTGCCATTAATGGACTGCCTCAAGAGATATTTTCAGATAATGGGCACCCATTCAACTTATTTGAATATATAGAATTTGCCCAGAGGTATGACATAAAATTGTCTACATTCAGCCCTCACCCTAGATCCAATGGGATGGTGGAACGGTCAATTCAGACTGTGAAAAACCTTTTGACAAAGTGTCTTCACGAAGGAAGAGATCCATTTTCAGCTATATTAAACTATAATATTACTCCCAAGCAAGATCTACCGTCTCCGAGTGACCTTCTAATGGGTAGGAGGTTGAGAACAACACTACCTGTTTCTCAACAAGTTCTTGAACCAAAATTTCCGATACAAGGTGTGAAGAATAAATTAAAATGTATTCAAGAAAAACAAAAAGGTACTATGACACTTTTGCCAAGCCTCTGAGCAAGCTCGTACCATATCAAAAAGTACTAGTTCAACAGGGGGTACGAGAGTGGAAGCCTGGAGTTGTTCTGAACAAGTCTGGTCCAAATGTTTACAAAATTTGTGTGGGAGAGACAGAATATCGTCGAAACCGTCAGCAGTTGAGGCCAATAAGAACGTCCTTAGCCACTGACAGACCTATAGAGGAGCCTACTGAGAAGTGCGAACCCAAGAATGAACCAGTTTTTGAAAGACAAAGTGACATACACCGAGATTCTCAAAATAGTGACTATGTTACCAGAAGTGGCCGATGCGTTAGACCCCCTAATAGACTAAATTTCTGAGTGGACTAAGTATTATTATTTATTTCTTAAAAAAAAAAAAGAGAAGGGGCGTGTCATGATGTCTTAGAGCTTAGACTTTCTAACAAGAAGTGTGGCAACCCTGTGCTACGGTAGTGCAGATCAACGCGATCGGAACAAGCACGCCGCCGGTACTGTCGGTCTACACTCTATTATCTTTTTCTAATGTAATCTTAACTCAATTACTTAATTGTAACATACTATAATAAATATAGTAACCCGAGTGATGAGTGGTTTGATTATCATTGCGATGTACGTTACAATCGTGACAAGATACACCCCTAAAATCTTAAATAGAAAGGGGGGTCGAGTGATACATCATTTTGAAGCTTTTGAAAAATGCTTTCCAATGGTACCATAGAAAGCTACATTTCAGGAAATTCTTCTCTGTTTATTTAGGAAAACAATAAATGAAAACACAATTTTGAAATTTTTTATTATTATTTAATTAAATGTTTAAAATGATTTCCGTTGTTTTGAAGACAATAATAAAGCCTACTTTCAAATTCTTCACGTACATTTGCAAATGTCTCTCTGGATATAGCACGGCATTCCTGAACTATTCTATGCTAAAGTTGCTCTAGTGACTCAGGTTGCGTTTTAAAAACCACAGATTTTAGGTGACCCCACAAAAAGAAGTCAATAGGTGTTAGGTCCGGGGATCTAGGTGGCCATTCAACAGGACCTCTTCTTCCAATCCACTGGTTTGGGATAATTATCATCCAACCACTGCCTAACGGGAACTACATAGTGCGGAGGTGCTCCATCCTGTTGGAAATGTAGTAAGCTTTCTTCTAAAAATAAATTTCCGAGTATGTCCCCCTGATTTTCTAATTCTCGCACTATTAGTGGTTCAATAGACCTCTGTAGCATTTTAGCATACCTGTCGCCATTTAAATTTCCTTGTATAAATATTGGGCCGATAATACCATCTCCCAATATACCAGCCCAAACATTAATTTTCTGGGGGTACTGGGTATGCCCTTCTCTAAATACGTGCGGGTTTTCGTCATTCCAGTAACGACAGTTTTGCTTATTAACACGCCCATTTAAATAAAAGGTACACTCATCACTGAAGCAAATATTTTTATTTATATAGTCGAGGTTCTGCCGTAATTCTATCTGTCATTATTTCACAAAACTGAATTCTTCTGTCCGGGTCGTCGTCACCAAGTTCTTGCAGTATGTGCAGTTTATAGGGACAAAACTTATGAAATTTAGGTACCTTTCTTATTGATTCACGAGATAATCCAGTTGCTACAGCTGCTTGACGAGTTGATAAAGTTGAATTCATTGCAAACTGCTCCAGAATTTTAATTTGCGCTGCTTCGTCGGCTAGTCTCGGTTGATTTCTCTTTTTATTCGCGACAGAACCAGTTTCTTTAAATTTGGCTTTGGCGAACGGGCTTACATTTTGACCTGGATGCCTTTCGTTGAGCTGTCCTTAAGAAACATTGATCCTGGGAACCATAAATGAAAATAATTTCTACACGTTCAGCTGTGCTGTACTGCTGTACACCATTGTTAAAGATGAGAAGTGCTGCTTTTCGTTTAAAATGAACCGAAAGTCAACTGTTCTTAAAATAATAATACTAGTACAAGTTACTTTTAAAGTAAATTCTGTGATAATAAAATGCTAATATTTATAAACAAATTTTTTTTTCAACAAAAAAAACATAGCAAATAAACCAAAACAAAATACCTAGGCTTAAAATGTTTAGAATTCTTAAGAAATATCTCTTAATATGCCAGGATATTGGTAGCAATCATTTTGAACATTTAATTAAATAATAATAAAAAATTTAAAAATTGTGTTTTCATCTATTGTTTTCCTTAATAAACAGAGACGAATTTCCTGAAATGTAGCTTTCTATGGTACCATTGGAAAGCATTTTTCAAGAGCTTTAAAATGATGTATCACTCGACCCCCCTTTTTATTTAAGATTTTATCTGCAACCCCTGTCCAAGGGGTTGCAGATAAGGGTGGGATAATACGCTTGTTTTTGTTCCCCCTTTGTTTTATCGAAACTGTTTTTTGCGTTTTTTTTTCAGTTTTTCATTCCTAAGGTATGGCCATTTTAAGTTTTTAAATTGTCACCCTGTATATACTTTTCTTCATAAAATGACTAGAGGAATCCACCCTAAAATATTAGCACGTCATTAAGGAACATGTTCCATTTGATAAAAGTGATATTTTTCAATTAAAATTTTTCTAAATTTACTTCTAGTAAGAAATCTGTAAATGACTTGCCAAATATTTCATAGCGAAGATTTATTTTTTACTTAATTTACCGAGTATACAAATTATGAATCTGTTGAAATAAAAATTTAAGTATTTTTACAATAAAGAGCAGCTTTAAAATGTTAAATTTTCATAATGTGTTGTATAAAAATTATTACCTACCGCATAAAAAGTTTTATTAAATGTTTACAAAAACTACATAGCCTAGGTATATAAATTATTGTATTTGGTTTTCATTGACATCTAAAATAAAAAATTAGACGCAATATTGACTGATGTAGAATAGGCTGGGCCGAAAAAGTAAAAAATTGGAAATTGCAAATGGTTTATTTGCCAATATCTGACTATACATCTAAAAGTAATTTGTGGAAAATTTTATTAAAATCCGTAAATATTACGCCGCGCCCCTGTGACCTTAAAAATTAATAAAAAGGCCGATTTTTTAATATTTAATATTTTCAAATCCAAAATTATAATTTTTTTGTGACTTCTTGTGGATGTGGGAATGTGTATAAAAATAATTTTTCCTATAAAATATTTTTCTGTTGAATGGAAATTACAAATTTGTCCTCAAAATCTTCATTTAAACGTAATTTAACGCTTTCAGAGACAAACTTGTAATTTCCATCCAACAGAAAAATATTTTATTGGAGAAATTATTTCCATAAGTACACATTTCCACATCCACAAGAAGTCACAAAAAAATTATAATTTTGGATTTAAAAAATATTAAATATTGAAAAATCTGCCTTTTTACTAGTTTTCAAGGTCACAGGGGCGCGGAACATTTACGAATTTTATTAAAATTTTCCACAAATTACTTTTAGATGTATAGTCAGATATTGGCAAATATACCATTTGCAATTTCCAATTTTTTACTTTTTCGGCCCAGCCTAATGTAGAACTAAAAAAAATATTGTTAGTTTTTTGTCTTTTTGTTAGGAAAATACTTTTTCAGTACCCCTCGTATTGTACAATAGAAGATTAATATCTGACGACATTTTTTTTTCCAAAAATGCTTTCAACAGATCCATTGGTTAAAAGAACTAAGACAGATCAATAAAATTTATTTAGTATATATCTAAATACTTAAGCACAATTAACTTAGACAGTATATTAAGCTAACTTACCACAATAAAACTAGGACTAATAAATTTCCAACATACTCTCCAGTATATCCCTGGCTTTTGACCTAGCATTGCTTCGACATCTTGAGTTAGTCGATCCAAACCTGTATATATATTATATTTCAGTACAGTAATTTATGTTTGTTCAATATCTTGGTGATTAAATTAATTGTGCTACTATTTACATTGCACTACAAAAAGTAATTTAAATTAAAAAAAAAATCTTTTTTAAGTAATACAATTTTTTACAAATTTTCAAATCAGTAGGGAAATTAATTGCTGGTAATGCTAAATATGGTTATAAGATACAGAGGCTGACCACACTCAAGTACAGGGTGGCCAAATAAGAATGGCCATATCTCAGGCACCCTGTGTAGCAAAGTTTTGAAATAAGAAATTTTATAACAAAATTGACCAAAAAAAATTGCAATTTATTTTTTAAGTTTCTAAATTTACCGCTAGAGGGCGTTTAATATATAACTAAGAAGATTATCGGTTTTTATCGATAATATTATAAATAAAGTTATATCAAAAATTAGTTATTTTATTATTTAAAATACAGAGTACGACTTTAATTTAATACATTTTGCTGTAACTCGCAAAATAACCTGGTGGGAGGAGGGGGGACCTCTTCTAAAAGAAATACTCATATCTCTGGTTTGCCTTGACCAAATTGGACAAACTTGGTTTCGTTTGGAAGAGCTCATCCTATACTAACAATTAAAATTTGTATATCTACCGCTGCTAGAGGGGGCAATGTACACAATCATTAGATTTTTCCTTTTTTTTAATGGAACTATATATAAATATTTATTTAGATACAAATAAAACGAAGAAAGTTTTTGAAAACTACATGTCGTTATCCTTATTTAACTCAATTTTTTTTTTAAATGACCTACTTGCTTGGCGCTAAGCCTTCCCTCAACTACTAATAAAGGAAAAAATACTATGAAATCTATTGCAAAGAACCGACATTTTTACAAAATACGTATTGAAAGTTTAACAACACAAATGATTTAGAAAGCTGTAAATTATTGGTAAAATATTGGTAATATCTAAATTTAATGCTAGGAAGAATTTTGTAGCAAAAAGAATATGAACACCCTAAATTTGCTTCATTTAACTACTGGGGTATGTCGACTAATAATAATTAAAGAAGAAAATCTTATGTTTTACGAAGTAGGCTTTGAAAAAAAACGTAAAAAGCTATTAGGTACTGAGGAAAAAGATTGAAACTGTTTGCTAAAAAATTTAATTAAATATAATTTAATTTTTTAACAAGACTACAGGAAAGATATGATAGAAAAAAGCTTTTCTCCGAACTGAAACCGAGTCTGCCTAGTCAGGAACGACGAAAAAATTACGATAGTATAAAAATATTGGTTTCGTGCATCCGATTTTATAGTATTTTTTCATATTATAGTATAGGTACCTACTAGTTAAGGGGAAGATTAGCGAAAAGCAAATAGCCCATTTCTGGTAAAAAAAAAATATTTTTTTCTGACGATGATATAATGTCCGCGAAAATAATTAAAGGAAAGAAAATATTTTGGCATATCGGACAAGTGTGTAACTAACTTTTATATTGGAATACACAGGGATCCAAGTTTAATGGATACCCTGGGGCGGATAGAGCACGACGGCCGTTTCGTCCTTGTTAGGACTCGACAGGCAGCCATAACCCACGTCCGTGGCACGAACGAAACGGCCGTCGTGGTCTACCCGCCCCAGGGTATCCATTAAACTTGGATCCCTGTGTATTCCAATAGAAAAGATAGTTACACGCTTGTCCGATATGCCACAATATTTTCTTTCTTTTAATTATTTTTTTCTTTATATCGCAATTGCTTAGAGCGTTCGACTGGTAATCGAGAGATTCTGGGTTCGAATCCCGGAGAAGGTAAACAGCTTTTTTCAATTTTAAGAACTTTGTCTGCACGCCGATTAACATTTTATTTCAGTCGTAAAAAATAATTTCGAATTTTTGCATTACAATTTATAAGCGAGCATAGAATTAAAATCTAAACACCTTTTTAAATACCTCGTAATCTACTACCAATTATTTTCGTGACAAAATATTATTTTTCACAATTTACTCACCGAACGAGTTACGTGACAAACTTCAAAATTAATTTTAGGTTACCCAAATATTCCATAAATAAATTTTTTTTCATATTATGTTACTAACTTTATGTCAGTCACTGTAAATTAAGTTGTGTTGTGATAATATATTCTTGGTATTTAATTTACAATTGACAAACCTATCAGTTTTAGATTTAATTATAAAATATTAAGTAAACACGACTTCATTTATATATACATATTTTCAATCCTTTATGTTTAAACTCTTGTTTTTCCGAATAATACTTACCATAAAACCATGATACCGCTATCGCTTCAAATAATGCCGAACAAAGCAGGGATATTCCAGCTGAATATGTATCAAATAAATGAAACATGTATATCCCACCCTAAAAAATAGAATACGAAATAAACATTGAATCCAGAGCCTAATGAACATGAAATGACTGTTTGATTTATTGAATTGTTAGCTGAAAACCTTATTTAAATACCCAGGAAATTTCAAAGAATAAATTTAAAAAATAATACATACCGGAGTAACATTTATTAAAGCCACTGAAAATGAAGTTATTATTACAACCAATGTAAATATTTCTCTGGCATACTTTCGTTCTTTAAAGAAAAAGGAAAATTCGTCCATTAGGCCCGTTATCACGCATTCAAGTCCACCCATCTAAAAAGGAAAAAAGAGGGATAAAGTTTAAAATTTTATACTATCAAAATACAAAAGAATAAATAAAAAATTTCTGTATTTGTCTGGGAGTTTGTTGTGAAATAGAAAGATAACT